>CM066245.1:9625753-10115753 GCA_033675135.1 Frankliniella intonsa | reverse complement strand
AGCAGCGCCACCGCGCCACCTCCCCGGCCCGACCCGACCCGGCCCCCCGCAATGCAAGAATAAGGCTCCTGGGGCCGGGGCGGACCGGGACTGTTCCATGGGACAGGCAAGAGCAAATCGGGTCGGGGCGGGAAGAGACGACGGGAGCAGGAAGATTTGGTCAAGGGCGGAGAAACTGTTCCCCGGTCCCGTCTCTCTCTCTCTCTCTCTCTCTCTCTCTCTCTCTCTCTCTCTCTCTCTCTCTCTCTCTGAGCGCGCGGAACTACCGCTCCTGCGGCGAGCCGACGGAGTATACCGTACCGTTCCTTGACGCTCACTGGAGCAGAAACGCGTCGCGGAGGAGAGGAAGAGTGGCCCGGTGATGAGGAGGGTGGCTGACGCCCGGCCCCGCCCCGCCCCGCCACACCCCGCCCCGCCCCGCCCGCACTCTAAACTACTAAGGTACAGACGGGTACCTTATAAGGTTGTTCCACCCGTTGTACCTTAAGCTCAACGCCGGTTAAGGTACAAAACCGTCTGTACCTTTTAAGGTGCACCTTTGGATGGTAAGACGCGCGCAGCGGGAAGCCTACCGATCACGGCTCCTCTGTACCATTCCGTGTACCTCTCGAGTGCAGCGGGCGGCCTACCGATCACGGCTCCCCTGTACCATTACGTGTACCTCTCGCGCGCAGCCGTGGCGGGCGGGCGGCCTACCGAGCACGGCTCCTCTGTACCATTCCGTGTACCTTTCGTGTGCAGCGGGCGGCCTACTGTGCACGGCTCCTCTGTACCACTATGCGTACCTTTCGTGCGCAGCCGTGCGCAGCGGGCGGCATACCGAGCACGGCTCCTCTGTACCATTACGTGTACCTCTCGTGTACCACGTGTCGCCTTCAGAGCCTCTGGATGGGTAACATTCATGACACTACATGGGTATTAAGAATTATTTTGTATCACAATGCAATTGACAGTGGTGCGTTAAAAATATGTCACAGTCGTGAGTTCAGTATGAGCGTACTAACTTCTTTGGGGCATTCTCCTTTCACCTTCTTTTTTCCCCCTTCCTCCTCCCCCTACCACTCCCCTCTCCCTTCTCCCCCCTTCTCCCCCCCCCCTTCCCCTTTCCCCTATCCTCTCTCTGCCTCTAAGCCTCGTGTTTAGCCTGGTCAGTCCTACTGGCCGCGAGATACGCATTTTGTTGGCAGTACCGGGATTCGAACCTGCCAACTCAGCGCTCACGCTTCGGTCGGAACCTACTGAGCTAAGAAGCCTTGTGCGGGCGAGACGTTCTGTGCCGCACCACATTACAACCCTTCCTGGTGTCCCCGCCGGGCCGTCCACCCCCTCTCCCCCCCCCCCCCCTCCCCCTCTCTGGTCGGCAGACCTAAAGGTACAACACAAGGAACAAAGGCGCCGAGGAGAGTAGACAGACCGTCGGCCACTATTTAAGGCCCAAGGTACACGTAATGGTACAAAGGAGCCGTGCACGGTATGCCACCCGCTGCACAGAGTTATGGTACAGCGTAAGGTACGAGACCCCCGGGGACAGTAGGCAACCCGGTCGGCAGACCGTAAGGTACAACACAAGGAACAAGAGCGCCGAGGAGTGTAGGCAGTCCGTCGGACAGTCGCTCTGGGCACAGCGTAAGGAACAAAAGCCCCGGGGAAAGTAGGCCGCCTGCCGAACGCGACGCTCAAAGGTACGGCCTAAGGTACGAGGGCCGCCGAGGAGAGTATGCAGTCCCGCAAGACGACGTTCAGAATAGGAGATCCCCGTGAGATGGCGTGTACCTTATAAGGTGCTGATTATGGTACGTAATAAGGTACGAGAAACCCCGGGGTGGGTAGGCAGACACCTACGCTTTGGTCGCTTCCTGTACCATGACGGCGATTAAGGTAACGTACGGTACCTTAAGGGCCTTTTTTTGTACCTTTCGTCGGTTTCGTACCTTAAAGGGTACAAGTTTGTACCTTAGCGCGCATTTGTACCTACAATTGTACCTTAGTACTTTACAGTGCGGGGGCACGTCACTCCAGAGAGTGGGTAGGTGAGGTGCACGCGAAGGGTACGGGGAGGAGAATCTCGGAGAGGGAACGAGCGCTATGCGAAAAGCGTTGCAAGACATCGGGAGTCTCTAAGAAACCGAGCATGTAAAAGAGCGGAGAAGACAGGTGCTGCTGCAATGCTACTATAAAGAAAGGTAATGAAAACGTCAAAAAAGTGACAAATGTTCTCCTAGTTCGCCGGTGCGGGGGCGGCTGGGGCGAGGGGGCGGGAGGGGCAGAGAAACGAGCAGCTGCTCACGGTGGTCGGGGCAGGGTATGGCGTGAGCCAGGGGGCACAGCACGGCGGCACTTCTCCGGTCTCGTTTGCGTCACTATACACACTTTATTTTACAATGCAGGAAACCTCGATTACAACACTTTGCGGTCGGCTACTGCTGCGACCTACGCGACAAAGTCGTACTTTGTTGCACGCCGCGGCCGCGCGCTCAAGGTGGCGATCTCCGGGCTCCGGGCGCGATCTGGCTCATGACTACGCCCCCATATCCGACCAAGAGTTACGGTAGGGCGCAAACCTGGGCGCGGCGGGGCGGGGCGCGGCGGGGCGAAGAAGGGAGAGACGACGGCGGACTACAGGACACTGCATGCGGCAGACGAGGGGGCGGAGCAGCGTGAGCAGAAGGGCTCAAGAGAGACAGAGAACCGTCCACTGCGCCCGGCATAAAGCAGAGGCATAGGGAGAAGGGAGGACGAGAGAATGGGACGGCGAAGAGAGCGAGAGGGGGAGGGAGGGAAACACCGGAAGAGGGTAGGAGGCAGGAAGCGCCTGTGCCTCAGCCCGCCCCGTACAGCGAAAGTATTGCGAACTGTGCGCTCTACCTGTTGTCTGCGCACCAATTCAATAGTTACGGCTTCTATTATTTTCCCTGTTT
This sequence comes from Frankliniella intonsa, assembly GCA_033675135.1. Taxonomy (NCBI): domain Eukaryota; kingdom Metazoa; phylum Arthropoda; class Insecta; order Thysanoptera; family Thripidae; genus Frankliniella; species Frankliniella intonsa. Next base: position 10,112,835 of record CM066245.1, on the reverse strand, counting down.
CTTTTTTTTTTTTTTTTTTTTTTGTGCATCCCTTTCATTGTTTCTCTTTGACAGCGCGCTCGTACATGCAGGAATACAACCGAAAAAATAGCGCGATAAAAACGAGATGCGCAGCGCGCCCCTGCATCTGAGGGGCGCGGCGTGGCGTGGCGTGCGGTGGGGCCGGGCCCGGGGGCGGCCGGGGGCGGGCGTGGGCGCACGGTGCGGTAAGGTCAGCGGGGGCGGCCCGACCCGATGCACTTTATACACGCCAGGTGGAATATACGAACACCCACGCACAGCGCGCAGAAGCTATTATTAAGGGTAACGGGCGAAAACATATAGTAAGAGTGAGTGGGGGAAAGAGAAAGAAGAGAAGCAGGACGTATTGAGAGCAGGGAAAAAATGGAACCAGGCCGATTTAAAAAAAAAATTAAACTAGATGACCACCGTGCGCGTCGAGCGCCTGTAGACGCCTGTAGACCACTGCCTGTTCCTGCTCCGACCAGGACGAGATGCACCTGTCCCCGTCACCGCAAACAAGACACAAACTCCCAGAGCGCACAAGAGCGCCGGCCTGCGCTACAGCGTCGTGACGCCCCCGCCAACAGCAAATCAGTAGTGCAGGCGGGGGAAGATGGAGCCCCTGGAGTCTCTGACGAGACGTATCATGTGCCGCACGTCCGCCCTGGCGGGCGAAACAGAACCGGGCCCGGGCTCGTCTAAGTTGGCCCAAGTACACGCACTGGCTGGCTTATTCCGCGGTGAATTGCGTTGGCAAAGATATTTTCTACGTGGAGGTTGCTTTCCGCATTCAAAACGTAACTGGTCATATATTTCACGCCGTTTCGTAGGTCATCGCAAGAATCGACGTTTTGTATACATTTCTGATTTTACTCGCGCATTTCTGACATGGAACATACACACTAAATTGCAATGGACTTTTATTGTCCACTGCAAAATGCGATTTTAAGCACATCTTGACAGGACGCAATATTGCGACTTGCAAATGACAAATTGGCATCTAATCAATGGACAAAATAAATAACTGTCCATAATCATGATGCAAATTTGCCACTTGCAATTCGCAAAATTGCGTCTTGTCAAGATGTGCTTAAAATTGCATCTTGAGGAGGACAATAAATGTCCATTGCAATTAAGTGTGTACATAAGTTACCACGAACCACCACCCCTGAGTGAGATAACGAAGACCAACTGTTTGCGGTGTAGCCGCGTGGTGCCGGGCCAGGCCGCGCGCACGCACGCACGCCCGCAGTAATCCCCGGGCCTCATCCACGCGCCACCGTGCCGTGCCGTGCCGTGCCGTGTGTCCCCGGGGCGATATTGGATCAAAGCTTACTTAGCAATTAGTTCAATTAACGGGGGGCGAAGATACGGCTCCGCTGCCAAAGGGAGAGCGCTCGTTATCATGTTGATAGTAATTATATAAATCAGGAGCGAGTCGGTGTGTTTATTGGCGGCGTGCCGGCCAGAGGAAGTCGCATTATTTGTGACGGGGAAACACAATCCCACCCCGAATATCATTTAACGTAGGTACACAGTTATTACTTTTTTTCATAATACTTGTCCATTTTGGGAGGGGAGGGGAGGGTTCCGTATGAGGGGTGGAGACGCGTGACGACAGGCAGCGTGGGGCACACTCACCCGCGCGACGCGGCGCCAGCAGATAAAAAAGAAAAGTATTAGTGCGCCGTACATCAACGCTGCCGACATATTGCTCCCGGTGGAATCGTTAATCGCTACTACCCATTCAGCCCGTGCGTCCGGCACGTAGCGCGGCGGGGCGGGGCGGGGCGGGGCGGGGCGTAACGGCCGCGCAGTGAGTGCAGCGGGCGAAATGAAAAGAGGGAGGGGGCGGGGTGGGGCGGCGTAGGAAGGAGAGGCGTAAAATGCAAATATAATAAGGGAAGAAAGGAAGGAGAACGATAGAGGAGAGAGGAGCCCGAAACGCAGCAGAGCCGCCGGCGCCGCCGTTGCATCGCAAGTAGACAGCAGAGCGGAGCAGAGCAGAGCGCCCGTGGAGCCGTGGGTAGGCCACCCGCCCGACAGCCCTGTGAGCGCGCGGCCTACCCGCCGGGCGCTCCACAGCCACTGCCGCTCTCCGAGCCCCTCGCCTCGGGCCATACGGCTGCGGCGCGCTGGAGCAGGGGCCCGGGGTGAGGTGATGAATACTCTCCCGCAGGACGAGGAGGGCCTCTTTAGAGCGCCGCGCGGATACGATCCATATCGTCTGTATCGGAGACAAGGGCGGAGCGGAAGCGCCCCGCCCCGCCCCGCCCCGCCCCGCCCCGCCCCTCGCAGTAGGCACGGCGTGTTAGTGACGGCCCATTACCAGGCCGGGCCGGGCAGGGCCGCGTGCCTCGGGGTCCTCTTCTGCGCCGCGCCCCGCCCCACCCCGCCCCGCCCCGCGACTCGGACCCCACGCCACTGTACTCCTCCCGCCCCTCCGGCGCGATTTTACTGGCCGGGCCGGCGCAATAAGACCTGGGCCAGGGACCTTTAGCGCGTCGGGGCGTCCCTCCAGCACAGCGCGCACTGCAGGGCGGGGCCGGGCGGGGCGGGGGACCTCCGGCGCACCTCAAGACTGGCACCGCCCCGCCCCGCCCCGCCACGCCCCGCCGCGCCCCGGCTACTGGCCCAACAGCTCACAGACCATTAATTTGTGATCGGAACGAGGCTATAAAGCATTGCAGCCGCTCGACGCCCCGCCACCGCCCTGCCGCCGCTTGTCGGGCGCTTAACACCTCCGCGTCCGCGCGCCTCATCCTTCGCCACCGCCATCGCCACCGCCGCGCGGATCCCCGCCACCGCCACCGGGGCGGTACCACCGCGGGATATTCCTCATCCTCCTCCTCCTCCTGCCCCTTCCGGTGGGAAGAAAAGTTATGCGGGCATGTAGCACAAAAGTTGGCGGGAGGTCCGGGTCGCTCCAGCCAGGCCCGCAAAGCTGATCGCGCAATAACGCCCCGGCCCGGCCCGGCCCGGCCACGGGAAACGCAACTTTAGACCAAATCTCACGACAGCGATGAATGTGGGGTGCAGGATAGCTTGCCTACGGGGAAAATTTCCGTTATAACGGTTTGGCAAATTTAGGGGGAAATCGTAAGAGAGGAATTTTTTCCCAATCGGAGGGGCGGCTACTACGGGTAGGCTGCGGTGAGAGGCGCGCCCCGCGGGGGAGGAGAAAAGAGAAGATGTATTCGACAGGAAACCACCAGGAGCCCCAGCAGTCCTGGATCTTTTCCCCCGCAACGAGTCCACTTCACTTACCCCGAGACTAACCCCCTCCACGGCGCCAGGTGGCCGGTGGCCGCAGCTGCTGGCCAAACCTGTACGCCGTGTACCAGCCCTCCGCAAATGCAGCCACCACTGCAAAAACCCGCCATGTATGGAGTCGGGGCCGACGCAGCGGATCGCTTATATAAGAGGTCCTGTAGCGCCTTCTAGTGGGGAGGTCGCCGGGTCACCGACCCGCCTTGACCTGACCGCCGCGCCGACCCTGCGCGACCAGCAAACCTATCGCCTTACCGACGCGACGGGGCACCCGCCCAGCCCCGAGCCTTTGTCGGGTTGCCCTTGGTCGTACAACCCCGCCCCGCCCGGCCCCGCCTGGCCCCGCCCGGCCCCGCCCGGCCCCACCTGGCCCACCACACCAAATAAATTCATAGGGAACGCCACGATAGCGAGGGCAGGACGGACAGGCGGGGCACGGGGTCGCGAGCGCGGAGCCTTTGTCGTTTGTCTCGGGCTCTCAAAGAGGCAGGGCGCGGGGCGCAAGTGCGGCGGGGCGGGGCGGGGCGCCGGGGGACAGGGATCTGTCAGCCAGTTTTCAATACTTTCCGATCGGCCCGCGTCCCTTTGGTCAACCCCTTCCCCCGCGACAGCCCTCTCCACTGGCCGCGCGGCCGCCAACTTTAAGCCGTTCTCCCCGCAAACATTCCGACGCACAGCAGGAGCCGCGGCGGCACAGGAGAGAAAACTGTACTATGCCGCGCCTCAAGAACTGCGCCTACAGTGAGTGGCATTCGGGCCACGTCGATACACGCAGCATTACGTTCGACCTTGTATGTGTAAGGCGGGCGCAGTAAACCCCCTCGGGAGCAGCTCGCAGCTCGCTCGCTCGGGGCGGGGCGGGGCGCGGCGCGTTTCCTGTCGGGGGACCGCGCCGCCTCGCCTCGCCCCGCCCCGCCCCGCCCCGCCCCGCCCCGCCCCGCCCCGCCCCGCCCCGCCCCGCCCCGCCCCGCAACTCGCCGTCGTCGACCGGACGACACAACTTGTCATGTCGCCTCACATGGGGACTGGCTGCGCGAGGCGCGGCCGCACGCGGCGACAAGAACAAGAACAAGGCGGAGCGGCCGTGGTGGTAGAAAGTGTAAGAAGAGGGCGCGGCCTCGGCACGACAAACAGAGGGCGGTGCGCGGCCCGGCCGGCACTGGGCGGCAGGGGGCGGATGTCCTTGGAGAACCCTTGTTAGGTACCCTTCAGCAGCCGGGGGATAAAAACTATCCCCGGTGCGGCGCGTGGCGGAGGGGGGCGTGGCGGCCGGGGCGAGGAGGAAAATTGTTTGTGGCGCGCCCTTCCCTTCCGGGCTTGAGCCTGCTCTCTGCGACCCCCACGGCGCCCCGCCCCGGTGGCCACCCCCGCTCCGCCCCCCCTCCCCCACCGCCACCCACCTGCCTCCCGACAAGGGAGCCAGCAAATGTGACGCTGGTTATTAAGGGGATGCGCGCATACGCGTGGAACATGACGGGAACACGTTGTACCGTACATATCACAAGCTCACGCACACACACACACACAGCGCTCGAGAATTTAGTGGCGCCGGGCGGAGCGGCGGGAGCAGCGCGCTGGCGGGAGAGGAGCAGGGCGGGAGCACCTGCAGTTCAGAAGTTAGACCGTTTTCAATATATTATAATTTTCAATACGGTCGTCCTTCGTTAAGTCATTCACAATGACGGTGTCGGACGGTGTGCACTTGTTTGTGAGGAAACGGAGGGGATACGGAGAGATAGAGAGAGAGAGAGAGAGCGAAGGTGGGGGCGGTGGGAGTAGGGTATTGTTTTTCTTCGGCACTTCCGCCGCGCGCGCGCCGACTGTATTGGCTTCCTGTGGAACCTGTTCACTCCCCCGCCCGCGCCTCGGCTGCGGCAGTCCAGCCTTGCCTCACCCCGCCCCGCCCCGCCCCGCCCCGCCACGCGCCTTGTCTCTCTCCCTGCCCCGCACTCTCATCCTCACATCACCTTGCACATAAACTCCGGCCTCAGCCCCACGCCCCACCCCACCGTACCGCCCGCTGCGAACTAAATAACTTCGCCGTCCTCACTCCACAACCCCTTCCAGCCCGTCCGTCCCGCCCGCCCCACCCCGTCCCTGGCTAACCTTGGAAAGACGCAATGATTCCGGACGTCACTTAAGCCGCCCCCGGGGCTCGTGCCCCCGCCCGCCCCACCGGACCGGGCCCGGCTCACACGCCCCGCCAACCAGGTTAATCATACGTCCGTCCGGATAACGGCAGACTCGCAGCAGAGGCGCCCACTTCAGGGGAAAAAAATGAAGCGAGGAGCGGAACAGAGAAAAACATCCGCGGGGAAGTCGATATTACTCCACTCGCTCCTCTCCATCCGTGCATGGCGGGGCGGGGCGGGGCGGGGCGGGGCGGGGCGGGGCGGCTGTGTGCTGTGTGTGCATGGGGGCGGGGGCGCTGCTGGGGAACAGCAACAGCCACTCCGCCTGATGCCCCAGGCCCGGCCCGGCCCACCAGTCTCCCTTCAAAGAATATGAACTTTTGAAGCGCACGAGTAGGGGCACATGGGGGAGGGAGGCAAAATAGCGAGGGACGTATTTGCTAATATTTCTCAATGTTGCACGTCTCCACCCCCCCCCCCCTCCCCCCAAACGCTCTATTTCCTCGTACGCCCTCGCCCGCACCCCCACCAGGCTGGCCGTTATGAGACGAGGCTGTCGGCCCGGAGGCCTCGGGGGCCGCTAGACCAGCCCATAGGCACCCATAGGCCGGGGCTGGCGGGCCCCCTTCAAACAGAAGGCCGCGACTTCCCTACAGGGAGGAGGATAGCCTCGTGAAGCTCATGTCTGCTAAGCGTGAAGGGCGCGTCGAGGACTCCGCGCGGCGACGGCGAGAGCGTCGTGCGGGACGTCCCCGTGGCACCGCGGCGCGGCCCTGGCCAAAGCGGCCGCAGGCCGACACCGGACGGGCTGCGGCGGGCGCGGGAGGAGACCTGGCCCACCCCGCCCCGCCACCCGCCAGCCAAAAGCCTTTGAGGGACAAAACTTGGCAGTATAATTACTACGCCGTATAATACGGACCAAGTTCAAAAACAGAGAACATCGAGGAGGATGCGGGCGAAATGCGTATCCGGCCGGCCAGGCCAGGCCGGGCGCGGGCGCAGGCGCAGGCGGCGCGGGGCGGGGCGGCCAAATGAAATCTCGCTTACCTCTCGGCAAAGTCGCGCTGCTACACGGGCAGCACGGGCGCCGGCGCGGGTTTAATGAAGTGCCCGCCCCGCCCCGCCCCGCGCGCAGGCTGAATGGACAGGACGGTGGGGCGGGGCGGGGCGGGGCGGGGCGGGGCGGGGCGGGGCGGGGCGGGGCGGGGCGGGACCGTCTGGCACAAGAGACCCACTCCGCTCGACCCGCGCTTTAGCGACATTTACCGGCACAGGAGAGGGGGACACAGGACGCGAGTCCGCGCGACTCGTCAAAAAGAAGGACGGAGAGGACGTGGAGGAGGGGGAGGGGGGGGCGCTCTGCGGGCACGGGCAGGCCTGCCGACTGATTCCGAAGAGCGCTCTCCTCGCTCTGTCTCTCTCGCACTCATGAGGCGCGCCGTATAGGTGCGACAGATACAGGGCGAGGAGAGCGCTCTTCTGAATCAGTCAGCTGGCACGCCGGACGCAAGGCTCGTGCGTGCGAGTCCTCTAGGGCGTTACTCATTCACTCACCCTTTCTCTCCTCTCACCGGCCCGGCCCGGCGCGGCCACTCCGCAGACGGCGGAGCGGACACATCCCCGCCCCGCCCAGCCGCGTACCACCCTGCCGACCCCCGACCCCCCGCGACATAACCCTCCAAGGTCGAGCCGTCATGGGTGAGGAATTCCAGAAGAGCGCTAACACGGCAGCAAGCGAGGTTAGGGGAGGGGGGGGGAGGGTCAAAGCTAAACGGTAAGAAGGTTTCCTGTACGAAATACACCGTAAAAAATATCGCCAAGATGGGGTCATCGGGCTCCCTTTGATTATTGCAAGTAGTTAAAGTTCCTCGTCATTTATTTACAAACTATAAAGCCAGATTTGAAGATAATTTTCATCGCTTAAAATGGGTACCAAGAAACAATTCGGAATTCGGGCGTATAACCTAAAATACACTCATACTAGCTTCCATATTGAAGAGGGACTCACCTTGCCAATGGAAACCTGAAAGGAAAAAAACAAAAAAACAAAATTAAACTAGTCATACATATTTGCCGAGTATTCCTCTAAAACGGTTGAACTAGTCTATACTCACTGTTGCTGCAACTACCGAGAAGTAGATATTTCCGCCCTCCTGCATACCGCATTTGATACATTTTCACAAGTTTTACTTTCAATTTACAACTTAAGGAAAAACTCACAACCCAAAATGGCGGAAAATATAAGTAACTAAGAAATTTAAAGGGAACGCGACGGCACGTACACGTAACCGCTCCTACAGCCTCGCGGGGCGGGGCGGAACTGAGGAGGAACGTGACGCAACGGCCGGGTTTGAAGCAAGATTCAGAGGTACCAACACTTTGGCGATGGACGGGGGAATGCCAAACTCGTATTACGCATATTTAGGATATAAAACACGTGACAAAAACAATTTTTTCTTGCACAAAAATCATATTTAGTTACACTCCGGCTGGATTTCGTACGGGTTTTCATTTTTCATATAATTTATGTATAGGCCATACCAGGGGCACTGTTGCCTAGCTTGTTGGTGGTTATGAAAAACAAACAGCAGCTGCTAGGTTATTGTTTGTTTATTTTTAGTTTTAGTTAGTTTTCTGCTTTTATTTTCTTTACAAGATTTAGGTTTAATCGTTAAAATCAATCGTTAAAATAACAAGATTTAGGTTCAATCGTTAAAATAAACTGTAAAAATATGCAAGTACGTTGAAACGGATGCTTTACTGTTTCTAAAAGACACGATATTTTATGAGCCTCAAACGGTTCTAGGTGGTTCTCCTCACTCAGGATATTCCTTGTGGGTGTTTTGAGAGCAGAGTTGAGATTAATTTCTGCTCCAACTTGCCTTGATTCTTTCTTTGTGTTTTTTCATTGCAAATTCTTTTAGTGATTTGTCATGAAAACTTTCTTCTTGGTAATTAATTTTGAATCGTTGCATCTCTGAATTCTTATAATTTTACTACGATATCAGAACCTTTACATATTTCTATTTGCTTTCTTGACTTTTTTTACCATGAATTATTCACCCCCCCATTTAATTTAATAGACCATTTAAAAGTAAAACAGTTAAAAACATTGAAAAAAAAAATTGGTTTAGGGTTTGAAATGAAATATATTTCCTTTGCTCAAAAAATTTTTAACGCAATGCTTGAGCCTCGGAAACATTGATTCTGAATAGACACCATACGTGCTCATGTCCTAGCCCATAGGAATGCTAGGAGATCTCCGTAAAGTTGAGTTTCTGTGAAGTCGTCGAAAAGATCCCTGCACAGACAATTGAGTTTAAACCTAGACACAGGGTACCTCCTTGGGATTTATGAAAATATTCCTAGATCACTACTGGAAGTTACAAAAAAATTTCCTCACCCTGATTTTTTAAAAGTTACATGGTAGATTTTACCTCTTATCCCTGACACTATTTGGTAACTTTTTAATTAATCTTGTTCGAGCAAAAGTTAGGATAAGTTCCACATGAGTTTGCCCCCCGGTCCCCCCTGCCTGCAATAATATGGACCACGTCATTGGGCACACGGCAGCAAGATAAGGATGCGCGTAGCTTTGCAGAGTGCAGCATTGCTCCACCCCACCCCGCCCCGCCCCGCCCCGCCCCGCCCCGCCCCGCCCTTCGCATGCCGAGTATTTCTTTGTTTCCCCTTCACGCTCCGGCACCTGTGAACATGCTGCGTGGGAACGGGGTAGTGCCAGGGGCGGGGGACGCTTTGATGTGGCAGGTGGGCTCTTCCTGGCATGGCGGGGAGCTTTTTTCCACTTTTCCTGTTGTCTCCTCTTACCCCGTCCGTGTTCAGTGACGAGATGCTCCGAAGTGTGTGGCACGGCGCGGTACCGCTGCGTCAGTCGGGAGTCCGCGGCGGGGCGGGGGCGACAGCGTGGTCCATTTCCGGGCCAGAACGCTGTGGGCGAGGCGCTCGTCAAAGTTAGCGCCGTGGCGCGAGGCGGGGCGGGGCGGGGCGGTACACCTTTGGCGGGGCCGGGCCGCCCACGCCACCGGCGTCGGCGTGGCCTTGCTGCCGCGCCCCGCCCCGCCCCGCCCCGCCCCGCTCCGCTCCCAAACCATCCCAAACCTTCCCCAGCGCTAACTGAAGTGCCTCACGCCGGGGTGCGCCGGGGCCCCTCCCCTGCTAGGGCCCCGTCCCGGCCGTCCCGGCCGGAGTCTGCTTGTCTGGAGTAATACTTGTGCCCCAACCCACCCTCTCTCCCACGCGCCGAACCTCCCGGCCCAGCCACACCTTCAGTCACTGGCCTAATCGAAGTATGGAAATGGAGGAATAATTTCCTGCAGTTTGGCAGCAGCCTAGGGTGATTTGCATCGCCTGGCCTGGCCTGGCCCAGCCCTGCTCGCTCGATTACAGGAGAAGGACTCTGTGAGGAGAGGAGAGGAGAGGACAGCCCCAGCCCCAGAGAGGCGGTGCGCAGCGCGCAGAGGAACGGCCGAGGCGCCGCGCCGGGAGCGTCAGAATACTTTGAGCCCATGGACCGTACCGTAGCGTACCCCTCCTCCCCGCCCTCCCTACTGCAACGCCACGCCGCCCCTCACTGACGCAGACATCATCACCCTGATTGCCTCCGTGGCTGACCTTCCCCAGGGGGTGCCATGAGGCGGGCCGTGGCCGGCCGGACCGGACGAAGGGTTGTTTCGTGTGGGGGCGGCCTATTCACGAGAAATTGAAGCCCATTCAGCCATCTGACTTGGCCCTGCCTCAATGCGGCCCGACCCGGCCCGCCCAGCCTCGCCTCGTCCGGGGCTCAGACAAGCCGAGCCAATGAACGGCGCGAGGCGAGGCAGCACCATCCCAAAGAATTCGGTCGACGCGACGGGATGGGGCGGATGGGGCTGCGGCCTGCGGCCGCGAGGCAACGTGCCGGATTGACGGAGAGATTAGGACAACAAAGGTGCTCAGTTCGACTGGCCCGGGCCGCGGGGCGCGGCGGGGCGGGGCGGGGCGGGCGCCACGGCCTCGGGATGGATGGTGATCGCCCGCCATCAATATCCCCGCCGCGCCGCGCCGCGCCGGGCCGGGGCGGACGCGATCCGTCTTGGCCGGTATGAGGCTGTCGCCGGCCGGTCGGCAGCAGTCTGCCCTGCACCGCGCAGCGCAGGCCTATCCGCGTCTGAAACATGGCAGTGATAATCGACTTTGCAACAAACAGCAGCAGTACCGGGCCGGGGCGGGGCAGCCTCGACGCCATGCCATCGGCGCCAGCCCGGCCCGGCCCGGCCAGCCCTCCGCCGCACCTGTGCTCCGCACCGCAGCCCCTTAGTACCGTTCAGCGGGGGCGCCCCGCCCGGAGAGACTCGGAGAGAGAGAGAGAGGCGTCAACCAGCCAACCAACGGCGCGCTTACGTTGGGACCAGCCAATCACGGCGCTTCTCGTGCGACGAGTAGACACATCTCGCCCTATCTGAGTCTCTCTAGCCTGGCCTGCCTGGCCTGGGGTCGGGTCCCTTCCCTTCGCGACTGATACCCATTGCGCCGTGCCTTACATGAGCGCGGCGGGGCGGCGGGGCGGGGCGCGGCGGACGCGGACAGGGTCGCGAGTGTCATAGGGGATCGTTAGGGGTAACGAGGCGGCCAGCGTCCGGCCGGGCCGGGCCGGACCTCCTCGGTCACGTCGCACCGTCGCGTCCTCCCCGCGGGCTCGTCTGTTCGCAGAAGGATCAGCCCTGATGCTCCGCCCCCCTCCCTCCCCGCTCGCCCGGGGGGTCAGCTCGGGTCACCGCCACGGCCGTGCCGTTGTCGTGGTAGTCGTCGGGCCGAGCCGCCGAGCCGGGGCGAGTCGGGCCAGCAGGATGCATACCAATAAGCCGCGAGCCGTGCGCTGCCGCCGCCCTGCCGCCGCCCGCCCACCCCCACCCCCGCCAACCAGGAGATAGGCAACCCTCTCTACGGAGCGGCACCGTCATGCCCATCTCTCGAGTGTCGGAAACGCACCGCGGATTCCCCCAGGCTGACGAGCTAATGCGAGCAGCTGCCCTCCTGCTGCTGCTGCTGCTGCAGCGGCCTCCTTGTCGGCGTCGCGTCGGCCGCTAACGAACCCGAAAAAGTTTAAGTAGCGGCACAAAATGGCGACGTCCCGTCAGCCCGCCCCGCCACGTGACAGTCAGCGAGTGTGCTGAAATAATTGGGCCCGTGCAGTAACTTCTTTAGGACACTACCATCAAATTTCGCATATCTAGTTGTTACAAAATGTTCCTTTTACCCCTTCTAATTAAAATCCTCCAGTTCATACTACAACTATCTCTCTCACGCTCACACACACATACACTCTCACTCACTCGTGTTTAATGCACCTCGCTTGAAGCGCATCACTCACAGGCGCCGGGCCCCGGCCACTATAATCACACAAACTGCCTAGATGGCTTAATCAAAGCGGCTGGTCTGTTGCAGCCACTCCTCTCTGCCACACACACACACACACACACACACACGGCATGCTCTTACGCCTCCGCAGGCATATGGATCAAATGCTTGCGGCTCTGTGGGAGAGCTTGTGTCTGACAGGCAGGCGCGGCGAGCGGCGTGGCGAATTTGACAAAGACGGATCGCTTCAGCAAGTGGTGCACCTACCTCCCCTCCGAGGGGCCCGCAGCCCATCAGGGCGGGGCTGTGTGACATCCTTCCGCTCCCGGCGGGACACGAGAGAGATATTTCTACCATCACCGTCCACTTAATTTGCCCCCTTGGTATGATGGTAAGTTCTCGAGTTCGGTCCGCGAGGTAAGAGGGTGAGTCGGGAGAGTCGCACGTCTTGGCGCGGCGCGGACTTTAGCCGCAGACTGGAGGCGGGGGCGGCTTGGCGTGGCGTAGCGCTCCACCACCCCCCGCCCTGACTGATCGGGTCCACTCCCACCTCCAGATTACACATCAGACCGTGTCCGTGTCCGCGGCCTCGGCCGATGAGTGGGCGCCGCCCGCCCCTCCCCCTTCCGCTCCTAGACGAGGCAATTCCAACTTTTACCTCGTTTAGCGTAACCTAGTTTGGGCGGAAGGACCGAACGACGAGGTCAGGCAAGACGAGTAAGCGAAGAAAGCGGGCCAGTAGTTGTCCCGCTACTTTTTTTTTTATCCTAGTCTCGAAGCAAGCCGAATTTTTTTTTCCGTCTAATTAGGGGTTGTGGGGCAAAAGGGAAAGCGGCGAGGGACTGCGGGGCAGAAAAGGATTTGTTGTTGTCTTTTTTAACGAAGTAGGGGTAATTAATGTTTTTGTCTCCGCCGGTCCCCTCGCAGCTCAGGCCCAGGTCCAGGAGGGTCCTCATCTCTGTCGGCGCCGCGCGAGCAGACCTGTCCGCGGACAGGGGACGGACAGGGACTCAGTGCTGCGGGACAGGACAGGAGGGTCCTCATCTCTGTCGGCGCCGCGCGAGCAGACCTGTCCGCGGACAGGGGACAGACAGGGACTCAGTGCTGCGGGACAGGACAGGAGGGTCCTCATCTCTGTCGGCGCCGCGCGAGCAGACCTGTCCGCGGACAGGGGACAGACAGGGACTCAGTGCTGCGGGACAGGACAGGACAGGACAGCGCCAAGACGCTAAGCTGATAAGAGAGATAGGGGCGCACCGCACTGCCCCGCCCCGCCCCGCCCCGCCCCGCCCCCGCCTCGCAGGTCCCGCGGGGCAACAAGTAATTGAGGCGCTGCAACGTATAAGGCCACGACACGACTTGTGCCGCAGTGGTGGGGGCGAACACCACGCGGGCCGGGCCGGGCCGGGCCGGACGAGGAAAAGTGAACGGGGGATCTCGACGAGATCTTAGGCAGCTGTTGAGAGGTACACGCGCCTCTCCTCTCGTCTCCTCCACCCCTTTGCATAGCCGCGCCGCGCCAGCAAGCACAATCACGACGACAATAAGTCTAGCCAGGCGGACCGGGGCGAGGTAAAGGCGAGGCGTGGCGAGGTTGGGTGTCTGGCGCGGCGGGGCGGCGCCGACTTCACACACTAGGGGGGTCTCCTCCACTTCCCCGAACCTCGCCCACGCGCGCTCTCCGTCCGACACATTGAGACGGGCGGGGCGGAGGCGGGGCGGGCACAATATCTGCTGGCGCTGCCCGTGGAGTCAGCCGGGGCGCGGTGGGGCGGGACGGGGCGAAGGGTGTAACCCATTCCGCTGCTCTTTTATGAACCAATTCAGCCCGCCACCCCCGCCCTGTCCTGGCGTTGTGGGGTGACAAATAATACGGTAAGAAGGCTGGGCGGGTCAGCAATGGGGCGTGGCGCGGCGTAGCGTTCTACCGGCCCCTCGCCCGATCCGCGTGTTTGTCTATTTTCTATGACATCGGATCGGAGAGGAGGCGTCTGGTACGCCTTGCTGTACGGCGCCGCGCGTGGGCGCCCCGCCCCGCCCCGCCCCGCCCCGCCCCGCCCCGCCCCGCCCCGCCCCGCCCTGCCCCACTCCCCTCCCTGGGTCCCCAGGGGTTGCGCCGGACCCGAAGGGGGAGGCGTCGGCGTCGGCGTCGCGTCAGCCGACAGACGCGTCACACCACGCCGCCGTGTCGCGTCAACCTCCGCCTCCTCCACCCCGCCCGGCGCTAAAGTGGTTGCCCTGGTTACCGCCGACCTCCCAAGTCAATTTCCCGCTGGGCTCTCAATTTGAGGCCTAGACTAACCTCGTCGCGCTGCGCCGCGCCGCGTCTCGTCGCGCACCCCCACGCGCCGGCGCTGCGCCGTGGAGCGGATGCGATGGCCGCACGTATGGCCTCGGGCTCAGCTGCACCCCCTGCCCGTCTCCTCTCACTCTCTCCCCTCTTTACATTCTATGAGACGATAATACTCGGCAGCAGCTGGTGGCGCGGCGTCGTCTCAGCGAGGTACGGCAGGTGTTCGGGCAGGCGAGGCCGAGGGGCGTCGCGACACGGCGCGCCGCGGCAGGGCGCTGGCGCTGTACAGCAGCCAGTGGGGCGCCCCCGCCCCGCCCCGCCCCGCCCCGCCCTCTGCGCGGCCCTGCCCTGCCCGATCCAGCCAGGGCGAAGACGATGCTCAAAGCCGCCCCGCCCGAGCGCCCTGCCCTCCATAATTTTGGCGCCTGGCCGTGGTAAAACAGCTAGTATGTCAGGGCGGTGTGCTTCGCGGCCGCGGGGCGGGGCTGGGCGGCAGGAGTCGGCGACGTGACCTCCGCGACCCGCCTCACCTCACCTCCCCGCCGCGCCGACCCCGGCCTCGGCCCGCGCAACGCGACACGCATTACAGTATGTGTTTCTGCGGGGGTGATGACCACCCCATGCCGGGGGGGGGTCGCCGTCCTGCTCCACGCGCTCGTTGGCCTGCAGCAGAGCGCGAACCGAATAGGGAGGTACAGTATGTGTTTCTGCGGGGGTGTCTTTGGTCTGCTCTGGCGCCGGCGCCTGTGGGCGGAGCGGGACGGGATCGTGCGCATGTTGTACAGGGTGTCCAGACGAACACACGACAGTCAGTTGGGTTGCCTACGCTCGTGGCTGCAGGCGCCGTGCTGGCGGCGGCGAGAGGCGGTCCCCTTCCACCACTCCGAGGCTAGCGTGCCTTCGGGTGGGGAGTAGCGCCGTGGTGACTGGATGGCCTTAGTTTTGGGGTGAGGGATGTTAGGACCCACGACCACCCTCGCGTTAACACGAGCACCCCTAAGGGATCCGCGAGCACCCCTCGCGGATCCGCGAGCAACCCTGGCGGTTTCGCGGAGCCGCGAGGGGTCCTCGCGAAGTCGCGAGGGGTGCTCGCAAAACCGCGAGGGGTGCTCCTGAAATCACTAGGGGTGCTCGTGGTTACGCGAGGGCGGCCGCGGGTCCTAACATCCCCCACCCCAAAACTGAGGCCATCCAGTCGCCACGGCGCTACTCCCCACCCGAAGGTACTCTAGCCTCGGAGTGGTGGAAGGGGGCTGCCTCTCGCCGCCGCCAGCACGGCGCCTGCAGCCACGAGCGTAGGCAACCCAACTGACTGTCGTGTGTTCGCCTGGACACCCTGTACGTCCTACAGGCAGCGCTGTCAACGACCTGAACTGACGTGCCCACGTCGTGACAGAAATTAATTTACACCAGCATGATAACGCTGCATACCCTATGCGACTTAATGATGCCTGGTTAATTCTTGGCTCACACTTCACTATCGTACCATGATCTTTGGCGCTCCAACGGGTCCCAACCCTCCTGCACGGACGGGCGGGCGGTGCTCGCGGTACTCGATTTCACTTCCAAACGAAGCTTTTATTCGAACTCATTGTACCGGAAGCCAACGTCGACCTCGGGCGGGTGGTGGTGGCGCGGCAAAGCGAAGAGCTGAATGAAACCCTGACGGAGTCAATTTGGAAACAAAACACACAAACACACACAGACACGTACCCTCACACATACACTCTCGTATTCTCACAGACACTCACGGCTGTGTTGCGACAGCGGCGCCCCCTGACGGATCCATTATTGCAACCACGCTGCCTGCATCCCTTTGATCCCATGGTACAGTACCAGTCGCTGAGTCCGAGAAACCGATACGCCGTATACGTGTACACACCGTGTGAACCCGTTTCCCCGTTTCAACACGTTTCTTCCGGCAGGATGCGAGCAGGCGGGAGGTGTCTTTTCAAACGCTGTAGCTGTGCCAGCCTAAGGGCTTAGCCAGCCCTCGGTCTATCCCGCTCCTCCTCTCCTGCTTGCATCGGCCATCAGTCAGAGCTCCCCCCCGTCCCCCTCCCCCGCGGGGCCTAAATCCCTTAGGTCCAGAGAGGCTGGATCCAGTCCGACTCAGCGCGGCGCAGGGAGCAGGGCGAGGCGGGGCGCAGCTGCCCGCAGACATCCGCTGCGGAATGGAAGCTGCGCCCTGCCCTGCGCCCCTGCGCCGCCGCGCAGAAAGCTCCTATCTATATTCCATGGCAGCCGCGGCCCGCGCCGCGCCGTGCCGTGTCGCGGATACCTTCATCCCTCTCCCTACGCGCTTCTCATGCCCGTCATCGCAGACCACAACTTCCCGGTCGGTCCACTCTCCACGGCATTTGTACTGGTGGTAATTTTTTTGAGTGTCGGCTCGAAAAAAAATTGTTTACCAAGATCTCTCTGCCTGGCCTGAGTCTGAGTCTGCGGTCCGCAGTAGCGAGTCCCCCGGGGCTGTCTTTGTCCAAGCCGTATGGTTCGTCTTTCTTGTTGCTTCGGTGACCGGCTGCTCTACATCCCCCAGAGAGGTCGTGACCCGGCCCCGACCCGCCCCGTGGACGGTGGACGCACAACTCCCCCGACCACTCGGCCACATCCGCCGCCGGCCGGGCTTTTAATTCCCCCGGTAATTCCCGACTCATCCCCCATCCCTTTCTTGAGGCTCCCCGGGGCGCGCGCTGCAGCGGGGCCGCGGGGCTCAGCGCTGTGCTGCAACACGACTACCTGGATCAAGTGCATACCGACCACGTAAAAATTTAACAGGACGTCCTGCAGCCGTTTACTCTGTTGCAAAATTTAACAGTGTGGCAGGCTGCGGGCTGGTGTCACGTGGTGTCACCACACCGCGCAGGGTGCGGGGAGGGTTGGGGCACCGCATATGTATTTGCCTCGCCCCCTGTTCCGCCCCGCCCCGCCCCGCCCCGCCCCGCCCCGCCCCGCCCCGACTAGGTCTACAGCGGGCCAATCTGCCCCGCGGCGCTGATGTATTCAACCCGTCAATCCGATTGAAAAGCAGAGCTAATCCCGGCGCGGAACAAATGACGGTATTATGCGCCTTTTGTCCCCTCGCCGCCGGGTCCAGGATCAGCCGGGGCCGGGCGACCGACCGTGCCGCCGGGCGCCTGTGATCCATCTTTGCGCACCCCCACGCAAGACCCGGCGGGGCGGGGCGGGGCGGGGCGGGGCGGGGCGGGGCGGGGCGGGGCAGGGCGGGACCCCAGCGCCCAGGACGCCCCACCTCCTCGCCACGACCGACGCGACGCCACGAGAAAAAGCGCAGACTCAGCGCGACCATCACGACGAGCTTGCGATCTTCAATCGAATAATGGAGGGTGGGGTGGAGCGGCGTGGTGACAAATTTTCGTTTCCGCGCGTTATGGATGACCGGGCACGCCACGCGGGCGGATCGGGCGGATCGGGCCGCGGGCCTCCGTCCACGTCGCACTCGCACAGATAGTAGCGCGCGCGCTGTGCGTGGCCTTTTATCCTGAGGGGGCGGGATGATGCGGCAGCGGCTGTCGTCGTACGGAGCCTCTTCCACCTCCTCGTCGTCCCCAACGGGCCCGTCACGGGGTGCGGGGAGAGGACGGCATCTCCTACCGCCCCGCCCAGCCCCGCCCCGCCCCGCCCCGCCCCGCCCCGCCCCGCCCCGCCCCGCCCGGCCCCTGCCCCGCCCCGCCCCGCCCCGCCCCGCCCGGCCAGGAACACCACGGCTCTGCAGCGGCAATATGCGCCTGCCTGGACCCGACCGCACCGCACGCGCTCATCTTTCTCCGCCACTCGCGCTCTGCTGCGCTCTCTCTCCTTCTCTCACTTTTCGACTTTCTCTCTCGTCCTCTCTCCCCCCGCCCCCCTCTCTCTCTCTTTCTCTTCCCCCTCTCCTTCCGCTTTCGGGCCTCATATGTGTGGCTTCCATTTCATGGCCAGCGCGCGCAAATAAAAAGCGAAGCGTGGCATAGTGGGCCACGGATAGACGGGGAACGGCGGGGCTGGGCGGGGCGGGGCGGGGGCGGGGCGGGGGGGCGGGCGGGGCGGGGCGGGGCCATAGCGAAGCCCGCTCCGCCCTGACAGCGTGACGAGCGCGATAAACAAGCCCGGATTGATTGGTCCAGAGGGCCGGCCCGGCGGTTGGCTTCAAACCCCCGCTCTGGCTTCCCACAAATCCACCCGTATGTACCCGCGGTCTAACTCGGAAATCACGCGAGTAAACTATGTTTAAATCTACTTTATGAAGGCGGGTTCATATTTGACGGCACAGCCCACGGCTCCGGTACGGGGAGTGGTCACGTGGTGGCGCCACGCCGCGGGTCGGAGCGGAGCGGAGCGAGAGGGAGAGTCTTATTCTTCTGGGAGCTCTGCCGCGACGCCCGCCGCGCCGCCGTCTCTGGTTACTGAGGAGAGGCGGCAGCTCGGGGGACGCCGGACAAGAGCGTCGGCGCTCTGCTCGGGGGCGGGGGCGTGTTTGTGCGAAATGGTTCTGACGGGTCCGCAACAACTATTCCGCTTATAGGGGTGAGCTGGAAAGACTAACAAGCATACGCATTTTTATTTTTTTTGTAATCTGCCGGAATTTCGTACCGGCAGAGGAGAAAAAGGTGCTCCGCTGAGGCTGTGTGTGGTGTGGTCCCGAGGGTCGACGTAGTGCTGCAGCCGTCGTCACTCGGGCCCTCCACGGAGTCCTGGATGTGCGCAGTCTATTTGTCGAGCTCGGGGCTGGCGGGGCGGGGCGGGGCGGGGCGGGGCGGGGCGGACGGTGCCTGGTTCTAGGCGCGCCTGCGGCCTGCCGCAGTGTCCCATAACGACGCGTGAAATCGCCCCTGAGACTGATCGGCCGCCTCCCTCCCCCTCGTGTTTCTCCAGCAGCAGCCCCAACTCGGATCCACATCCTGATCCCCACATGTCAATTCCCATCTGTTTAACCGCCCCGTCCTCGTGCCGGCCCGGCCCGCGCCACGCCGCTGTGCTCTATCCCTGCGGATACACGCGGCCGGCCGCATCAGGAGGAGGAGACGGCCGTGCCGGACCGGCGCGCTCGGTAGGGTAGCACGAGCTTCACTCTGTTTTCTCTTCACTTTCCGTTCCGTTAAAACATCCATCTCTCGTTTAACTCAGAGAAAATAAATACTGAAATCCCATCCTCCAACCTGGTCCGGCCGGCGCTCCCGGTATGGCGCACTTCCTTGAAACAGCAGCGCGTTATTTCACCAAACTGTCCTGGAATTTCCTGGGGCAGTAAATCTTCTGTCGCTGCGCGAGCCCGCCCCGCGAGAAACCATTTCTCGTGCCCGCGGTTGATATGTAAACCGCATGCGTATTCTGTCGAAAACCGCGGCTCGTTCTGACACTGTTGCTGGGCCGGGCGGCCCGCTGGCCGCGGCCATAAGCCACACATGTCGAAGCCAAAGCCGCGCCCAGTAGGCCGCGCGGCCGCACTCACTCGCACGCATACGCACAGCCACACACAACAAGCAGACAGCATTCGCCATTCATTTCCGTTTGTCCATACCCAAAGTTTGCTCGTGCTGGGGTGAGGGGGAGGTTTGCCCGATCCAGTTAGCTACGGCCATGCTGATTTGCAAAACACAACCAGTTTGAGTCAACTTGATCGCCTGCGCTGTGGTCGCGTGTGCGGGTGCGTGTCGGCCGGCCGGCGGCGTATTTGTTCGCGGCCGCGGTTCCGCCCCGCCCCGCGCCCCACCCTCGGTTGGGCTGTGGTGAGTGCGGCGGAGCTCAACTTGTGTGCGGCGGGGAGCGCCCGCGGCCGAGAGGGTAGGCAACCCATCCGGCACGGCGGCGCGGCGCGAGGCAGTGCTGCGGGCGCTCTGGCGCCCCCGCTCCTGCATCCCCCCGCCCCGCCCGCGCCCCGCCATCAACCCGTTCGACACCCGAGCACCCCCGCCCCGTCCCGCCCGCGGGCGTGCAGTTGGCATTTCACTTCCGGTGTGAGGTGATAATACTGCCCCCGTGACGGATATGCCGGGGGTATGAGAAGGTGCAATCATCCGGGATATCATGCCCCCTGCCCCCTGGTCGCAGACAGACCGGGGGCATAATCATCCAGCTCAGGATAATCATACCCCTTGCCCCTTCGTGATTTCGGCACAAAGGGGCTGCAATCATCCCAGGATAACCATGCCTCCTCCGGGAGAAGTGAAGGGGGCAGGGCAGAATTATCCCGGGATGGTAATGCCCCCTTCACGAAAGAACTAGAAAAAAGGAATTTTAGCGGCACTAGTCATGAGCTGACTGTAAATAATGCGACAATTCATTGACTATTGCAGTAAGAGAAAAAGCAAGCAAGGGTGGAGGCACCATTATCCCAGGGTTAACAGCGCCCCCCATATGTAACTAAGGCAGCAGAGGCATGGCAACTGGGCATGGCTGTCACGGGATAATAATGCCCCCTTCACCTTGCGAAGGCAGGGGGCATGGCCATCACGGGATAATAATGCCCCCTTCACCTTGCGCGAAGGCAGGGGGCATGGCTATCACGGGATAAAAATGCCCCCCTACTGCCTGCCCTGCGGCGGGGGGCATGATTATCACGGGATAATAATGCCCCCTACTGCCTGCCCTGCGGCGGGGGGCATAATTATCACGGGATAATAATACCCCCTACTGCCTGCCCTGCGGCGGGGGGCATGATCATCACGGGATAATAATGCCCCCTTTATCGTGCGCGAAGGCAGGGGGCATGGTTATTCCGTCAATTATTAATGTAATACCGCTAGGTGCTGCAGTCCAAATTTTACTAATCGCCAAACAGTAATCCCTCAATTTTGCAATTTGCACTTTTACACTGGCATAGTTTTAGATTAATGCTGTAATTTCTATTCAATTTGAAAATGGAATACGGTTTGCAGAGCGTGGGGACAGGAATTGAACAAAACGCCGAAGGATATTACTCTTTCCATTACTTTCGCCCTATCTTTAACCACTCGCCCTATCATTAGCAATATGAAGGTTCAGCCTCTACATTCAATCTGGTGGTGTGTAGAGTGACGCACGCTGCTACGCTTCTCGATGTGGATTGAGAAAGTGCATTCCGTCCTGAACGAATTTCTACAACTGTCGCTTCAGAAGCCCTGCTTGAGGGCGAGGGCGGTGTACAAATAGAGCAAAGCTGCACAAATGACAACTGTCCCAAGGGAAAAAAAGAGTTCTCAAGAAGAAAAGTTGTCACACTACAGTACACGTTTCCAATGGCAGGAAAGAACAATGAAAAGGTCTTGTGCAGCTCCTAAATGACAAGCTGCAAAAAGAGCTACACAGCTTGCCATGCTAACAGTGTCAAAAGAATAGTTTACTGCAGAAGGCTTTCGCACAAGTAAGGTTCACCAAGGTTCTTACAGATATTGAGACAGAGTACAAACCAAAGGACAGCCCAAAGATGACAAAGAGAGTCCCTCCACTGTCTTCTAGCTCTTAGTCTCTGCCCCACATGAGGGTTCATTATACAATCCATAGGTAGCAAACAAAAAATAATTTATTTATTAGATTTATCCCACAATTACCTCTCCACTTTAACAATAAGTATGCATGTTTTCAATGCAGATTAATGTTAATGGGCAAGCACTCAGTCAGACTCAGTCTTCGTGGCGCAGTGAGCCTTCATCAGTTTTCTGATAGTACTTCCGCTTGGTCACTACGTAGCACGCTCGGAGGCCCGACAAAACCTGGGGAAACGTATGATGATCTTCGAGGGAAATTTCATCTCCCGATCTCAAAACCATTTTTAAGGCTTAAGCAATATTATTCCATTTAGTGTCGTTCTCTTGTACTTTGCTCACAAATGTTATTACCATTTTGTTTTTGGAAAATTTTCATTTTTTAAATATTGTTTTCTTTAATAGTATTTGAAAGAACCTGTAACACCATGTAAAGTGTTAGTTTTACTGCTAGTTGCACCTTCAAAGGTTCATATCATTTTTGTTTTTGATAAATTTGCTTTCTTTTTAAGCAATATTTTAAAAGATGTGACAACCTTTTTAGTATTTTACATTGTTTTAATGAGTGTTAATTACTCAGCAACACTGTTTGTATCAAAATATTTTCTCGTTACCAAAAAATGACACTTGCACAAACTGTTGTACGACTTCTGAACTACGGTAATTTCCCCCGCCGCCGCAGGGGGGCAGATAGGGAGGAACGTACTGCCCGTGATAGCCATGCCTTTACTGCCTTCACCGGAAAAAAAGAAAGGTGCTAAGCTTAACGCACCTTTCCTGGCGCGCTAAAATCAGAGTGCTAAGTTTAGGTGCCTTTCCTGCGGCACTAAATCTGATGCCTTTACGAGCACTAAATTTGTATTGTGTATACGCTGTAGCTGGTCAGCTAAAGGTGCTGAGTCCTACCTTTACAAAAGGCTCTAACAAAATTTATTGCCTTTCCTGGGGCACTCAAATCTTAGTGTCTTTCTTTCAAAGGCACTAAATTGTGTTAGTGCCTTTTAAAAAGTGGGACTTAGCACCCTTTGTTTCCAGTGTTCAGCGCAAGGTAAAGAGGGCACAATTATCCCGTGATAGCGCAGCTGCCCCCTGCCTTGCCCAGCCATTTGCAAGGTGAAGGGGGCATTATTATCCCGTGATAATTATGCCCCCCCGCCATGAAGGAGCAGGCAGTAGGGGCATTATTATCACATCGATAATCATGCCCCCCCTGCCGCAGGGCAGGCGGTAGGGGGCCCATTGCCCCCGTGCCTTCGCGCACGGTGAGGGCATTATTCAACGCGCACGGTGAAGGGCATTATTATCCCGTGATCATGCCCTGCGCAGCCTCGCCTGAGTGGAGGGGCATTATTATCCGTGATAGCCATGCCCCCGTTGTAGGAGCTTGCTATGGGGGGCGCCGTTATCCCGGGATAATGGTGCCCCCCACCCCTATTCTTTTCTTACTGCAAATAATGAATTGCCGCATTGACCCCACACAGTCAGCTCATAACTAGTGCTGCCTGTAAAATTCCTTTTCCTAAATTGCTGGAGAACGGAAGGGGGGCACAATTATCCCGGGATAATTCTGCCCCCTTCATCTCGGAGGAGGCATGGATTGGTTATCCGGGATGATTAGCCTTGCTTGTATGACAATGAAGGGGGCATGATTATCCAGGTCCCAGGATGATTGCTCCTTTGGTCTGTTCGCGACTGAGGGGCATGGTTATCCCAGGATGATTGCACCCCCCTATACCCCGGCATATCCGTCACGGGGCGAGTAGCCATCACCTCACCTCACACCGGCATCGAAAACGCACGTACACACCAGCACCCCTATCGCTGGCGGGGCCAGGAGGCCGGGGCGGGGCTGGGGGCCCAGGCAGCTGGGCCCGAACGGCAGCCAGATACTCCCCCTCCCCTCCCCCCACTGCGTGCAGGACCCGACGCGAACTGATTGCCCCGATCTCGGCGAGGAAGGCGGACCGTAAAACAGCCTCGCACTCTCGCTCGCTATTTCTCCCCACCCCTTCCTCCTCCCCGCTTCTTCCCGTCTGCAGTCCCGGCCCGGACTGTGCCGCCGCTGCTGCACCCGACCACCCGACCCGGCCCCGTTTCTTTCCCGCACCAACACTCTTTTACTTCCCCGTGCACTTTTCGCCTACCCCGGCCGACCCGCCTGCACACTCGTATTTCTCTCTCTTTTTCTCACACACTCACAGACGTGGGCTGGACCCCCGAGGTGCTGGCGAACAGAGATATCGTGGGTGACACCCCTGACGCCAGCCGTCAGCCCTCCCCACCCCACGCCACTCCTCAGTCGTGGCTGGCTGGAGCTGGAGGACTCACAGCGGCGTCACGCGGCTGCATTTACTGCAGGGC
Source organism: Frankliniella intonsa (assembly GCA_033675135.1). Classification (NCBI taxonomy): domain Eukaryota; kingdom Metazoa; phylum Arthropoda; class Insecta; order Thysanoptera; family Thripidae; genus Frankliniella; species Frankliniella intonsa. The sequence goes on along the minus strand of CM066245.1, from coordinate 10,088,953 downwards.
GGGGCGTAATCCACTGTGCCTCCCGCGCTCCAGCGCCCGCCACGCCCCGCCACGCCCCGCCATGCCCCGCCGCGCCCCTCCGCGCCCCGTGCACTCCGGGATGCACCCGGTGGCGGCTGTGATGGCTGCTCTGCACAGCCCTCGCGCTATCTTTACAGCCCGCGCACCGCTCCGAGAGGGACTACCTACCCCACCCCGCCGCGGGTGGGGTAGGGTGGGGTAGGATGGGGTAGGGTGGGGCGGGCCGCCCTCCCCCGTGCGCCCTTTGAGCCCTTCACGTCACGGCGCGACGCGAGCACATGCGCGCCCTGGTGCTGCTCGTCTCATCCTGCCCGTCACCCTCCTCGAGGCCTGTGCTCCAGATTGCGCCGCCCTGCTCGCACCTGCGGCCGCCGCCCCGTCACTACCCGTCCTGTCACAACAAACGTGACGAGTACGTACCGTGTATTACCCCCCTCCTCCACCACCCGGACGCGCACATTTGCATCTGGGAATTAACTTTTGCCGGGGCGGCGCGGTGCACCGGCAGAGGCCTCCTGGCCTCCTGGCCGAGCCTCCTGACGGCCGTGGCCGGTCCCCGCAGCGGCAGCCAGCGCCATCTAGCAGAGGGGTGCGGCACTGGCGTGGTGGAGCGAGCTCACTGCCCACTTCCCCTCTCCGCTACGGACCGCGCCGGGGAGCCCCACCGGTTGCTGTACGGACTGCCTTTCCATCGTTTTCCGTATTAGATTCGTGTTCGAGGATTTTGTGTATATTTACAAGGGTGACCGCTACGCTATATGTACACTAAATTCTTATGAACGTTTTCATTCGCAGCTTATATATTTATTTATTTTTTTGCGCACGCCTAGCTTTTATCATTTTTTTTAAATATTTGTTTTTATTATTAAAATATACATCAGGTTTGTGCTACTGAGTCCGACCCGACGCCCGACCTGGAACCTTCGCGTTCATCTCGTCTGCCTTATCCTCGCCGTATCGCCGGCTTAGTCGGTGGTGAGGGAATGGGAGAAGAGAGCGATGTTTCCCGGGTCGGCGTGATCCGAAAAAATAAAACGAGTTAAAAGTAAGCTTGGCGCTAGGCGGTTCAGAACGATCGACCCGACTCGATAGTCTAGACGGCCGACAGCCGACAGGAGGGGGGGGGGGGAGGAACAAGAGGGGCGGGGAGGGGGCGCCTTTCGGCCTGACGACGCCTTCGACACTGGTGCACCCCGAGATAAGATAAGGCTCTACATGCAACTTCACTCTCCCACCCTTCGTCCCTCCTCCACTCCGGGTAGCCATTCAGGCGTGGACGCACGGGAGAGTAAGGAGAGAGAGAGAGAGAGAGAGAGAGAGAGAGAGAGAGAGAGAGAGAGAGAGAGAGAGAGAGAGAGAGAGAGAGAGAGAGAGAGAGAGAGAGAGAGAAGGAGAGAGAAAGATAAGGACTCGAAGTAAACAGGCGCAACACTCTGGGCCCGGCGCGTCGGCTTCGCCTAGGTCTGTGTACGTTTTCCGAAATAGAAACCGATACAGAACTATCGATCTAGAACTTGTCTGATGCGTAGAAAATAGAGAGGAGAAATGACCGTCTCGGACCCGGGCCCCGGGCCCGGGCCCTGTCAGTGGGCTAGGCTCAGCTGACCTCGAGTCGCTAAACACTCCCGGGTGGATACTGTACCGCGCGCACGCGTGTGAGCGGGTTGCCTGCTCGCACGGGGCCGGCCTCTCGCCCGGCACCAGTCAGAGCCAGCTGGCGGTGCCATGCGGCGGGCGGGACGGGACGGGACGGGGTGCGATATCGGATGTGATGTCGTTCGCGTTTGTTTCCGTTTCAGCAGCACGAGCCGTTCGCGGCATGCACGCCAGGCGGGGCGGGGCGTGGCAGGGCGTGGCGGGGCGTGGCGGGGCGGGGCGGGGCGGGGCGGAGCAGGATGCAGCATCAGCAAGACGTGATCAGTTGCAGAGTCATGGCCACCAGATGTGCAATCAGTACCAGGTGGGCGGGGGCGGGGGCGGGGACGCGACGCGGAAGCGCTCTGGGCGGAGAGCAGTGTGGGGCGGGTCAGGTCAGGTGACTGCTAACGCCAGTCACCGTCGCCTCTGATTAGGATGCCCGGCGCGGCGCGGCGCGGCGCGGCGGCCGGCCCGGTCGGCCTTGCGCGCGCGAACCCTGACCGCGACTGTCTTGTCCTGTCCCGCGGGGTAGGCCTGGCCGGGCCGCGGAGACTCGCGGGTGACTGATCGCATGACTGACTGTACGTCTGACCGACTGATCGACTGACAGATACACTGAATGACCGGCTGAATGACCGACTTACGTCACTGCTCGCGAGTGACTGACTTGCTGGATCTGCCCCATTCTGGTCACGTGTCCGTGCCGTGGGAGGCGACCAAGGACTCGTCGCCTTGGATGGAGCGTGGGTGAGGCGCAAGGCAAGGCGTCGCGGTGTGAGGCGGGATGGAAGGAAGAGACCTTCAGCAGGCGCCGAGGTCCGCTGTGAGAGGGCCTGTCCTGGCCTCAGCAATAGAATAGCAAGTCCTGGTGCAGTGTGGCGGTGGCCGGGGCCGGGGCCGGGCCCGGGCCGCAGGCCCCCTGTGGGGACACCGATACGAGGGGGCCTCAAGTCAGGCAATCCGGTGTACACCCACCCTGGCAATCCATGGGCAATCTGCGGTAATCTTCACAAAACAGGATACAAAAGCCACACGTGTTGCCTAGATGCAGGCGTTTTGCCTTTAATAGGCAATATAATATACAGGCAATCCGGCAATCTCGGCAATCCGGTGTACACTGCAGGACGGAGTTGAGGCCCCCTCGCACCGATAGCATTATGCTGAGTGGATGTCGCCATGCAGAACAAAGCAGGTTTCCACTTTCTCGCGTGGCCGACTAGAGAATCGGTTTGAATGCCCCGCCGGCGCGGCGGGCGGAAACGCCCGTCCTCGGGCCCGTCGGCGGGGACCCGGGGCGTCCGGTCACGGCCCTCTGGGAGCGGGGCGCGAGGCCCCTCGTGCTGCTCGACTTGGCGTCATCGTGGGGGCCGAGGCGTCGCCGTCGCCTCGCCGCCGGTCGGTCGGCGGGCCGGGCCGGGCCGGGCGCGTCGCGCCGGATCAGGGAGGGGGGGGGACGGGGCTGCGGGGGCCCCGAGGGGAGCCCCCCCGAGCCCCGCCGCGCCCCGCCGGGCCCCGCCGAGCCATCCGCAGCTACGCCGCGCCACGCCCGCACAGCTGTTCACACACGTGGTCGGCGCGGCCTGGCGCGGCGCGGAGCGGCGGCGAGGCGACCGAGGCGCCGACGAGCTGGTTGGGGACGTTGGGGCCGGCGCGGTGCGCAGTGTTGGTCCGCCTCGCTACGAACCAGGACCCGGTCGGTCGGAGATACGCGGCGTGGAGCGGCGTGGCGCTGCTTGACTTGGCTTCAGTCGGACCGCCCGCGCCCGGCCAGGCCTCCGCCCCGCGGCGCCGAGCCGAGCATCGCCAGTGACTTAGGCCCGGTAGCCTCCGGCCAGGCCAGTGTCTCCTCTCGTCGCGTCGCGTCCCGCCGGCTCGCCTCGCGCCCCCTCGCGGCGCGGTGTTCCAGCTGCCCCAGTGCCCGGCCCGGCCCGGCCCGCGCGTCTGACATGGCGGTGACGGCGCCTGCAGTGGTGGCGCCGCGCCTCTTGTGCGGCGGCGGCGGCTAGGCCCGGGGCTAGGCGAGGCCCACCCTCCCTCAGGGACGCAACGCCCCTGTCTCTCTAGCCAGAGTCGCCTGCCTGCCGCCCCCGCGCCCGCAGAGTCAACACACGACACGACACGGCACGGCACGGCGAGAGCTGCTGAGCGGCGAGCGACTCGACTCGACCCGACAGAGTGAGAAGGAGATAAGGGTGAAGGCGGGACGGGAGGCGGGAGGCCGAGAGGAGCGGAGGAGGCCCCGAGCGGCGCGGCGCGGCGCGGAGCGGAGCAGCGGGGCAATGAGTCGGGGGAGGACGGCGGCGGCAGCAGCAGCAGAGGGGCGCTAGTGGAGCACGCGACACACACTCACACGCCGCCTGCCACCACCGCACCTCCGCCACCATGGGCGCGCAGGACCACCCCAACGGCGCCACCACCTTCCCGGACGGCGACGGCGCCGCGACGCCCCTCAACAGGGTGGCCAACGGCAACGGCGTCAACGGCATCCACGCCGAGGAGGAAGAGCTGGCTGTTCCCGGCCCCGGCGTGCCGCGTGAGTACTTCTCCTCTTCACCTGTTGCACCCCCCCCCTCCCCCCTCTTCTGTCTTGCCGGTCGCAACAGGCCGGCTGGCTCGTGGACATTCTTTATTCATGGGACTGACTCTTCCCGGGACTGGTCGGGAGTGGCCGTGTGTGGCCGGGCCGGGCCGGGCCGGGCCGGGCCGAGCCGAGCCGAGCAGGGTCCTGGCGCGAGCTCAGCCGAGCCGGCCGGGCCGGTGCAGAGGGGAGGCCCAGCCGCGTGTCGTTGACTCTGAGCCGGCGCGGCAGGCGGCAGGCACCGGCAGGTCGCACCGCCGCGCCGCGCCGGGCCCCCGCGAGCGTCGCGACGCTTATTTCGAGCGGCTGGACGTGGACCGCGTGACATTGGGCGTCGTTTGCGTACGTTACGCCCCCCACCACCACACCCCCTAGACACATGACGTGAGGCGCCGCGTCGCGTCGCGTCGCGTCCCCCACGTGGCGTCGACAACATCGTACGGCCCAGGGCGTTATCAGTCTGCGTGACTGCCGATGAGGGATAAGTGAGACCCTTCCCCGTGCCCCGCCCCGCCCCGCCCCGCCCCGCCCCGCCCCACCCCGCCCCGCCAGCCTAATAACCACTTACCTCCCGCCTAAAAGCCCGTCGTTACGGCGTCGACCCATTCGGGGCGCGCCGGTCACGTCCTGCCCGATATTGAGGACTCACGACATGTGAGGCGACGCCTCGCGACAGGGACGATAGGTTCCTCCTGGAGTGACACAACGGTTATCACGTCAAGGCGTTACACCGGCCCCGCCTCATCCACTTATCTCTCCTAGAGAGTTCCCAAGGTCGGGGCCGGGCCGGGCCGGGCCGGGCCGGGCCGGGTCGGGTCTGCGGCAGAGCCTCGGTCATCCACTTTCTGCGATGCCAAACGATAAGCGCAGCTGGGACCGGAAAAGGGCGAGGAAGGGAAAAGGTTGGGCAGGCGAGGGCGGGGCGGAGGCGCCGCGGGGTCGAAGGTCCGCCACCTATCGGGAGAGACCCGGCTGTAGCCCGGCCTGCAGGCGGACTTTGTTATCGGCGTCGGCTCGGCGCCACACAACGAGCCTCGGCCCGCCGGCCTGGAGGGAGCGGCTGGAGCCAGGTCGGGAGCGGCTGGAGAAGCCGTGCGGAGCCTAGCTAGAGCCAGTCTGGGCAAACCGACGCCGCCTCCATAGGAAGACGGGGCCTGGCCAGGCGGCGGGGGCGGGGGCCGAAATGCATGTTGGACAGGACACAAGTGCTCTAAGACTTTGCCTCGCCTACGCTGCCCCGCCGCCGCGCGCCCGGCGTGCCTGGTGGGCTCGGTCAAGGGGTCAGCGGTACACTTGTGCTTTAACCACCTGCTCGCCCGCTCGCTCCCACCCCCGCACAAAGTTATTCATTGCTGAGCGTAGCGAAGCACTCCCGGCGTAGGCGACGACGCGTCGAAGATCCTCATTCATTGCGCGTTGTTAGGCCCTTCCGGCCCGTGGCGCCGCCGGGCCGGAGCCTTCTGGAGTGAGCGAGGTGGACGATGGCGAGGCCGCCGCTGTCCTGTCTCAATCGCGCCCATGCCCACCCTTCCCTCCCCCGTCACTTGTATCGTTCCGCTCCTCGCGCTTCGGCCTGCAGCAAAGGGTTGGGGGCGGGGGTCCGGGCCGCTGCGACGCCGGCGCGGCGCCGGCTGAGGCGGAAGGGTAGGGCAGGGCTGGGCGCCGCGGCGCCCCTGTGCACGCAGCGCCCTGGCCTGCGCTCAACAGGTTGTGGGTGGGGCGGGGCGGGGCGGGGCGCGCCGAAGGGGCGTGCCCGGAGCGTGGCACGGCGGTGCATTGGGTCGGCGCGCCCCGCCCCGCCCCGCCCCGCCCCGCCGCGCCCCGCCACGCCCCGCCACGCTCTACGCGTGTGATAACGCGCCAATCGTCATTGTCGCCGATACCATCAGTACAGTCGGGTCGCGCGGCCTGCCCGGCCCCGTCTCGTCCCCTCTCTCCTGCTGGCTGTATGGCGATTTGTGTGTCAGTTTTTCACTCATATCTTGTCGTGTCGGAACATGGCAGGGTTTCGCGTGTTTTAAGGCTCAAAGCTGCAATCTTACGGGCAAATCATTCCATGACGTGAAACGTGTGACTCACTATAAATTTGTCGGGGCGGTTGTGTTTAAAAAGGTTTTCCTTCCCCCTGGGTGGCGATTGGTAGCTCGCCAGCCCTCTCGCCTGCCTTGCCTTCTCGCCCTTCTCTCTTCCTTATCGACCGGAAGGGACAACAAGCAGCGCCCCGCCCCGCCCCGCCCCGCCCCGCCCCGCCACACCTCTCTCGCTTTCGGGGATACGCCCTTCCCTTGCTCGTCGTCACCATCCAACGACTGGCAAAAATAAACGTAATGAAAATAAAAAATGGGTCCTCAATGCAAATTTTGGAAAAGGAAAAAAAAAAAGGTTTGGTGTACAGTTTGACCGGTTCGAGCTTCCTCGTTCCGGCGCCGGAATGACTTTGCACTTCGCGGTGCCCTGGCCCGTGCCTACGTGTGGCAACCTTACGCACGTGAATCAGCCGTTTGAGTCGGGTCGGGTCGGGTCGGGTCGGGTCGGGACCAGGTGACGTAGCTCTGGCCACCGTGGCGACGTGGTCACGGTCAGCCATCCCCACTCCTCTCCTCTCCTCTCCTCTCCTCTCCCACTCCCGCGCGCGAAGATGAAAAGAATGAGGATGGGCCGGGCGGATGCTCCAGGCGCGTACAGCTGTACAGCTCCACCTGTTGTACAGCACATGGGATGCTTTACACGCGCCGGCCCGGCTCCTCCCTGTACTTCTCACATGCCCCCCGACGTAACCATCCGCCTAGTGCAGATTATACGGACCGGCCCAGAAATCACGCCACGCCACGCCACGCCACGTGCCAGGCCACCACGCCGGGCCACGCCACGTGCCACGCCGGGCCGCGGCACCTCGCCTTCTCAGAACCAAGGACGGCATAAAACTAACTGGCTAAGTCAGGGCACTACTCTGTTGCCGCGGCGCGGCGCCCGGGCCGCCGCTTCTCTCAAATAGTAATCTCGTTTGCACACCCACGGCACGGCAAACAGAGGGAGAGAGTGCGGGGCGGGCTGGCTGGCTGGGTGCATAAAGTAATAGCGCGGGCATAGGAATTATTTTATCTTTAACTTCTCAAAACCTTGATTTAATTGAGAAAAGAAAGAAGAAGCTAAAGACGCGATGTCTGCGTGAAACAGCGTGCCGCACAGGAGCCGAAACCGAACAGGAAACGCTGACAACTTCTTTCGAGGGTTTCATGAGCGGATCGCCGCAGTCGCCAGGCCAGCAGGAAAAAAAGGAGTGACAGCAGAGGCAGAGTGCCATGAGCCCCGCAGGCCCAGGACAGCAGGAACAGGCCAGCAGGGGCTGTGTGCCATGAGCCCCGCAGGGCGTGAGGGAGCACAGGATCAAACCGAACACAAACGTGAAATAAGCGTGAGCGCGGGCGTGGGCGAGTATGTGTGTGCCTGTGTGTCTGGGGGTGACTGCCCTGCTGCTAAACAGGTGTGTGCGACGCACCGCCACCCCAGCAGGTTTGCCTGTGGCCCGCGCCGCGACGCCCCGCCCCGCCCCGGGCCGGACAGCAGTGGGGGCGCGGCGCGGCGTGGCGTCGCGGAGCAGACCCGCAGTCTGCAAGCGCGAGCGCGCCAAGCAGCGCCGCGCCACGCCACGCCACGCCACGCCACGCGACGGAATTGTCTTACGATTCACGCGGGGAACGCGTGCTCTGCTCTGGTCCGCGCGCGCGAGCCGCGAGCCGCGCTGCCGACTTCATTTTATTCCTGACTCCTCTTGTTTCTTTTTATAGCCCCGCCCTGCCCTAACCCCGCCCCGCCCCGCCCCGCCCCGCCCCGCCCCGCCCCGCCCCGCCCCGCCCCGCCCCGCCCCGCCACGCCTCGCCGCTGACTTTCGCACCTCACTGCGGCGATGTGGGAGGGGTAGGGGGTCGGGAAAGAGAAGGGAGGAAGGGTTGCTGGGGCGTGTGCAACGAGAGAGGAGGTGGAAATAATAAAAGAGTCAGAGTAACGAGCACCGACCAAAAAAAAAAAGTTGGCCCCTCACTCCGAGGTGGGTATTTGCGGCGAAAAGAAAGTGCCGCTTTCATAGCAACGTTAAAGCTACATGAAATGTATGAGCACACGCGGTGACCCTCGAGGGCGTGGCGTGGTGCAGGGCGGGCACACTGCCCCTGCCGCCCCGCCCCGCCCCGCCCCGCCTCGCCGCCGTGACGCTCGGGGTGGCCTCAGCCGACTGCAACGCGCACCCCACAAATAAAACGAGCGAAAATGTTTCTGCATTTTCAGGCAGCGCCGCCGGGCGAGAGGGTTGGTTTTTCTTGTTGCGCCACGGGTTGTGACTGGCGGTGTTGCGTTAGAGGACCATGTGGTGGTGGGGTGGGGGGCGGATTATTGTGAGTGTGTGAGTGTGAGGCCTGATGGGGCGAAGGTCACCAGTGGCATCACTCATTGTTCGCTGATGGCACCCTCCTGGGGCGGGGGTGGAGGGTAAGATGGGCAGTAGTGGCAGGACGCGCGGGCGGGGCGCAGATACAGACGCGGCCTGCCCCTGGCGGCCGGAGGGATATTATACTCCCGGAGGGGGACTACTTGATCCCCGCTCGCCCCGTACCCGCCCCACGGCGTGACGTCCGCATGCACATCATGACGTCCGCTGCACCATTTTCTGCTGACTCGTCGCAGCGTCGGTGGCGGGGGAGTGGTCAGCAGGAGGCGCGGCGGGGCGGGGCGGGGCGGGGAGGGGCGGCGCCTTTGGGTAAACCAGCCGCCAGCTTTGGTGGTGTGGAGGGAGATGTGGCGGGCCGCGGGCCAGGCGTGGATGACAAGAAGTAAAGGCACTCCCCCCCTCTTGCCCCGCCCCGCCCCGCCAGTAGTTCTTTTTGCGGAGCTCAGAGACAATCAAGTCACTGAGCTGACCCGGCCGATTACGTAACCGGCGGGGCGGGGCGGGGCGGGGCACAATACGAGAGCAGAGTAACGGAGGGGAAATTAATCGTCGGCAGATTCGCGCCGCCCATACTCTCTGCTCTTGGCACGGCGGGGCGGCGCGGGGCGGGGCGGGGCGGGGCGGGGCGGGGCGGCGGGGCGGGCCCAGTAAGTCAAACGGCGCATTGCAAAACAAGGAGACCGACACACGCCCTGAGAGTGTTTTTCTTTTCTTTTTTTCTCCTTTGATTGTGTATGTGTGGACATGTGTGTGGAGAGCAGAGCCAATGAGCAGGGTAGCGCGCAGCTGCCGCTGCGCCGCTGTCGCCTGCGCACTACTTCCGGTCCGTGTGTCTGCTCGTGCCGGCGCCGGCCCCGCCCTCCCCGGCGCGGCCGGCCCCACTACCAGTATAATTACTGCAGGCACGCTCTATGGCTCATGGGCCTCATGGCTTGAATGTGAGCCCGACGGCCCAGCTCGAGCCGAGCCGGGGGCCCTTAATTCAAATGTCGCGTCGTTGGATCCTCATGGCATGGGACGCCTCAGCACCGTGGCGTGGCGTAGCGTGGCGTGGCGTGCCGACCACTCACCTGTCGCACCGCGACGGGCGGGGACGGGCCCGTTCGCAACCTTGACCCACCACGCTACATACATCCGGTGCGGTGCTGTCGGCCGTGTGTGTGTGTGTGCATGCGATTTAATTCCGGACCTGTCCTGGTGCTCCTCCGCTGCAGAGCCCCGCCCCGCCCCGCCCCGCCACGCCCCGCCCCAGTTACGCGGGTGGGATTTACGCATGCTTACCCTCACTGTCACTACACGCGGCTGCCCCTGCGCTGCCCAGGCAGGCACTCACCCGAGCACGACCAGCTCAGCCCCGCCCCGCCCCGCCCCGCCCCGCCCCGCCCCGCCCCGCCCAGCCCCGCCCAGCCCAGCACCACGCGTGTAGCACCACGGGATGAGAACATGTCGGGGTGAGGAGGGTGCGGCCGTGGCCCGCAGCCCTTCCCTTCCCGCCCCGCCCGCCCGCCCGCCTGGACGCCGTCCAACCACCGCGCCAGTCAGCTCGCAGTACCCTACCCCTCCCCCTCCCCCTTCCCCAACCCTCTGCAGGGCGGGGACGGACGCGTCGTGCAGCCGTGCAGACCACATAGCGCGCGTAGGCCATGTTCTGCTGGTTCTGCTGGCCGGTCCTCTCGGGAGTGTGGGCTGCGGCGGGGTGCGGCGGTGTGCGGTGGGGTGCGGCTGGGTGCGGCTGGGTGCGGCGGGGTGCGGCGGGGTGCGGCGGGGTTGAGTTCCGCAACTAGTGGCGCCGCCGCTTGCTCGCATATCCTTGCCCCCTCCTCCCCGCCGCTGCGCAATGCTTGACTGACATATTGGCTAGTCCCAGCGGGGCCGGGCCGGGCCGGCGAACCCGATGTAAACAGTAAACACCTCACCTGAGCTCAGCGCAGCTCACCTGCACCGCCCTGGCGCGGCGCGGCGCGGCGCGGCGCGGGCTTGCCGGGTAGGCAGCGCCGCCGCACACGGGCGCTCGGCGGGGTTGCCTACCCTCGCCGCCGCAGGGGCTCCCCCTCCACAAAGACCGGCCAGCCGCTCGCGCAACCACTGCATCGGTTTGGCAAGTGGATACAGCTCTTCGCTTTGCGGCAAACTGCGTATGAAATACCGAGGCTGTTATTCCCGCCCGTAGTATGAGAAATTAATCAGGCGGTGATAGTGATGGGGAGGAGCAAAGCGCAGCGGGGCCGCGGGGTAGGGCGGGGCGGGGCGGGGCGGGGCGGGGCGGGGTGGGGCGGGGCGACGGTAATTGTTCTGCTTGGCGTGTCGCCCTCTGGCCTGCAGAAGGCGAGTCGAGGCATGGCGGCCAGGTTGAATCCGCACATAACACCGCGGAGCTATGCAATGTCTTTCCTTGTCGCACACGTCCGCAGAGGGAGAGAGAGGGAGAGAGAGGGAGGGAGGGAGGGGGCACTACTAACCGCCTTGTGGAATCACCCCGCTTGCGGCTCCTTACGCTTTGACAAGGATGCGCGCGGGTCCGTGTGGTGTGTATGTACGCTACGCGTGTGTGTTTGTGTGCGCACGGTACACAGCGCGGGACCGTGTTCCACGCCATATCAACACCCTCCTCCCACCTGCCCCCCTCCCCCCAAGACGCTCCCTTTCACTCATTCCATCCCTCTGCTCTAGGGTTCGTAGTTTTCCGGAAAAATAAAATCAGTGGAAAAAAATCCGATTTTTTTCCGATTTTTTTCGGAAAAATTGGAAAAATTTGAAAAATTGAATTTCTTTCTTATTGTAGCTAGATGCGGGGTTGGGAACTAAGTTTCTGTGTTATTAGAGCTCCCGACGGTATGTGTTAGTTAGATAAAACTCATAAAAAAGGGATAAAATCATTCAGATGATGCAATTTTAAGCTTTTTCACTAGAAAACGTTGTTAGCTGATGATACTCTTCGTGATGATTACGTTGTTTGCAAACAACATTGCTTGTTTTCATTGACAGTCTGACAAAAGTCGTTCTACTTAACCCATAGTGGCCCATAACCGAAACTACTTTTTATCACCATGTTGTAACAATACAGAAAGGTTGTTGTTTAGTTTGATAGCAACATTTATCATTCCAAAACAAACAAATTTGTAATGTTACATTTTTTTTTAGAGGAAAGTAGTTTTTAGAAATTATTATGAATATTGTTGGATTAGAACATGGTTGTTGGGGAACATATGTTGCTTAAAAACTTAACTACGAATGTGTTGTTAATTTACAACAGTTTTTTTAAACAGTGTAGCCTGCCCTTCTGCTTCGAAAAAGCATAAAAGCGGGCTCCTGCCGCCGCTCATGTGTTTTCCGTCGTCTATGCGCAAGGAAGAGATTGAGCTAGATACATGATTTTTTCTGAGAACCTTAGGGGTTACTCCTGGATGGACTCCAAACGCTCGGTGCAAATCCAGCTAAACCCCATTAAGGCACTGAAAACAGGGAGTTGCCAGCGTAGCAAAGCGGAGGTGGCAACGACATTTAGCGGAAGGGTGGACCTGCTTGTTATTAAATACAAAATAACAAAATTACTGTGCTAGCATAGCATTTTCATTTTTACGATCGCTGCTGAGATCGCGTTGCTCGTCCAGATTTGCGAAGGGGACAAACCAATCACTCCGATGGTCACGGGCGACTCGTTTCTTTCTGATATTCTCCTATCCCCTGCCTATCCCCCTCCCCACCTTGTTTCACCGCGGGAAACCTTATAATTATTCCCTTTCTGACCTTCTAGATCACGCGCACGTTCGGGGGAGGTCGGTAAAGCCGGTTTTAGACCTTTTTCTCAATTTTTCCAATTTTTCCAATTTTTCTGACCCCTCGGATTTTTTTCCGAAAAAAAGCGGATTTTTTTCCAATTTTTCCGGAAAAAAATCCGACCGGGCGAACCCTACTCTGCTCGAAATCCTCAGCTAGGCTCGGCTTGATTTGGCTTGGCCCGGCTCGGCTCGGGGGACGCTCGCAGCTGGTTCACCCTAAGGATGTCCGCCGTCTTGCGTTTGACGACCCTCCCCTCCCCTAGTGAGCCCTCCCTCACAAGCGCTCCCCGACCCGAGCTCTGACCTGGCCAGGTCAGATTACCCCAAGGTCGCGGCCATAGCATGGCTTGTTTAAGTTTCATTTGGGTAAGTGATGGGACTCGTAGGTTAGGGTGCCGACGCCGACGCGACGGTCAGGTGCGGAGTGAGCTAGGCGTCCTGGCGGCTCCCGCCCCCGCCACGCCACGCCACGCCACGCCCCGTGCCCACCCGACGCGGCGTCGGCGTCGCGTCTCCCGCGGCGGCCTACTTAGACATTCTGCGTCTCAAAATGTGACGTGACGCGGCGCCTAGATGTGGGAGGCGCCATTGGGGCGTGGCGCCGGCGGCGAGGCGCTTTGTCGCCCCGCCCCGCCCCGCCCCGCCCCGCCGCGTGTAACCAGGTCGACAAGTGTTTTCCAGCCTCGGGTGTACGCGGGCGTGGTTATCACGGGCAAACTAACACAGCCATTCCACGTGCCCCGCCCCGCCCCGCCCCGCCCCGCCTGCCTATTTACGGCCAAGACGTGCCTCGCGAGCCGTTTGTTTCTGTGTTTGCGCGTCTCCGTGTCGCGTATTCCCCGCCTATATTCAGGGCGAGGGAGATGGAAGTACAGTAGGTGCTTGCCCATGGCATCGGAGGATGAGCTTAGCAGGTTCTCACCACCAAGCATAAATTTCGGGACGGTTCTCACGACTGACCAAACGATGGTCCGGACGACCGTCTTTTTGATCCTCAGAATCAACTTTTCGCTTCTCGCAACAAGCCTCTGACTACTAAGCCGTTTGGTTCTTACAATCAGATAGTCGATAGCGCCCCCAGCTACCAGGAATTTCGGTTCTGTCAATCAACTTCTGATTGTGACAACCAATCATTTTTTTCCGTGAAAGCCTAAGTCGTCTCGTGAACAGAGACGCGGCACCGCGGCAGAACCTATACGCGAACCTTGTCGAACCTCGCACCGACCCCGACCCCACCGTGCCCTGCTCCGATCCGGAAGAGAAGCTCGCTTGCGCCCTTTATCTATATCTACCTGTATCTCCCCGCGGGGGGGGGGGGGGGGGCGGTGCCGGCAGACGGGACATGTCGGTCCGAGTGGTCCGAGCCGGTGCGAGCCTTACGTCCGCCCGCGCCACCCTGGTGCCCTGAGTGCGCGCCGCGCGCGTGGTCCAGACAACCGCAACCGCTGCGCCCGCCAAAAAGAGGGTTATTTATCTGCAGCGAGCGGGGTAATTACCTCAACGAGTTGTTTGATACCGCCCCCCCCCCCCCTGACTCTGTGTGTGTGTGTCACTGTGTGAGTGTGTGAGTGAGGTGTTTGGCAGCGCTGGCCCTCGAGCGCCGCGGACCGTAGAGATACCGACCTCCTCCCCCCTCCCTCCCTCTCGACCCCCATGAATCACAAATAAACTCGAAAATAGAGCGGGAGTCTGGCAATCGCAGGTACATCTCTCGGCGCGGCGCAGCGCGGCGTCATCCGTCGTGGCTCTGTTTGTATGCCTTGTGCTCCATTTTCGCAAGCGGATAATTAAAATGTGTTTTTGTCTACCTTGGCACCCATTATTTACATAATAAGAGGTGGCAGCTAGCGCAGCCCACGACCACCCCACCAGCGCACCTCCCACCGGCCCACCGCACCTCAGCGCCCTTCCGAAACGCGGTCCGCCGGCGGGGCGGTGCGGGGCGGGGCGGGGCGGGGCGGGGCGTACACATGAGCTTTGAGCACGCCGTCGTCCGATTTCTCATTTTCGTAGCTGGCCGTGCCCCGCCGCACCACGGCGTGCAGCCCTTTGATGCTGCCGTTCCGTTTCGCTCCGTCCCGCTCGCTAACCTTGGTCTCACCCTTCTCTCTCTCTCTCTCTGCCCTGCAGGATGGACGGGCGCGCGCCACTTCCTCACGCTCATGCTGTTCCTGGGCATGGCCAACGCCTACGTCATGCGCACCAACATGTCGGTGGCCATCGTGGCCATGGTGAACCAGACGGCGCTGCCCCGCGTGGAGGAGGAGATAGTCGACGAGTGCGGCGACGGCAGAGTGCAGAGGAACGTCACGGTGAGTATGGGGGTGCCCGAGCAGCGGGGTGGTCAGTCCGACCAGGGTAGCGCGTCTGTGTCCGGCCGGGGTGAGTCTGGTACGAGTCCTACAGGGGTACCCAGGAAAATGAGAAGCTGTAGTGAGCATCGTATGGTTGTCCCTGAGCTAACAGGATACGATGTTTTGCTACAACTTTTTTTTGGCGATGGGGTCACTGCTGCAGCGCTCTCCGCGCCTCGGTGCGCTGGCGCCCCGCGCCGCCCCGCCCCGCCTCCCACGCAACGAGTCGTCGTATCTATTCCTGAGGACGGCCGGCGCCTCGGGGCAGGCAGGCGGGGCCGGGCCGGGCCGGACCCTCGCAGCCTGCGGGAGGGACACGACAAGGACCGGGCGGGGTGGTGTGGTCCCGGGCACCGCGCCGCCGGGCCGGGCCCGACCGGACCCGCAGAGACAGACGGAATGTATTCTGGGCGTCGCCGTGGTGTCCCCCGCGGCGGCGGCCCACGCGGCCCCCTCCCCCCGCCCCCCGGGCCCCCGCGCCGAGCAGGCGGCTACCACAACAGCTTTGAGTGGACGGGCCTGGCCCGGGGCGACGGACCGGGCCGGGGGATGAAGAAGAGCCCGCTGTCCAGGACTCAGGACTAGGGACCTGCTCGGCCAAACCGCGGGGCGTTTTCTTACCGGCATCTCTGTTTGGAGGCTGAGCCCTCCCTGACAGTGAAATACTCGCCCCGCCCCTACCCGCGACCGGTGCAGCTAGATTGTCCGACCTATCTTTGTGCGACCTGGCGATTTCCCCAAAATCCGAAAAAAAGCGCTGTCCGACCTGGATCCTGTCCCAGCTCGGATAAAGTGACAGCCGCAATAACTGCGATGTTTGCCCAGGATGACTAACATTGAACAAGACCGTCGAGGTAAAACACTTACCAGCGGAGTCCCCCGGGGACGTTCATCCAGTCAACGATCCACAAAATGACGGCTGACATAGGTTACCAGCGGCATCACGTAGGCAATCTTATTGGCGATCTTGACATCACACACAGTCCCGATTTAAGACTTTTACCGAAGAATAGTCTAACCCGACACTACTTGAATATCTTATGTTCACGCCGATACTTTGCACGGATGCTAAAAGTTTTGTTCAAACCGCGAAAACGAATAAAAACGCCGTACCGAACGAGACGCGCGCGTCACTGAGCGATGCTCATTTCTTCAAACTGTCACTGCAACCGTTACTGCGGGGCTGCCAACTTCAATCCAACCTCACCACACTCGTTGCTGATGCATTAAAAATTCCGGATTTGAGTGGATGTGCTTACTGCCATTTTGGCCAAAAAAAAAAGCAGCTAACGTGACGGAAAAAGAGACTTTTTCGTAAATTATTACCGTACATTTTTTGACGAATTTTGCAGATCTGAAAGCTGTTACTGAGCCTGATCGGGTATCGGGTCAGGACGAAGGGGGGGGGGGCTCTCGGACCTCTCGATCCATCACAACAAACAAGAGGATCGTCTGCTGAGACGACTCATAACCTAGGGACGACTCTCGGAGAATCCAGTGGCTTCGACGAGAAAATGGTTTACCTCCAATTTACCCGTGTAAACAAGGTCGTAGAAAATCCAGGTCGGACAGCGCTTTTTCGGATTTCGGGGAATTCGCCAGGTTGGACAAAGATAGGTAGGACAATTTACATACACCGACTTCGTCGTGCTCGTTCGCGTATTTGAGGGCCAGAATGAAGACGGCCAGGCTCGTGGCGCGAGGGCCTCGAAAGCCTATCCTTCACCTCCCCGCGCCGCCCCACGCCGCCTCGCCCCACCTCACCTCACCTCTCCTCGTCTCGACGTGCATCCCACCCTCCCGCTAAAGCCCATCTCATTTTCGTATCTGCGTCCTTTAAACTGCCCGCCCTTCTCCCTCGCCGCTTGCGCTCTGCATTCAGAGGGTCTTTAAATAGGTGGCGACAAAGTCACCCAAACAGTGGTCGCCCCGCCCTGCGTGGTCCGGCCCGGCCCGGCGGCGCCCTCTACCTTTCACCCTGAACCAGGAGAGGCGACCCTTGGGACAGAGACGGATTGGGTGTGGCGAGGTGGGGCGGGGCGGGGCGGGACGGGGGCGATGCCACCGGGCCGACGTCCGTCGGATTTATCATCCATTGTGAGAGGGCAGTCGGCCGCGTCGCAGACGGTGTCCGTCTTAATAAAGCTCGTAAATTTTTCAAATTTTAGAAACGATTAAAAAGGAGAAGGGAGCCTGCCTTTAAAGCGTCGTTTTCTTGGCCGCCTTTCAGGTTGTCAACGACCCTAAGGAGGACGGCGAGTTCCTCTGGGGCACGGAGCTGCAGAGCTACATTCTCAGCGCCTTCTTCTACGGCTACGTGCTCACGCAGATCCCCTTCGGCATCATGGCCAAAAAGTGAGTCTTGCAGCTGACCGCGCCTCCCGGCGTAGCGGTGCGTACTGGGGGCGCTTAGTGACCACGCATGACGTGTCCGCAGGTACGGTGCCAAGTACTTCCTGGGCGTGGGCATGCTCGTCAACTCGGTGTTCGGCCTGCTGGTGCCCGTGGCGGCCCGCTGGGGAGTCTGGCCGCTCATCTTTGTGCGCTTCATCCAGGGCCTCGGCGAGGTGAGTCCAGCGGTCCGCTGTAGGGGAGGCCCCTCTTCCGGTAATCCTCAGAAATGTTACCATGAGCGGATCCAAACGGCTCGCCGTTTGTCTACATCCAGGCAGAATGAAGCGCTCTTTCCGCCTAACGATCGGATTTTTATATCCAAACTTTATTCCTCATGAGCAATGTCCGATTCTCTGCCGGGCGCGGACACACTGCGCGTGAAAGCCAACTTCAAGCAGCGCCTGGGCGCGATATGCGCGACACTATGCGCGTGAGCAGTGCAGTGCGGTTCAATGGACCTCTCCTCATAAATGGGGAGGAGGACGGGGGGCATCTTTACGACCGGCACGTTGCCCCGTGCGAACACACACACTCACACACACACATCTGATGGTGCTAGACCCAGTCGTACGACACTTGCGCGAGCAGCGAGGCGCTGACTACGACGCCGTCGCACTCCCATCGCGACTTGCGCAACGCGCCCGGCCCGGGTCGGGCCTTTATCATGCATGCACGACTTTGTATTACCTCCCGGCGCGGCCCGGCACCGCCCCGGCACCGCCCCGGCGCGGCCCCGGCCTGTAGTACTGTACAGTCCACCCGGCCCAGCCCGGGCCGCTCCCGCGCGCGCGTCCGGGCCGCGTCGCGTGTGCATGAGTCATGAGTCATGTGCAAGCACAGCGAGTTCAGCAACACGCTCGGATTAGGGCGCACCGCACCGCCTCCTCTAACTCCCCACACCCAGATTGCACACTCTTTGCGAGAGATGACATATTTCTCTGCTATTCTGCCCCCGGCAGGGACCCATCGTGCCATGTACGCACGCCATGCTGGCCAAGTGGATTCCGCCCAGCGAGCGCAGCAGGCTGGGAGCCTTCGTGTATGCAGGTGAGCAACTCTCCGAGGCTGTTGAGGGCGAGGGGGAGGCAGGGGCAGGGGTGTCGGTCGGGGGGCTCACGCCGGCTCAGTGCCGCCTCGCCCCCCGCCGGCGCGGGGCCCACCCAACCCCTACCCTACCCTCGCCCGCGCCCTACAAGCCAGCAGCCCTGACGCCTGCCATTTATTTTTCGTTTCATCTTGACTCTGACCGGCGGCCTTCTGGTTGATTTAAAAGCCGAGCCGAGGGCGGGGAAAGGAGAAAGAGGGAGAGATAGAGCGTGAGGAGGGCCGCAGAGCGGGCAGAGCGGGCCGCCTTATCTGCTAGAAAGATTTACCATAGCACTGGGAGCGTCAACATTTGAACGGGTCGCGAAAAGATTAAAGCAAAGCAAAATTTCCTATCGTAAGCCTTGCGGTGCGGCACGCTGCCACGGCTCGTTGCCACCCCGCAAGTGTGTCGGCGGGGTACAACTAGACCTCAATTTTCCCCCCTGACCTTCGCTGACGATCACCCTCTCCACGCCCTGCTCCAGGCGCGCAGTTCGGCACGGTGTTCTCGCTGCCGCTGAGCGGCCTGCTGTCCCAGTACGGCTTTGCCGGCGGCTGGCCGTCCATCTTCTACGTGTTCGGCACCATCGGCACCGCGTGGTCCATCGCCTTCCTCATCTGGGTGTTCGAGGACCCCGACAGCCACCCGCGCATCCGCGACCCCGAGCGCAAGTTCATCGTCGGCTCGCTCGGCGGCGAGAAGTCGGAGCAGACGCCGCCCATCCCGTGGATGGCGGTGCTCAAGTCCATGCCCTTCTGGGCCATCCTGGTGGCGCACATGGGCCAGAACTACGGCTACGAGACGCTGCTCACCGAGCTGCCCACCTACATGAAGCAGGTGCTGCGCTTCAGCATCAAGGAGAACGGCCTGCTGTCGGCCCTGCCGTACCTCGCCATGTGGATCTTCTCCATCGTCGTGAGCGTGGTGGCCGACTGGATGACGTGGACCCGGGGCGTCTCGCTCACCAGGACGCGCAAGCTGCTCAACAGTATAGGTAAGAAGCGCCAGTGTCGGGCAAGCGATTGTTTTACCCGGCGATGGCGAGGCTCATGTGACTTGACCCTCCCGCGCGCAGGCATGTTCGGGCCGGCGCTGGCGCTGGTGGCCGCGTCCTACACGGGCTGCTCGGCGCCGCTGACGGTGGGCCTGCTGTCCCTGGGCGTGGGGCTCATGGGCGGCACCATGAGCGGCTACCGCATCAACCACCTCGACGTCTCGCCGCGCTTCGCCGGCATCCTCATGAGCCTCACCAACTGCATCGCCAACGTGTTCGCGCTGCTCGCGCCCATCGTGGCCGGCGCCATCATCGAGGGCAAGGTCAGTCCACGACTTGGGTAATCCAATGGAGTAGTACAGGGGTAATCCGTGAATAATTTGAGTTAATGCAGGAGTAACTCCTGGATAATCCGTTGGACACGAGATCTCATGGTCGCTTCCCCCTTTGGTTTTCTCCTCCACCTCTCCCGTTCCGCTCCGCAGAGGCTAATTACAAATGCTCTCTGTCCCCACTCGCAGCCGACGCAGGCCGCCTGGAGGGTGGTGTTCTTCATCAGCGCGGCGGTGTACGCCGTGTGCTCCGGCTTCTACCTCATCTTCGCGTCCGGCGAGGTGCAGCCGTGGGACGACCCGGACAAGGACGCCTACAAGTCCGTGGAGGCGGGCAACGACATCGCGGCGAGGCGGCGCAGCCGGCGCGACAGTCAGCTGGAGCAGGCGGAGACCACCCTGCAGACGTTCTAAATAACGCAGTCCGGCACGGCAGGGCGCGGCAGGGCGCGGCAGGGCGCGGCGCAGCGTGGCGTGACAGGGCGCTGGGACCTAAGCGGGGTCTTAACCGGCCTAAAGTGCTTAATTGTGACGACACGGATGATGGGGACTAATGAACCTCGAGGAGCGGGGCCGCGCCAGGCCGGGCCGGGCCGGGCCGGGGCAGTCACATGTGAGGAGCTGGGCTAGGCGGGCGGGACAAGGCAAGGGCTCTGACCCTCTGACCTGACCTTGCCGGCAGCCTCGTCAACGACCTCATCAGGGATGTCAGAGGGGACAGGGCCGCACGGCCCCGGACCCTTACGGTGGGAGGGCCAGGGCACGACCAGGGCCTCGGCCAGGGTCGGTCGCAGCGCGGGTCAGCACCTCGGAGACGCGCCAGCGCGAGAGCCCAAAACTCGGCCTCGGCCCGCGCCCGGGGGTCAGCTCGGGGCCGCGGACCAGGGACTCGCTACTCGGGCTCTGGTGCGAGTAGCGCCACCCCGCCCCGCCCCGCAGCCGGCCTCGCGCGGCGGCTGTGAATGGACGCGGCACGGCTGGTCCTTCCCCAGGCCTTCCGTGATGAAGCGTGAATTGGGTGCTGGCGCCTGGACGCTGATTCATGCTTACAGGCATGAGAGAGAGACCGAGGGAACTGAATGAAGGACAAGAGGAAGCCGACAGAAAATCAGAACGATGTTTACTTCATTTAAGCTGTTGTTGTAAGAGAGATGATGACTGATTGACTGCCTGACAGGTGGGACCTGGGTGTGGTAACGGTATCAAACGCTTGATATGCAGTCAAAGCTATAGGTAGGAACTAAAATTAATATGTAGTTTTCAAAACAAGATAAGCTAAATGTGTGTAAATTATAAATATAATTCTTAGTCTAAGTGTAGTTATTTTTTGAATAATATATATATATCTATATTCTTATGTTGTCTTAAATGTTTCTGTGATGGTAGGTAACACAGCCAAGTTAAAAGCTTGTGTGTTAGAAAAAATATTCTCATTTCATAAAAACTAGAGGACCTAATGAATTTTAACAACTGAATTCTACAGGTGGATATTGTGATTTGTGTACAATCAGTGATGAAATTTCGGGCACAATTCTTTGCCTTGCCTGTTCTCTCAGCTCTACTACAGTCGCTTTGATACAAAGTATTTTAAGATTTAGTCACAAACTGTACCAGTAAGTCACATTGTGGAGCTGAGGAGAGCACTGCCAGGCTTTGCTCATGTATTTTTAAAATACTCTGAGGAATATTTCAGAAATTTGGTTCACATTTTTGCTCGGTGAAAGTATAGCTCAAAATCTAAATGCTCAAACTTCTTGTGATACATCTTGTACTGAGACTACCAAAAACTCAATGTTTGTTGCTTAAATATATAGGCTTCAAAAGGCATTTTAATATTTTCTTTGAAATTTAAAAAAAAGTTTTGGGCTACACAATGCTATGCAATGAAGTAAATAAAAGATTTATAAAATGTGATTTAAGTTTTACACCTAGCTCTAGATTGGCAAAATAAGATTGAGCTAGAATTGAGTGTTTGGTGCATAGAAAGATTTAGGAACTGTGATTGCAGTGTGTATTAGAAACCATAGGTTAAGAAGCCATCTCATTTTTGAGGTGAATATAAAATACACTGAAAATAAGCCACAATCATAGAAGCAGCCTTAGGCATATTTCACCATGAATCAAAACATATCAGTAAATGTAGAATAGAATTGTGATCAAAGAATTACTCTATATTGCTTGAGTAGCAGAGCATTCAAAATCAAATAAAGGCATTCCATATTTTATACTTTGTCCAATGAGCAAGAAATACTTCCTGAATAACTTAATATTGTGCATGTATGTGTACACTTGGCTGGGTTGAGGATTTTGTAAAAACCAAATTGTTTTCAAGCAATACATTTATTTATACATTATATTACTCACATCAAGACACAAAGGATCAGAAGACTTTCTAGTTTGCCATTGTTCTAAGGTTTGTTTATATTATATACACAGGAGGTGGAATTTAACAAAAAGAACTATTAATTTATTTAGAAAATAAAGTCCTCAGAACTAAATAACGATGTCAAGCCACACAAAACATTTCCAGGACAGTAAATTCAAACTTAATTACATGCAAATTACATCCACAGAAAGAAAAAAACAAATTAACAGTTCTTCAAAGCTACAAAAATTTTAATTTCAACTAATGTCCAGCTCCTAAGCGACAAAGATACCTTAATTGCAACATTTTTACTTCCCCAGTATGCAGTTCAACTACACCCTCTTGGTTGTCAATTGACAGCAGTCGACCCATTGATTCTCTGTCCTCTCCCAAAATCACCTTTATTTGATCATCCTGCTGGGGCACAACAGGCTCCAGGTGCTCTTGCAAGATATTTACAACTCGATCTTCATCAGGTAAGAAAACTGCACACTGGCCACCCTGTGAATAAATTAGGAAAAACAAAATATCAACAAGTGCAGGAGGCATAAGACATTACAACATACAAACATACAAGCTCAACTTACAGAAATGCCTCTGATGACACCAGTTTGACCGCACAACCCTGCATCATCGTGCGTGTCACGAATACGAACTTCGATATCTGTCGTCACCCACTCCTGGAGAGGGGGTTGCTCCACTGCGCCACCAGGTGTGTACGGAGCGTAGGGAGATGCGGCACCACTAGGCGTCATCGGACTATAGCCACCAATAGGCGAAGGTGTGCCATAGGGATTACCTGCCGAGGGCGAGGGAGTGTACCCCGATGGACTGGGTGTCGCTCCATATGTAGAACCCGAGCCTGGAAGTTGGCAAAAATCATGTGTTAGTTGAAGTAAAATCCACTTCCTTCAAGATTTTAATGCATTCTATCAAAGTAAGAGCAGTCTGAGCAGGAATGAGATACCTTGATATCCTGTTGGACTAGGAGAAGGCTGGAAGGGAGAGGGGGAATACGACTGTTCTGAACCTGATCCATACATGGTTCCAGGTGTTTGAGGAGTGTATGGCCCACCTGCTTGATAGCTTGGTGTATCTGAAATGAGATGAAATAGGTTGGTTACAGCCTTCTGACATTTAAAAAAAAAAGGACAAATTTTAACAAATGAAACACATCTTACTTGGATTGTAACCAGGGGAAGGAGAGGCCTCATCCAAAGAATAGGCATCAAGATCACTTGACCGGTGAGCAGGGGTATTTGTGATGGTTGGATCCCAGGCTCCAGTTTGACCAGGAGTTCGAGAAC
The DNA here is from genome assembly GCA_033675135.1 of Frankliniella intonsa. Taxonomy (NCBI): domain Eukaryota; kingdom Metazoa; phylum Arthropoda; class Insecta; order Thysanoptera; family Thripidae; genus Frankliniella; species Frankliniella intonsa. The sequence goes on along the minus strand of CM066245.1, from coordinate 10,065,660 downwards.
CATCGTGGGAAGGTGTCATACTGCTGTAATGAGGTGTCCTGTTGCCAACTGCAAGGGATAAGATTGATTAAGATTACTTCAAGCTGGTGTAAGCAAATACAAATATAATATAAGATAGTGACACATACCCTCGTACATAGGCGTCTGTGAGCCATGAAGAGGAGTTTTGTTGCCTTCGCGGTACATTGGAGTTTGGCCAGAGCCCCAGGATGGAGTACGGGCATAAGTGGAGAATGATCCATCCTGAAAATATTACAATAGTATTAAAATCCACCACTCGTAAATAAATTTCTAAACTGTTGCAATGAAAATCGAATAAACAGAATATTTGGTGGTGTAATATGTACCTTGGAAGGTACTCCAACAGCAGCAATGTGGGAACGATCCACAGAAATAGTTTGACATGATGAATGAAGTTCAACACGAGCAGTAACCTCTGTAGCATCCTTAACCATACCAACATTGCCTAAAAGATCAGAGGAAAAAATTTATTGACAGAGAGCATTAAAACAAAAAACAACTAAAAAGATGATTACAATAGTACTGTCCTATTACCTTTGAAAGGTCCTCCAGTAATCTTGATGGTAGAACCAATAAGATCTCTATCACGCCTCACATTATGACCACCCCTACCACCACCTCGGCCGCCAGCTCGTGATGGCGTCTGGCCACCCCGTCCACCACCAGGGTGCATTGGAGATGAGATCCGTGGCGACGATATTACACCAAAGTTTGTGGCTCCCATGGCTGCTCCCATTCCAGATAAGTTCTACAAAGGTAAAAAAATCATTGAATACTATTTATATTAGCTTTTAAGATTCCTTAACACCTAAGCATAAAGAAATTAACTGACTGACCTTACTACCACCAGCTAACAGTAGATGCCGAGCTTTGCAGACAAAGATACCTCCATTGTCTAGATACGTTCGCGAATGAAGGAAAGCGAAATTTCTGTAGATGTGTTTGATTTCTCCATCATGTCCCTGAATGAAACAGATGGACGATGTTAACTTCAGTATGAAAGAAATTATTGTAAACGAGCAGCAGAAGACTGTGCTTACCAAATGAGGCCCATCAATGACTTTAACAATATCTTTTCTGTGAATAGGATTATGTTCCGAGTCTAGAGCAGCAGCAAATCGAGCTTCTTTCCGTTTATGAAGTGCCTGAGGCTTAGCCTCCACTACTTTTCCCTGCATACTAAGTACATGGAAGTTCTCTCTTTCCAGACGAACTATAACACCAACTGTTTGAGCACTACAAACAAAAAAACAAAAAGTTAGTAATTTTTTCTTTCTTTTTTTACATTCTTAGATAATAAAAAATGTGATCCAAGGTTTGATCCTAATGCATTTACTTACTCAAGCATCACCATATCACCCCACTGGAATTGACCCATACTATCAACACCTGTTGCCCTATCTGAGCAAAGTTGCAAATCACGAGGCAAAACTTCTAACTCGTGCATTGTAAGATCTGAGAAGAGAACTACTCGATTTTCTTCAACACGAACAATCAGGCCAGTATCACCCTCATATCTTCCACCAAGTACTTTCACATGGTCTCCTTGCCTGAAGTATTTACGCAATTCAGAGGCTTGGAACTCAAGTGGGTCCTAAAATTAAAAGAGTAAATTAATTTATGGAAATTAGGAGGAGATAATACCAATCACTAGGCAATATCAAAGAATACTTACGGTGAGGTCTTCATGTTTAGGCATGACAATAATCATATTGCCATCAATAGAAACGATTTTACCTTGTAAATGCATCAATTCTCCTTCACACACTTCAACATTATCACCAGCAGAAAACTGATGGGTAACAGCTTCATCTTTACCAGCAGTACCAGATGGTACTTCAATGTCAATACCCTCAGGTGCTTCTTCAAAGCGCTCAAGTTCCGACAAAGTAGGTTTCACCCCTGATAATTAATTAAATAAATTAGGAAAAATACAGTTTTTAAGTGTTCACAAATTTAAATTTGAAGTATTGAAGTCTATACCTTCTGAAATGATAGCACTCATTATGAAATTTTTGTACAAAAATCCTTTTCTGGAATACCTATTTCCCTCAAATATGAGGAAGTCACCATCACTTGTCACCTCTCCACCAATAGCACGAATAGCTTCTGGGTCAAATGGTTTAGCAGCAGGCCGCTTCTTTTTCTTTTTCTTATCATTGTCAACTTGTGTAGTTCGCAAGGCACCACGGAGGCGGGTGTAGTCAATGCGAGGAAGTAGCTTCAAATGAACTTGGTTCTGAGCTATGTCAACATAGTCTACTTGGGCAATGTCATCTCTGTACAGTCCTCTTTTCAGACGAACCCACTGCTTTGAACGCAAACCTGTCTGTTCTTTAGCAACACGCAGAACATCTGTCATTTCTTTGATGGGAACCATTTGCTGCTTCCATATACCCATTCGCAAGTTGCTGACATTAGTTATAGCAGCTTTAACATGAGGCTGTTTGTATGCCTCAATATATACATAGCCTTTCACTCCTTCAGGAGCAACAACAGACTTAATTTGCAATGGCTCATTAGTATATTGGTAAGTGATCCACTTTCTCATCAAAAGCAATGCAGTGGCTTTCTCCTCCCCCATTCTACATTTAACCATCCACAAGTTGGGGTCCCTAAAAGTAATAATGGTAAGAAATTGAAAACACAATTTCCAAACAATTTTTGGAGGAAAATGTAGCTTATGAGACTTACTTGACACCAGGAAGAAGAGTTTGCTGAGTAATTTCATCAGACATTTCTTCTCCGCCATCACCAAAATGTCTAGCAGCTACAGACTCGTCTGCATACTTCTTTCTGAGGTACTCTTCAATTTCATCTTCCCTCTGAGAACTAAAAATATGAATAAGAATTATATGGCTTTATGAGCAAAATTCAACCTTTTTAATAGTTTAGTAAAACTGTACATACTCCCAAAGATTAGTTCTTCTTCTTCTTCCTTCAATATCTTGAGCAGTGGGACCCAGCTCATCCACTTCATTACCAACAATTCCAATTTCCTGAGCACCATCCTCCCATTCATCTTCATCTTCCACTTCATCATCAACCTCGGCTTCATCAATAATAAATCCACCAAAGCGGTCATTTTTCTTTTTCTTGCGAGGCCGGTCATCTTCCTCTTCATCTTCCTCATCATCATATTCCTGCATGAAAAAAATTGGATTGTAAATATAGGGTTACACAAATAAATTTTAGAAATTAATGAACTCAAAAACACAAACATCAGAGCCAAGGTCTTCTCCCTCAGGTTCCTGCTCATCTTCAACATCTTCTTCTCGGCCCTCTTCTGCCTCTGAGCCAGATCCTGAACGAGATCTGGAGGACAAAACATTATTAGGTGGTGTCATACAAGATGAAAGTTACAAAATGAATTAAGAGATGGGCAATTTTACCTCCGTTTACGTTTTACTGGACGCACATCCGATCTGCAAAATTACAAAGAAGTTCTTTAAGTACTGTATTGGTTAATTTTAATTTCCACACAAAAGAATGAAACACTGAACTCACGTATCAGATCTGGCTGGAGAGCCACTTCTAGACCTAGATGGAGAGCGAGATCCTGAGCGGCTTCTGGACCTTGATCTAGACCTAGAGGGGGATCGGCTTCCAGACCTGGACCTGGACCTCGATCTGGACCTATGCCACAAATTAGGATAATTAATTATCAAAATTGAGCTTCTAGCTGCAGTGATCTGGTGATCCATACATACCTGACTGAACCTCTTTCGTCGTCACTGCCCCTATTGCTACCGGAATAATTACTTTCCGAGTCAGACATGATGGCCTAGGTGGGCTGTCACTGCAAGGGAACATATTGTCATTGATAGAGACAACTAAGAGAGAGAATTTACACAGAATCCGGAAGTATACTAAATTCAAAGTAACGTTTTTAAAAAGTAACTGAACTCTAGGTGGTTTAAAAAAAAATACCGACGTGGAAGAGAAAGGTCAAAATAAAAATCTAGTAGTTATAGATAACCTCTGCAGAGCCGGGAATAACACCATATGATCGGAAGGGAAAGAAAATAGTCTCGTCGATCCACGTATGCACTACACTAACATTGTAGTGAACCGTTTCTCTACTGCTTCAAACCGCTAAATCCATCATTTACAATGAAATCTACTAAAACACTCAAATGAAAACAAACTGAATTCCTCACCTGCTGACGCGATAATGGCGACATAAACGTGATACCCACTTTCCCAAAATAAAATACAAAATTGTTTCTTATCCTAGGCCAGAAAGATGTAGCAAGCAAATTAGACAGATTTATTCTAGCAAAATACGATCCAGACAAAATAGTAGTCGTCTACCTTTAGAGAATCGGCAGCGCCGTCGAATTAAATATTTTTCTGACTAGTTGGCAATAGTCAAAGCCTTACATAAAAGAAGCGGCTTTTCTTTCGCGAAACCCGATAAATCCACAGTTTGGCAACATCGCAGCTGCTTTCGGATCATTGGCCATTGCGTTTTGCCGCACTGTGCATCGTCTTTTCTTTCGCCTTCTCGCGGTCTGTCCTCAGTTGCCTTTTGTGATTCCTTGAACGAACGCCAGCAGGATGCAGCAGGTCCCTTGCCGCGATGGACCAACGCGTTGTCGTTGGTGCATCTCGCTGCTCTGCCGTCGCATCCTCCGCTCGTAAGATGGGTCTGTCTGTGGCTTTGGGGCGAGTAGGGGACAATCCGGACGGTTCGCATCGATCTGATGGATCGGCCCGTGTACCCGCTACCCGTTGTAAGTTGTAAGGAGTGACACTCATGTCCCGGGGCTCCGGGGGCCCGGCCCGGCCCGGCCTGGCCTCTCCTAGCGATATAGTGCCCCTGTTTCCTTACGCTGTGAACGATCCTTGTCGGCAGCTATTGCGGCTGGGGCTCGTGTAGGTGACTTTCAGCCTAGGACTCAAGGACCTGGCGGGAGGTCTCTTCGGCGCCGAATTTTTGTGTTAGCCAAAATTTTCGGCTGGGAGAGGGCCCGCTCTGCGCGGTCGGCATGCCTCGTTTTGATGCCTCGACCGCCCGGCATGGTTCGGCGGCTCAAGTTCATCGGGTAGTGTTGCTACCTCGGCGAGTTACCATGCCGGCACGTTATCTGCAACTCCCAAAAAGCCCGTCTTAATCTATTTTTATTTTCAAAAAATATTCATTCTTTGCAATGCTTTGCAAGTAAACTGCTTTCCTTACTGCCATCACCTATAATTTTTGTGTTATGTGACCCCTCCTATTTAATGTAGGCATGTCTCATTCCCATAATTATCCTTCATGTAATCCAATTTTATGATTTTTAGTTCCTGCTGTAGAGATATTCGTGACCTTTTCTAGTACCCGAGGAGACCCTGTAACTGTTAGGGATGGTCTGCATGCTGATGACCACTGTGATATTTAAATTAGTGGTAACAAGCCTGCGGGCCATGCCTTACAGTACGACTACAACAAGGTTAGATTTGAAGGCGTTGCCATTATCAACCTGGCAAGATTTCCAGGATGACATCAAGAAATGCTTATAGGCTTTCTGGTTAGCCTGTAAGCTATGTTTCCACTGTTTTCTGTACAAGTGGTAACTACCTTGCGGGCTAATCAGGTGGCTGCAGCATTTTCGCAAGTTTGCTGGAGTGAATCAATGTTGCGCGTGGGATGGCCAGTAAGTTGGAGCCCTCTTGTTTAATTGAAGTTGGAGGTAACTAACTTGCAGGCCAAGCCACAAGCAACTGGAGGAAAGGAAGATTAAGAAGAACTACTTGGAAAATAACTAATATTATTTTTATTTTAAGTGCAAATCTTATAATACTTGTAATATTTGTCGTCAGTTAATATCTGAAACCTTGGTGGCTGTTTTCTTTCTGAAATTTTTTTTTTTTAATTATTATTTTTTATAAATATTTTGTTTACGTATTTAAATTTTAGGATCTGTAGGTTGCAGCTTTACAAGTGACTCTGAGGCCTCCCAACATTTTTTGGCACTGTCCATGTCAGACGCTCCTCTTGAAAGGGAGTGCTCCTGAAATGAATTAAAAACAAAAAATATAATTATCTTTAAAAATAAAAAATTATCTTGAAGGCTTTTTGCATGGTTTTTGGCTGTGAGCATTTTTGCATACCTTGCAGTCCATGAAGTATTTGCCAGATATTCCTTCCACTTCTTCTGAACATGCCAGATACAAGGTTGTCTGAGCACCTTGTTGAGGAGTCTGTGAAACATAAATGTCATTAAAACTGAAATGTAGAATAGACTTCACAATTTTTCTTATTTTATCTTACTTTAAAACAAGTTTTGCAGATCAACTTGATGGGAAGGTTCAAAGGGAATGGAACATTTCTCCATATACCACTGTCAATCATTCCAGGGTGCAGACAGTTTGCTGTGACTCCAGTGCCTTCCAGGCGCCTTGCTAATTCATTTGTGAAGAGAATATTTGCATACTTGGATACATAGTACAAATAAGCTGGTAACTTTCGAGTTGGGTTCATATTATTAAAATCTACACTAGCAAATTTGTAGAGCTCTGATGCTACAACAACAATTCTGCTTGGCTTAGATTTCTTTAGAAGATCTGGAATTGCAAGGAAATTAAGATTTAATATCAGGCCTCAATCCTAATCTAGTAAATCTAATTTTATACCTACCAATAAGTAAATGTGTCAACAGAAAAGGGCCATAATGATTTGTGGCCATTGTTATTTCAATGCCATCTGGAGATGTTTTACGGCCAAAGGTATTAGCCATGCCTGCATTATGAATGAGAACATCTAGTTTTGGCTCTGTCTTAATAATTTCTGCTGCAAATTCTCTGATGGATTGGAAAGAGCCTAAATCTAATTTTTGTACTATTACAGACTGGTTGTTCGTCTCCTTGATGATTTCATCTGTGGAAAGAAGAGGGTATGAAGATGGTTTTTGGTGTTTGCTGAAATCGGAGCTTGTGTAATGTAGCCCACCTCTGACTTTATTTGCTGTCTCAAGGGTCCGGCATGCCATGATGACCCTGGCGCCCTTTCGGGCCAGCTCCATGGCCGTGATCCGGCCGATGCCTGAAACACGTGCAAACAACTCAACTTAACATGACTGCCTGGGCCCCTGGGGCCCTACAGATTGCCGTGCACTGCGCGGAGCGGGCGATGGCTGCAGCCTGGCTGCATTGCCAAGGCTTCTCCTGCTTCGCCTTGAGAGGTGCGTCGACCCTGCTGCACGGCGGCATGAGGGAAGGGCGCCCTGGAGGCGCGGCGCGGCAGCCCCTCTCCCCCTTCTCCAGTCAACCTGCCACCAATGGTCGCGGCAAGCCCCCCTCCTCCCCCTCCCCGCCCCGAAGATGGGCGTGGAAGCGCGCGTTGCAACGTGGCATGGGAAAAAAGAAGGATTCGGGAGGATGGGTGGGGGGTGGGGTCATAAAATCATGAGCTGCAGAGAGTACTCTGGCAGCAACGCTTCGCTCCTGAGAGGTATGCAGCTCGCCGAGCACGCTGAAGGCGGAGTCGGAGGCGAGGTAGCAGGGCGAATACCTGAGTACCCGCGGCACCGGCCGCACCGCACCGCAACGCGCTTTGGAATGCCACTGGAGAGCCGTCCTGAAGGCACATGCTTGTCGACTGTGTTCGTTTTGGTCTTGTCATCCGATTCGCTTTAATATACAGTCCCCGCTTCAGATGAACAAAGTCTAGAACCGCGCGAGGATACGGGTGGAATGGGAGAGAGAGGGGGGGAGGGGTCGGAAAAGAACTGGTAGACAACAAAACGGAGTTGTCTGGAGAGGTCAAGGCCTCCTTAGCTCCCTCCAGACTCCAGACTCACGCACGGCACGGCACGGCGACAGGGACGGAACCTGTAGCATACCGGACCCGTCTCGCGGCGCGGGGCCAGGTCGCGCTAGGAAAGGACAGCGGCGCGGACAGAGATTCTGCGCGTAGGCTTATCAGGGAAGACCTTGCACAGCGTGCCAACGTATATGCACGGTAGCGTGAGTTTCTCCCAGAGTCGTGAAGTTGAGTGGAGTCCAGTCTAAGTCGCCAATTATATCGACAAGACCGCGGTGCATTAGCGCTGCATCTCGAAGAGGGGCTCTGGCAAAAGTGCCAATCAAAACGCAAAACGGGCATCTAAGATGTGGTGGCCGTCTGTCAGGGATCTCCTTTCCTGCTCGATGTCACTCCACGGACAACAAGTGGTCAGCTTTTGTCAGGCTGGAAGCATGTCGGAGTACACAGGGGCGGCTCACCAGAGGCCCCCTTCGCTTTCCTGGGTAGGCTGTACCGCATGCACAAGCGTGGCGGGGTTGCCTACTCGCTCGGCTCGAAGGCGCCGCGGCGGGCGAACCTCCCCACCTGCGTGCCCGTGCAGCAGCATACCCAGCAAAAGCGAATGTGGCCAGCTCACGAGCCGAGTCGTAAGGGCTGTCAGCTGTCAGTCGGCAGGCTGTGGTCGCTGGCGCTGTCAGCGCAGGCGCAGAGGTACGTACCGGAGTTGGCGCCGGTGACAATGACGGTCTTGCCCTCCATCCTCTCCTTGCCGCGGTAGACTCCGAGCGTGAGGAAGCAGTACAGGTTGATGAGCGCCAGCAGAGTGAGCGCGCCGCACACTAGCGCCGCGGCGGCCAGGGCCAGCAACTGCGGCCCCACCTCCAGCATTCCAGTCTCTGGAACAGAAGGGGCGGGTGGGAGCGAGCGGGGAGGCCCGGCCCCGGCGTCAGTTACAGCCTGCGCCTGCAGGGTAGGCAGCACAACTCGCCCGGGCGCGCGCGCGGCTGCCGCCGTCACCTGCGAGCCCCCTGTCCGCGCTGAACACTGTGCGGCTCCGACAAGAAGGCAGCTTGCAGGCAGAGCGCCGCGACTGAAAGAACCCCGACTAAAACGCAGAGGAGATCGCTCTGGCGGGTAGGCGCACTGGCAGTCTGTTGTCACCATGGTGGAGATCGTAGAGATGCGCCCGGCTCGAGCGCCTCTTTTGACCCCCACCCTTCCCCCCGTGGGCCTGGCGGTCATTCACATGCTACCCGCGCGGCTCACTGCGGCCCGGCCCGGCGGCGGGGCGGGGCGGGACCAGGGCGGTCAAGGGCACCTTGCTCCTTACCCCATCCCCTTCCTCCGACTCTTGTCCAGCCGACTGGTGCAGAGGATCGCTCTCCTTGTCGCACTCACGGCGGTGCCCGGGTGAGGCACCGCGCGGCGGCCCATGGGTGCGACAAGGAGAGCGATCCTCGCTGAATCTCGCGGTCTGGCCCGGCCCGGGCCCGATCTCCGGGATTACCGCCCAGAAGCCAGGCAACCGCGCGTGCTTGGGAGGTGAGGAGAGGGAAACGGGAGCCGATACGCAACGTACACCTCCGGCTCACTCAGCGTGAGCGTGAGGTGAGGCAACGGCAGCATGCAAGCTGCCTGATTGAATTGTGACTTGCGGCTTGGACGTGAAAAAAAGAAAGGCTTAATCAGTCGCATGGTAATAGGCAGGCTCGGTATAGAGACGGCACTATGTCCCCAAGGTCTGGAAGGATGACTTACACGGCTACTTCAGACCTCGGAATAGTATAGTAAAGAATGTTTGTGCCCGAGGCCTGACCGCGACCACAATATGGTGATAGCGCCCCAATCTCGCCTCGGGGAGGGGACCCCTTGGTGAATCAGTAACACTGCCCCCCCCCCTCCTCTCTTCCTCCCTCCCGCAGGCGAGCCACAAGCTCTGCGGTCATGTGCGCAAGTCCGAGAATAAGACACATTCGCACAAATCAAATGGCGGTACGGCGTGACTCCAGGTGGGCGGGGGAATTCCCCGGTGCTGCTTTGGGTTATCCAGTTTGTCACACTATGACACCGCGATGCAGAGTGAATCAACCTGGTTGGGAACGGCCCTTTTTTCAGCACGTTTCGAAACACTTTCACTTTTAGGGAGGGGCGCTAAATCATAATGACAATGTCAATTAGCGTCTCCCTCGTTCAACTCTTTCTCACAGCGGGCAATGTGCCATTAGCTGCGGCACGCAGCTTGTCGCCCTCGCCACCGCGGGAAAATTTAAACTGACGTTCTCTTGGTGCTCTCCTCCTCAGCGCAGGTCGCAAGCACGCCCCCTGCCTAGGGTCCTATATGCGAAGCATATAGGACTCTACCCGTGCCCTGCCCCAGTGTTTCCATTAAAGTAGACGGGTAGCCTAAACACAGCAGTGTGAAGCGGGTTGCATCACGCCCCCTTCCACTTCCCTGCCCTGCTCCATCCAAACACTAACACTGCGTGACGGGACGGTGTCTCGCAGGCATTGTATTTGGGGAGAATGACCCTGCCATGTCCGCGAGGTGTCCCGTGTCCCACGCCCCTGCGTTGCTTCACTCTCTCCGCCGCCGGCCTCTGCCGGCCCGGCCGCCGGGGCAATATACATTGCAGCCCCAGGCGTGACTCCCTGTAAGTCGGCGGACTGCTTGTTCAAGTCACAGCGGTGCTATACTTGTTGGAACGAAGGGCGTAGGGCGTAGGGTAGGGCGTAGGGTAACCGTAGCCGAGCGCAACTTTAGAGGACTTCCCTTAAAGCCTGCGGTGTCGCCTACCTCCTCTACGGAATCTGAGTGAGCAGTCCCATGCATGGTACGTTAAATTTCGTATTTCGTTAAATTTGTGCGTTACCGCGTGTCACTCCAGAAGCTCCATTTACAGTTTCCCTGCTGACCCAGATCCAAAGGACCAAACCGCTCCACGCACTGGAATCGGACTAGAACGGCGAACGTTCCAGACCCGCGATTCCAAAGCGAAGGCGTCACGGGGCAGGGCCGAGCCGGGCCGGTTCGAGTCGGTACTCACATGTAAGTTCTCGAAGAGGCGGTGCTCGTACGGGTGCGCTGCGATGTGGCGACTACAGGCGGGCCTCGCGGACTGGCCGGGGCTGAGCCGGGTGGGCCGGGCCGGGCCGCGCCGGAGCAACGGTACTCGCGGCCGGGCCGGGCCGGGCCGGGCCGCCCTGGTTGGGCCCCTAGGCCGGTAAGATGGGGACCAGGTGGTGGTGGGGGCAGGTGAGGTAAGGTGAGGTGAGACCGGACCATCCGCCTGGCCCGGCTGCACCCGCGCCCGCGCCGCGGTCCACGCGCCATGCGCTGCTGCTGCTCCATAGACCGGCACGGCGCGGCGCGGCACCGGGTGAAGGGAGTACGGGACGGGGTCGAGTACCCGATTGAGAACTCCACGCGGCCGGGGACACGGTGGAGGGAGAGAACGTGGCGGCACTCTATGCTCCTCTGCATGGGAGACCGAGGGACAAAAATCCGGACAACGTAGGGGATTAGCGGCGAGGTCGAGGCAAGCTGGAGCGACCCGTCAGCGCACCGTGACCGTGGCCGGGGAGCAGCAGCGCCGGGAGCGCAGGCAACCCAGCCGTCTTCAGAGTAGTTTGGGATGACCGCCCAGCCAGACAGACGGGGTTGACGACAGCAGGTATGTCACTTTCTTAACTCGGTTCTCGGAAGAAAAAGAATATCGTTTGTCTGAAGGCCCCGGTCGCCATCCTGCTCCACGCACTCGTTGGCCTGCAGCAGAGCGCGAACCGAATAGGGAAGTACAGTTTGTGTTTCTTCTGTGTTTGGGTGATCTAACTTTTTCTCTAAAGTTATTATATAGGTCTGGACTAAACACAAAATACAAAGTAGATTTGCAATTTTTTAATTCTAAGTTACAAAAAGGTCATAGCATTCAGTAGATAACAAAGAAAGTTTTGATGTTAAATTATCAACAAAAATAAACTTTCCTTAGAAGAAAGAATTATGTACAAATATACCTTAACAATTTTTTTTCTTAGCAAGTTAGTTTAATTATTGGCATGTAATCTAAAATTTAAACAGCTCGCTGGAACATAGGTCAATCCCAACGGGATTTCTTTTGAACAAATGATTCTTCCCCATTATCAGAAACTGCAACATAGTAGCCCATTCCTTCATATTTATGTCTCATGTATGCAATGTATCCTAAGCTGCCAGCCATTGCAATTAGTCCAATTCCCATTATAACTCTATTCTGTAAAAAAATAGAAAAAAAATATTAGAAACAGCAAATGGAAGTTGCGAGGAACAGTGAACATAAAGGCATATGTAGCGCAGCACATTGCACCTTTTAGGAGCATTATACTAAAACAATAGTTGTTTTAGTTTTTTAAAATTATTTTTATATCTACAGAATGCAATTTCATTGAATTGAGCTGAGTATTAGGGTGTGAAAACACTAATGCCGTTCATTTTAAGGTCCCAAAAAATGAGCCCCATATCCCACCTTAGTTTTACCAGTGAAAAAGAAGAGGGAAGGTACGGTGTTGAAAGTGATGCCACAGACCAATTAAAATTCACAAATGATGTTAAATAAGGTGGGGTAAAAGTCCAATTTTTTAGATTTGTAGAATATGGGACGTAAACCATGTAAACAAGGCGTCTAACCAATGTCGACATAAATACTCGGTATTGTACTGACCGGCTTCGCATACAATTCGAAGTTCACCACACGAAAAACGTTTGTAGTCTTCAAAGAACGTATGCCATCGCCGGGAGCAGATTCCTGAGGTTTTTTCATTTTGATGATGAGAGCGAAGTAGGCTGTTTGGAAGTCATGAAATTTTCAGGCTAGTGTCGGCTGCTACAACGACCAGTGCGCAGGCGCGCAGATCAGCAAGCACTGCCCTCTACAGTAATATACCCGAAACAGCTTGCGCGGCAACTTTTGAACTCAGAAGTTTTGAAGACGGAAGGTGGAATTCCCTAGTCCCTCGCCACCTATTGACTGGGGACACCTTTAATTATTGATACCATTTTCAAAAAGCGTCAATTTATCATTAATGGTTATTTTCCCTGTTCCAACATTAAAATTAGAAACGTTCTTGTCTAAAACTATGATAGGGTGAAAGTGCGAATTGAGTTCAAATTTTTGGCTTATAGTACAAATTTTGATCGGCACTGGTCGGTGCGTGCTCGACGGAGCTCGCTACAGGCGCGAGCGCGGGCGCGGGTGCGGACTCAGTGCAGGTGGCGTGAGACCAGGTCGCACGAGGGCGCCTCCCCGAGCTCCGACACCCGCACGTCAAAACCCCCACTAAGGCTGAGGATGACGCCGATCTCGATGGGCAGGTCGGCCACCGTCCTAGTGTCGCCGGGCGGCCGGTGCACCTCGAAGCGCCGCAGCACCGTGGCCAGCACCGTCTTGAGGTACATCATGGCGAAGCGCTGGCCGATGCACGACCGCGGGCCCGCGCTGAAGGCGGCGAAGCTCAGCGCCGGGCGGCTGCGCACCTGCTCGGGCAGGAACCTGCGGGCAGTCCGTGTTATGAGCACGCGTGTGGAGCTCAGGGGGTGGGCTGCACTCTGCCGACTCACCTGTCCGGCTCGAAGCGCAGGGGCTCCGGGAACCACGCGGGGTCGCGCTGCGTGTGGAACGTGAACATAAAGAGGTGCGCGCCGCGGGGAACGGCGTGTCCGCTGGGCAGCATGATGTCCTCCGGGCAGTCCCGCCCGAACACGGGCACCAGCGGGAACAGGCGCAGCGTCTCCAGGACCACGCGCTCCGTGTACTGCAGGTGGGGAAGCTCGTGCTCCGTGACGGGCCGGTCAGACTCGCCGCCGAACACGTCCTCCAGCTCCTGGCGGAGGCGGTGCTGGGCGTCCGGGTGCATGGCGAGCAGCAGCAGGGCGAAGCCGAGGCAGTGCGCCACCGTGCCCTGGCCCGCCACCACCATGGCCTTGGCCTCCTCGCGCCACTCCTCGGCGGTCATCAGGTTGGCCAGGCTCTCGCTCGCCAGGGCGTGCTCCAGGAAGGAGCGCCTGCTCACTTTGGAGACCGCGTCGTCCTGAGCAAAGGAGTTGAGGGGTCACAATAGTTACGCGTCCCACGAATTAAAATATCCCGGTAGAACCTTTTGTAGTTTCAACTGAAATATTCCCAAACGACGGTCTCGGCGCCACTTCTACTCACCCGTCCTTTGCGGTTTCCAAAGGCACCGGGCGCAAATGCTATCAGCTCTACTCGCCTGTCATTATACCCACTTTTCTGTCCTGTCCCGTCGCCCGCTCTAACCTTCCGCCTGCCGGCAGTCCGGCTGGAGATGACGCCGTCGATGAACGCATCCGTCTCCCGCACGGTGCGGGCCGCCGTCCTGCCGGCCTCGGTGAGCGCGTACAGCCGGTCCCACAGCAGCCACGGCCGGCACACGCGCGCCGTCACGCTCCGCGCCGCGTCCGTCGTCAGGTCCACGAAGCGGCCCAGGGCGGCGGCGTGGCGCGACAGGTCGGCCGAAAGCAGCGTCTCGCACACCGAGTCGATGGACACCATGTTGCAGAAGTCGAGGATGTTCACGGTCTCCCCGGAGACCGCGGCCCGCGACAACATGTACGACAGCTCGGTCGCCTTGCGCCGGAAAACCTGCAGGAGGGAGGGGGAGGGGGGTCAGCAGCGCGCGGCGCGAGGGGGGGGGGGGGGGAGGGCGGGGCCGCCAGCCTACCTCCACGTTCTGGACGAGGATGTGCTGGTGCAGCGAGGGCGCGATGGCCTTGCGGTGCCGGCGCCACGGCTCCCCGCTCAGCGTGATGAGCCCCGTGCCCAGGGCGGTGCGCACGAGCGGGTACCACGACGACTTGTCGTTGAACTTGGCGCTGCCCATGACGTGCTCATAGTCGCGCGGGTCGGTGATGACGACGAAGGGCGTGGGGCCGAGCCAGAAGCAGAAGGTGGGCGCGTGCCGGTCCATGAGCGTCGTGATCTTGGTCCAGAACTTGTCCTGCGAGCTGAGCAGCTCCGAGATGTTACCGAGCAGCGGCAGTGGCGCCGGGCCCGGCATGGACGCCAGGACCCTGCGCATGCGGAGCACGGCGCACACGGCGCGCACCGCCCTGGGCGCGAGGCTGAGCGCTCCGAGGCAGGCGGCCAGCGCGGCCAGGGCCAGGGCGAGGCCCGCGCCCGCGACGTACGGCCCGCGCCCCTCCGCGGCCTGCGCCTGCCCGCCGCCCCAGCCCCAGGCCCAGCCCAAGCCCAACATCGCGCTGTCTGCGGTGCGACTGACGGCGACGCCCGGCCCAGCCCGGCCAGCCTGGCCCGCGGGCACGGCACGGCACGGCGCGGCGCACTCCAGATATTCCAGAGCACGCCTACTCCAGCACGTCCGCTCCGGGACGTCCGCGACGCTCACTCGCTGCACTTGGCCTGCCGCTGGCTCCGGGCCGCTCCAGGCACGCGCCGTGCATGAGCAAAGAGTGTCAAAGAGACGACTGAGGCGGGCCGCGCCGCACCGCGTCGCGTCGCATCGCGCCGCCCCGCGCCCCGCCGCGCAACCGTGACAGGGAGAAAGAGAAAGAAAGGGGACCCAGCTCAGGTGTCATATTGTTTTTATAGCACTAAGTAAGCAGCCGCGCTTCCTGTGGTGTGTTTCATTCGAATAGCTTTCTCAGTCACGGTACCAAATGGAAGGCGAGCGCCCCGCGCCTCCGCCCCCTCCCCTCCCATCCCGTCTATCCGGGCACAGACACGTAAGACAAAAGTGTCAGTAAGTGGCACTCATCTCCCGCCCCGCCCGACCCTCGCATTTACGGAGCGGATCGCGGGCGATATCAAACGCGTACGACCGAGACTGAACCAGGAAGTCGGCGTCGTTCACGGAGGTCCTTAAATTTCTTGTCTTCTCGTTCCGACTGCAGCTGTGGTACAAGCGCCACAGTCCTCGCTTGTACTGCAATTATAATATTTTCTTTCTTTTTTCTGGAGCACGATTTGTGTTTTTTTTTTTTTTTTGTTTGTTTGTTTTTTGGTCGCATGCAATTCATCGGGTGGCGGGGTGGGGCGGGGGTGGCGGGGCCGGGGGCCTATCGGCGGGGTGGCTCGTCACCCCTCTCCCACCCTCTCCCCCGCGATCGTCACTCCTATCGGCCGCCCCACCCCATCCTGCCGACCCCGCCCCATGGTCGGCTATAATTCTAGCGCTGTTAAATGGCGACTTGCTGAATCCTTTATGGACCGCACCACGTGGGGTGCATCAGGAGGGTGGTGTTACGCAGGCGGTTCGGCACGCGCGGCTGGGCCAGGCTGGGCCTTTACTCCCGGGGCGGGGCCCGGGTCGTGCAGGGCAGGGCAGGGCCTGGCGCCCCCTCCGCGAGGCCCCGCCGCGGGGCATTGCGGAGGCGCGGTCTGCGGTCTGGAGCCCAGCGCCTGGGGCCTCTGAGGACTCAGATTGATAACTACCAACGAAGTGACAGATTTGTCTCTCCCAGCGGAGTGCTGCCCGGGAGCTGAGGGAACCCAGGGCAACCCTGCTGCCTGGTTAGCGGGATACGGGAAGGGGGAAAAAGGTGCAGGAGACGCGCCGAGGCTTGCGCAAGGCGCCTGGTTTATCAGCGCTATATCAGGCTGTGAAATAGGAAACGGGACTAGGGAAGAATTTTAGACAACTTTATACATTAGATAGCGATACTATTTACACTAAAGATATTATTTTAATTTTAAAAAAGATAGATGCAAGTCTACGCAGCTTGCCGCCTGCTGACCCGCATAGGGAAGCCGCCCTGCACACTCAGGACGACGCCGATCTCGATGGGCAGGTCGGCCACCGTCCTGGTGTCGCCCGGCGGCCGGTGCACCTCGAAGCGCCGCAGCACCGTGGCCAGCACCGTCTTGAGGTACATCATGGCGTAGCGCTGGCCGATGCACGACCGCGGGCCCGCGCTGAAGGCGGCGAAGCTCAGCGCCGGGCGGCTGCGCACCTGCTCGGGCAGGAACCTGGGCGGGGGATGAGGGTGGCGCCGCTGTGATGCAATGTCACTGCACATCGAGACCGGGCCGGGCGAGACCTACCTGTCGGGGTCGAACTCGAGCGGGCGCGGGTACCACGCGGGGTCGCGGTGCATGTGGAAGCTGAAGAAGATGAGCTGGCTGCCCCTGGGCGCGGGGGTGCCGCTGGGCAGCATGATGTCCTCCGGGCAGTCCCGCCCGAACACGGACACGATGGGGAACAGGCGCAGCGTCTCGAGGATGACCCGCTCCAGGTACTGCAGGTGCGGGACGTCGTGCTCCGTGACGGGCCGCTCGGTGTCTCCGCCGAACACGTCCGCGAGCTCCTGCAATACGCGAGGCGATGCGTCAGCGAGTATGCGAGACGCGCGGGTCGACGGCGAGGTGCGGCGCGGCGTACCTGCTGCACGGCCTCCTGCACGCCGGGGTGCATGGCCAGCATGAGCAGGACGAAGCTCATGGTCGTGGCGACGGTCCCCTCGCCGGCGATCACCATGGCCTTGGCCTCCTCGCGGAGCTCCTCGTCGCTCATGAGCTCAGCGACGGTCGCGTCGGCCAGGGCGTGCTCCAGGAAGGAGCGGCGCTTGCGGGCGGGAGTGGACGCCGCCTGCGCCGCCGGGGTCCCAGCCCGACCCTGGCCGCGCTTCCGGGCGATCACCTCGTCCACGAAGTGGTCCGTGAGCGCCTCGATGCGACGCGTCTCGCGCGCCTCGGCGGTCATCGCGTACACGTGGTCGCTCAGCAGCCAGGGGTTGTACACGCGGTACGCCACCAGGTCGCATGCCGTGTTCTTGGCGTCCACGAACCGCTTGAGCGACTCGCGGGACGAGGACAGATCCGACGACAGGATGGTCTCGCACACCGAGTCCATGGACACCACGTTGCAGAAGTCCTTCATGTCCAGCGTGGCACCCGAGAGGGCCGCCGGGGACAGTATGGCCTCCGACAGATGGGCCGCCTTGCGCTGGAACACCTTCGCGGGGGACGGGGCGTGGGTCAGTTCTGTGCGGTCTGGCCTGGCCCGGGTAGGCCCTACACTAGCCGCCTACCTGGACGTTGTGCTCGAGCACCTGGTGGTGCAGGGACGGCGCCACGGCCTTCCGGTGCCGCCGCCACCGCTCGCCGTTGAGGATGATGAGCCCCGTGCCCAGGGCGGTGCGGGCGAGCGGGTACCAGGACGACTTGTCGTTGAACTTGGGGTTGGTCAGCACAAACTCAAAGTCCCGCGGGTGTGTGAGGACCATGAAGCAGTTGGGGCCGCACCAGAAGCGGAAGATGGGCGCGTGCCTCCGCACCATGGCGACCATCTTGGCCCAGAAGGTGTCGCGCGGCGCCAGCAGCTCCAGGACGTTGCCGAGGAGCGGCAGGCAGCGCGGGCCGGGCGGGTCGTCTCCGAGGACTTTCTGAACGACAGGACGAGAGCGAGCGGCTTGTTTCGCGTCAGATTCCATAGGCTCATTTCAGGGCAAAATGCTCACCTGCATGCGGCGCACTTCGGCGACGACGGCGAGCAAGCGGCTGAGCAGGTAGCCGAAGTACACGACGGCTACCCCCGCGACCACCTGCACCAGCGTCAGCTTCATGGTACCCTGGCACCTGGGCCGGCCCGCTCTCTGCTCGTGTTTTATCTGGAGTTCGTGGCCCTCGCGGGGCTGACGGCTGCGGCTGGTCCAGTGTCACTGAGCAGGAGCAGCGAGCTGCGCGGGGCCATGGGCCCATCCCGGAGCGGGCCATGAGCGAGCCTTGAGGTCCTGCAGGGACGGCGGAGGGGAGGGAGGTGGCACCAAGACCAGAGCGTCCGCGGCCAGGGCCAGGGAGGGGAGCAGGGGCAGGGGCAGGGACAGTACAGACAGACCGGAGGAGTGCGACGCGTCTTTCTGAAAAAGCGCTCCGCCTGGCGCCTAATATTTTGGCAGCGCGGGGTGCGCGGGGCCTGCGGGGCCGTGACACTCCGCGCCGCGGCACGCCTCGACGGCCATCTCCGCTTCCTTTCTTATCGCGGACGAACTAGAGCAGAGTGCGGTGCGGAGCGCGGGGGTCTTGTGGTGGCGCAATGCCTCGTCCCGAGCTTCCGATTTTGCCGACGGAGTCGGAGGTTCGTTCTCGTACCTCCGTCCTTGTCGTACTCATGGAACACCATGATGGGCCGTATGAGTGCGACAAGGACAGAGGTGCGAGAACGATCCGACGTATAGTAAATAGAGTGCCGTCGTCCCTTTAGTCATTCCCCGCAAAGGTTTTCCACCATTCCATTTCATTTCTTTACGCGCAGGCATACGCATACGCATGCGTAAGCCTGTTTGTTCAGGATGCACGGATGCACAGTATCATTCCTGAGGTAGATAAAGCAAATCCGAAACGCTCGCGTGTCCACGTGTTCGAGTGTTGCGAAATTCACGTCGCCATTCGGTGTGGATTTTGATAGCCCATCGTTTTCACGGCCGTCACAATAAGTGGCCCACCCGGACTTGTAGAGGAGGCCGCAGAAATCTTCGTCTGCCGTGCTTATGGTAAACTGCCTTCTTCTGTGGGCAATCATCTTTGTACTGTAGTGAGTGCGGTGCGGCGGGAAAAGAGGCCTCGTGGCCTGCGCGGGGCACGGGCAGGCAACCCGCCCGACGTGTCGGGGTGGCGGGACTGCATCCAGCAGCACTTACGTGAGGAGGTCAAGGAGTGCCATTGATTGGACACTTTCTAGCTTATCGTCACAAGAGACGGATGGGGGCGGGGACAGCGCTAGCGGTTCTCCAGGAAGCTGCGCAGTTCAGAAAATCAATGCCCGCTTCGCTCGCACACCGAGCCGTGTTTCGACTGGGGGGTAAGGGATGAGTGGGGGGAGGGGGCGCCCCGCCGCGAGGGGTGTCTGGGGGTAAGGGGTAGGGAGGGATTGGGCGGGGGCAGGGGCGGGGGCAGGGCAGGTCGTAGTCGAGCGCTGGCCTCCAGCCACAGCGCATCCTCGTCCTCGGTGCACAGCGTGCACAGCCTGAGCGTCCAGAGTCTGGCCTGCAGCGCCAGCAGCCAGGACCCGCCCCTGTTTGGTGGTGGCTTGGCGCACAACGCGCACAACGCCCACTCACTCCATCGGGCTCACTGCGCATGTCAGCCAGGCCCGCGGGGTGCGGGGCGCGGGGCTAGTCTAGGCTGGTCTAGGCTAGGTGAACGCAGCACGCAGCAGCAGCGAAGCCAGACACGGGTGAGCAGGTATAACCGTAGAAATCACTTTTCCGACGAGCATTCGATACGAGGTTTTTCTCGTGAACACCGCCACCGTTTGTGATTTGTCCTTTACTGTTTGAGAAATGACTGAGGGTGGTGGTGGGGTGGGGTATGTTGTTTTCTCTACTGATACTGACTTGGGCAATCGGAAATACACGGAAACCTTTGCAAAAGATATAGTTCGTATCAAACGCTATCGTCAGGTCGCACTGCGATGTTTAATTTTCTCTAGCTTTTGAAGCACTTTGACGAACTATGAAACTCGCCTTCCCTCATTCATGTTGGTACAATTGTGTGTTTGGCCTCTTTTTGTTTTTGTTCTTGTTGTTGTTGTTGCTGGCATTTTGTTGTCTGCTAGTTCATTTTGTTGAGCGCAACTCGTAATGTCTTTCCTGCCCTTCCTGCCAAACAATGCGTATGTCTTGTATTTGTAAGATCAAAACCCTAAAATTGAACTAGTTTTTAATTTTTACTATGATTCTAGTGATTCGGGAGTTAAAAATATCAACACACCCCTTTGTGCAATGGCGCGTAGCACGGGAAAACCTGTGAAGCTGCTGGTGGCGAACAAAAAAGTAATGGAAACTGAGAAAACTTGGAATAAATTTGAGTACCCAGTATTCAGTGGAACAGATGGTGTCTACTTTATTGACGATGAGGATGTATATGATGAAGTTCTTCATAGCATGGTCAGTATAAACCTCCACGGGTTATGTCACAAAACTGAACTGATGTGACTTTGCAGTATTTATTTAATTTACATATCTTTATCATTTTTCATTGTTTACAGGCTGCCATCTGTAAGAAGCCTATTACACGTTTATATTACACTGACAGTGACAATGATGAGGTGACTGATCATTTTCAGTAGCTAAAACCAAAAAGGAAAATCTATTCAAACTGTAATGTAATTCTGCTTTTTACAGGTACCCATTGACAGTGAAGTTGAGTTTAAAGAAGCTTTGAAAGTTGGTATTTATAATGGTTCCTAAATAATCTGTTGACAAATTTTATTCATGTTAACGCAAAATGATTTTTGCAGTTTGTTGGCGAACGTACAAACAAGGGCAAGTTCACAACCATGAAGATTGAAACTGAAAATGATATTAAGAATGGCAAGAAGAAATTCTTCCAGAGAACCAAACCAAAAGTGATTCCAAAGAATAGTGACCATAGTGTTAAGAAGCCCATGAAAGGGATTTCAAAGAAGTTGAAAACAGATTTGTCTCCCAAGAGGTAAGCTCTATTCATAAAATTTGATTGATAAAATTTCCTTCTTTATGTTTTAACAATATTCATTAAAATATTTTTTAATTCCAGTGAGTCGGTGCATGAGGCCTTTGCAAATACCCCAAAGTCTGAAATTACCAAGGCTTGGCTGGAAAAAAATTTCAAGGAGGTATAAGCATGATTACATTTATAGATATCTACTTGTTTTTAATCATTCTTTTTTCAAAGTGTTTTATTTTGTTAAATTGATTCAGCTTAAATCTGACATCATGGCTGATCTGAAGATTCTTTTGGAGCCGTATATTACAGAACAAAAAAGAGTTAGTAGTGTGATTTCCTCTTTGCAAGCTGTGTCGATTGGAAAAACATCCTCTGCAAACACCAACATGAAGCAGTAAGCCATTGTATTATAACTTTTGAGTCAATTCCTAACTTATTATTCATTTAAAATATTTTTATCAAATTCTTATTTTTATAGGCAAACTGAATCTGATCACAACTATTCAGCTTCAAGCAATTCCAAAATAGTGAACAGTCATGCAATGTCAAAGAAAGATTCAGTTGAGAACACTCCTGAGGTTGGTGTACAGTCTTTTTAATCCATATATAGTCCTCAATCAAGAGGGGTCATGAAATTGTCTTTTGCTCCTTACACATTTTCAGCTAGATGAGACTCATTTTTGTGGGGATGAACGACAATGTGGTTGTAGTGAGACTGAGTGTCAATGTGCAGACTGTGCAGAAAGTACATGTCCAGTTGATGACGACGAAAACTTGAGCATCTACTCTGGAGAAATTAGTGTGACCGAAAGTGAATCTGAACCTGATAAGGGGCCTGAGGATTTAATTGATGTTCCCCTCCCATCTTGCTTCAATGTTATTGCTCCCCATGGTAAGATCATTAAAAAAATATATATATATTTCTTGTCAGTTTTAATTGACTTTACTGTATTTGACATGATAAAATTTTCAAGTGCAGATGCTGCTCCATGTAAGCCAGAGCAGAAGAACAAGATGGGAAAAATATCCAGTTGTAAGACTAGTAAAAAACAAGAGTGTGCAAGACCAAATACAGAAGGAATCAAAGGAAACAGAAATACTAATGCTCTTAAGGATAATGCCAAGAAGTGCAGGTTAAAACAGGTAAATAGGTGCTGAAACATGAAAGCACTTCTCCCTTGTTTTCTGTAATTAAAATTTGCTCTCCTCTCAGGTCCTCAAAGCACTTAATGAAGACAGCCTACAATCTAATTCCTCAGAACCAAATAGGAAGGGCAATATTAACCAGAAATCTCTGGAAGAAAAGTCTAGTGACATTGAGTCTACTGAAAATGAAAGATACAAAGATATTGATGAGAGTAATGTTGATAATCCTGATGAGGATGCACAAGAATTTAATGACTATGATGATGATGATGATGATGATTATGATGACAATATTGATAATGACTATGAAGAAGAAAATGATGACAAAAATAATCCATTACCTTCTACACCAACTTCACTCCAGTTGACTTTAAATCAACCTGCAAGGCACATGTCAGAATTAAATGCCAACGTCCAAGTAACAGATAAGATTCATCGAGTGCAGAAATATTCATCTTCACAGGAAAACTCACTTGCTTCTGCACAGTATACTTCTCAGTACAATCCCATTTTGCCAATGCCAATGACCTTTGAAACTCCACAGCCTGCAAGACTCAGTGGACAACAGGCGCCTCTTCCTCAAGCGCAAACTTCCCAAGGTTTTTTGTCTTCTTTAGTACCCATGCAAGCAAGTGCTTCTGCACAGAATTGTTATGGAGAGGAGAGTCAACAAACTAAAAGAATGACATTGCAACAGCCATACCAGCAACAACAGCTCCAACAACCTATGTCAAACATGCTGCCACTTCTGCCCAAAAGTCCTCCGACTGCTGAAACCATTATTGCCCAGCATCACCAGATTGTGGAAGCTGCTCGTCGGGCTGCATATCAGGCCCAACAAACTCAAGCATTAGTCTATCCCCCAACTCAAACATCTCAACAGCAGGGCTCCTCTAACCATACTTCATCACAAGAAGCAAAATCATCCTTTCAAGACACACAGCCTATAGACTGCCAACATGAAAATGTGGATTTGGAAAGTGGAACTTTACAAGCAAATTCATCTCAAGCAGGAAACATCAATTCCCACACCCTTCCAAACAAGACAGGAATAATGCATCGTTTGATGCAAGAGGCAGCACATGAATTAAAACTATGGAATGAAGTTGACCAAGTTGACATTGAATTGCACAGGTGGATAAAAATGTGTCAATATTTGATGGAACGCCCTTTAAAAGTAATAGAAGATGGTGAGAAATCAAAGAAGTTTTCTCCAGCTGCAGCAGCAAAAACTTATCAAGACCTGGAAAGAGTTTACCAAAAATTTCGCAAAGAAGTTCAGCTGGTATCAACCCAAATTGATGCACAAAAACAACAGAAGGCTTCTGGAAAAAAATTGCCTGAAGATCCAATTGCCATACTGCCAGAAAAACTTATGCAAATTATATCTTCAACTTTAAATACAACTTTCAATATGTTGGGTCTCATTTCCAAGCTTGGTGTTGTGAACCCTCCCACTTCAGTGAGTACTTGAGCTTTTTTTTTTTTTTGAATTTTGTCAGACCCTGTTCACTGCTTGAAAAAATCTATCTGTCATTTAAATTCTCAGTGTCATCATACTGCATGTGTAATTATTTGGCCTGAGATTGTATGTCACTTTTCAGTGTTATATTACCTCAATTTTTCCCTTAGGGTCTGAAATTTTTAAAGAGTCTTGTTTTCTGCTGATAAGTCCCTGAGGTATTTCCCTCCCTTTTTCCTACCCCAATCCTCCATCAAGCCTCGATGTTATTGCTGGATGTATCTTGAGATGTACTAAGTCTTCTGTCTCATGTTTAATAGGTGCCATCAGAGGAGAACAAAGGAGCACCCACAGCATCATTTTCATCTCCATTATCTGCCGCGGAGAAACCTCAACCACAAACATCAGCTACCATCCCAGCACAGATGTCAGGAATGGGTGTTATTTATACAGGTCAGCCTATGTATTACTATCCTGGACAAACTATCATCACTTCTGATTTCCCAGCTCCAGCATCCTCGAGCATTTTAACAGATTCCCTAGGTAACCAAGAATCAAATATTACCTATCGTGTACCAGCTAGTTATCTTCCCTCATGGGGACAAAATGTCCACACATTTACCACATCACCAGCATTAAATCAAACCAAAAATACAATGCAGGCGAATACTCAGATGCAGCCTCAAAATCAGCAGCAACTGTCCCAAACTACAATCTGCAAACTGCAATCACAATTCCAACAAAGACAACCTCAGTTACGCCAACTTCAGCAACAAGTAAAACCCCTGCTCCAACAGCCAATTCAATTGCCACAGCAAATTCAAACTCCATCACAAATACCGCCAATGATGCAGAGGCAACTGCAACCACAGCAACAACAAACTATCCGAGAAGATGGAAGTCCCCTCGCTTCTTATACTCTGCAAATGCATGATGGTAATATCACTGCCATTCCTGTATTATATTCTAATAATATGAAATCAAACACATCAGGGTTTCGCCCCAAAGGATTTGGGACAACACTTAACAGAAAATATTGAGCACCATTTGGGAGTCATTGTTTTGAAATGACGTACAGTTTACATAGTTTGAGTCGGTTATTCTTTTGCCGATATAAATTTGACTAAAATGATATTTCATAGTGTAATCTACATTTATTAAGTTTCATGAATTAATTTTGCATTATTGAAGTAGAGGTGTATGTCTTCATTAGTCTTCTTTTATTCTTACTTATAGATGTCATTTCCACCTCTGGAAGTAATCCAGTTTATATAGACCTCGTACTGTATATGTTAGTCCTTTTACTGTGTGACGCATCAAACCAAGAAGTTCAAAGGTGGTTAAATTTCTTCTTATGTCTTATCTTATCGGTTACATGCTTATTTTTTATCTTTGACAATGTTTATTAAGACTAATTTCATTCAAACTAAGAAGTGGTAATTCTTGTGGCATTATGTCATTCAATTACATCATTTTTGTTTCTTTTATGACTACATGGTTCCTCATTGATGTAGATCTTGTAAAGCATGAGGTTTATTGTTTTTGGTTGTTCGTATATCATACATCCTTTCCATCCTGTAGGGCATTTCTCATATTAGTCTGTTATGTTTGGTCGAATTTCTGAAGTATGTCATAACCATTCCAAAATTTGTAACCATGTATTATTGAAATAATACTCAATTGTCATCCTCAATTAAAATAATGTTATTGTCGATGTGCATTTTTTTTATTTTACAGCCTATGTGCATTTTTTGGAATATTCATAACAGTACATGAGAATTATATTTTTTAGGGTCACAGATCCCGATCCCCCAAAATAAGCACCTGAGCACCTGCTTTTCCTTCTCAACCATACCCATGGTTGGTATTAAAAAAGAAATTATCTCATTCGCTGCCATGTTTGCGAGATATTTCTTCCTCTGCACTAAAGAGATAACATGAATTATAGCGGCGAAGCCGCCAGACTTTCCGAGTCGTTCCGTCGTTCCTGGTAATTAAAACTTCCCCGCCTTTCGAATGACGAATCGTGCAGTCATATGTTCTCGCACGTCATTGGTTCCGATCATGAGGAAGCAAGAACCATGACAACATGCTGCCAACATCGCCAGGTCCCATCACGTCGTCCCATCCAACACCAATTGAAGCAAAAGCAGCCAGGATAAAACTCGATCTGTAGCGCATTTCAAAGAAAGTTTATAGTTTTTGATCATCAAATACAATCCGTTACTTACTTTTCTGCGACGCATAAATGGTTAACTTTTCATAGCCTTCCAAATCTACAACATCACGTCTTTTATATAGTCATATAGTCGCTCAAGGAAAAGCTGAAACTCTATCGTCACAGCAGCACAGCAGTTAGCAGTTCAAGTCGCCCTGACCAAAGCTGACTGATGGTAGTAAACAACAGCGCGGTCCTTATGCCTTCGCGAAATGAGTTAACAACAGTAACACGCCCACATTTTTGACATGAGCAATATTTTAAAAGTCCTCGTAATTTCAATCTTAATTTTAATTTAGTATCAACATGTCTGTTACTTCTGAAAGTCATCCTACATCAGTGCGAAGAAGAGTGCTAACTCTGGCTGTTTCAAGCTTGTTGACGGAGCTGGGATTTGATCATGCAGAAAATATGGCAGTTGAAACATTAGTGGAGATGACCCAAAGTTGTAAGTAATCTACCGAAGTAGAATATTGATCTATCTTGTCTCTTCATTATACTTTCCCGATTATTACTATTGAAGTGAGGTTAAACATGTTGTTTACTAATTTACTGTTTACTAATTCATTTGAATTACTTTGTTTTAGTTCTTACAGAAGTTGGTAACAGCAGTAAGTCGTATTGTGAATTAGCTGGTAGGACAGAACCTGTCTTAGGAGATGTCATAGTTGCTCTAGTCAACATGGGGTACAATTTAGAAGGACTTCAGGCATATGGCCGTCGCCCAGCTCGCACAACTGTACCTCAGCCACTACCATCAGCTGCTCCTAAAGCAACTAATATTCTTCAAGCAGGAGAAAAGCAAAGGTTTCCTGCATACATTCCTAATCACATGCCAGAATTTCCTGATCCTCATGCCTATATAAGAACCCCAGTAAGTACATATCTCTCTATGAATCTACCATGTCTTTAACTAGCTTTCAACAATATATCATTTGTTTCTAGACCCATAAGCAACCCGTAACAGAATATGAAGCTATTCGTGAAAAGTCAGCACAACACAAGAGAGATTTAGAACGTGCCCTATGCAAATTTATTACAAAAACAAATGAAGTTCACAGCTTGTTTCAAAGTTCAGACTCAATGTTTCCTTGTAAGTATCCAAGTTTTTTGTCAAGAATCTTAAAACATTACGGGTTTTAACTATAACTTTGTGTGGGTTTTTGCTGCACGTAAGGATTTTATAGCTACAAAATTTTCCACTTTGGACCTTCAATGCTAACAATGTTTATCTTCAATTGTTATCTAATTATTGTTTTGAATTTCAGTGGTAGCTGTGAAACCTAAATTTCCACCCTACCTTGATGCACTTCTCCCCAAGGATCAAATATTTGATTTTGAAGAAGAACAAGTGCATCAGGTGCCTAGGAAAGCAAAAAAGGAACCTGAAGCAACTGATAATAAGGAAGGAGAGGAAGATCATAAAGAAGCTGATGCTATTGACAACCCATATCTAAGACCAGTAAAATTGCCCAAAAAAAAATTTAAACTGAAGTGAAAAGTGCTTGAAATTTTATTGTACTTTGTAGCCACCAGGAACAGTGTGCACTGTACTTATTTATCACATATTAAGCAAGTCTGTGATGAATTAAATTTTTGTTTTATATATGCCAACCTTTCATACTTGTGTTAGCCTAAGGTATTTAAACCAGAATTGTTTGATTATTTCTTCAGTTGTCTGAAGAAAAGAGGAGAAGAAGTGAAAATCATGTACCTGTGTTCATACCCAACAAATCTGAAATATGATATATTTCAGTCATGTGAAGGGGAGAACATCTTCTGAAGAAAGACCTGTTTATTAGTATAAGACTACCATCTTAGAGTCCTCTAAGACTACTAGTTTCATGTTCATCAATAAATTAAATCAATTATTATAAAATTTCATCTCAAATGATTCCAGTATTATTTCTATCCTGAATGTTCTCGTTTACAAAAGCGCGCCGGAAACGGCCAGAATGACACTCTTCCTTCTGCATTCTGCATCACATAGAAATTTTATGTATGTATCATATTTATTGGCTTCGCACACAATCCTAAACTATACTTCTCTAACATAGAAGACAATGGAGGAACATTGCCAGACTGTCCGAGTCGTTCCTAGTTATAAGTTTAAAAGAGACCATATTAGTAATAAATAAATAAGTTGCAAAATAAATCTACTCTAATGACAAGAAACACGCAAATGGAAATTTCTCAGACCTAATAGCCTTCTATCGTCTTTGCTTCTTTTTATGTCAATATGGATGTTTATTTCAATTCCGCCGCCATGTTGCTTTTGTGATCACGTGACCCTGTGATGTCACTACATGGCGACGAGTTGAATGCAATATCATCCACTGTTCCTTTATAATCGGCTTTCCTTGTCAATCGTTGTACATATTTTGCCTGACTTTTTTAGTGTATAGCAGCCACCATGATTATCACCTTGAAGAATCTCCAGCAGCAAACATTTACCGTCGAAATTGATCCGACTCAGACGGTAAGCCATAGCTTCACTGGATGCTTAGCCTATTCTCAATTCAAACTAACCGCAATAGGTGTAAATTAGTACTGTCGGCTTTTTGTTTTCCTCGAATAATTCATCGTATCTTTGCGTTTGACACAACAATCGTGGGTTCCTACTCAAAACTGGTATGGCGGGACCTAAACAATGGCCGACCATAACCACTATTTTGCCCGTAGTGCAAGTTTACTCTATGCGTCCAGGCATTGGAAGATATGTCATTCATTGCGCAAACATTCTGAAGACTGTGTTTGATTGCGTAGTGCATTTATTTTAAAGTTTGTTGCGGAGATGCGTTGGCGGCTCACTCATTTGGTACATACTTCAGAATGGCTTAGTCATTCACATATTGCATGTTATTGGTGTGCAGAAGTAAGCACCAGGGCAGGGACAGGTGTTTTGCTATCTAAATTGGCCAGTTGTTTTAAAACATGGGTTTCTAATTTTTTTATCTCCACTTTTAATTGTTTTCCTAAATACTATTGTTTTACTTTTCATCAAGTTTCTCTTTATTATTAATAATTATATCTTATTTCCACGCAATAATGATCCTTAACTTCACCTCAAAACATATGCCTTTGGTGTGATTCTTCAATTCAATTCAATTCAATTCAATTTTCAGGTGAAGAACCTTAAAGATCAGATCGAGTTGTCAAAAGGCAAAGACTATGCTGCAGAAAATCAGAGGCTCATTTATGCTGGTTAGTAAATTAAAAATGAATAGAAGAAGTTGGTAATTATATTTTATCTTAAAATTTTTGTTCTTTTCTGACTTGTGTGCCTTTTCTGTCTAGGAAAAATACTCTCTGATGAAAGTCAACTTAAGGAGTATAATATTGATGAAAAGAAATTTATAGTAGTAATGGTTACGAAACCCAAGACTGCACCTCAAGCATCTGCTGGACCCAGTGATTCCACTGCAACTGCTGCTGGAGATAGTGACAACAAAGATAGCAAAGACAGGTAAGATCGTTATAAAAGTGACATTTGCTTAACTTATCCTACAATCTTAAACCCACCAAATATCTGGGGAAATCCCCTCTAAATTGTAAAGTTGTTTCATCTTGTCTATCTTTCCTTTTTGCAGCAAAGACAGTGGAGGTCAGTCATCAACAGCTTCACCCTCTAGTGCCCAAACTAACACACCTGCAACGGGTGGTTCATCAGGTACCACAGGTAGCACTTCAGCTCCCACTGCTACCATAACATCAGCAGAATCCGCTCTTCTTGTTGGTGATGCTTACAATCAAATGGTGCAAAACATAGTGGATATGGGATATGATAGAGATCAGGTAATTACATACACAAAGTATAAGCCCTCTGTATTTGAGCGGATTTTTTTCCCTCCCTCATTTTAAATGGAATTTGTTATAATTTGATAGGTAGAGCAAGCTCTGCGGGCATCATTTAATAACCCCGACAGAGCTGTGGAGTATCTTATAAATGGTATTCCTGCCCAAGCCTTGGATGCCATACCTCAGGATGCGGGCCAAGACGATGCTGATCCAGACCCTGCTCCACCCTCCTCTCCAGCAGGTAGTACGTGTAACCTCCATTTTATTACTAAATTGAATGAATTATTTACGCATGTGGAGTGGGTCTGTAGGAGGCAGTGGTATCAGTATCATTATGGTGGTGGTGTCAAAGGGAATGATAATTACCAATTTATCAAATTATTTTTAATTTTTAGATGTTTTCCTTCTCTTTAATTTAGCTTTATCTGAGCAGTAGTTAGTGATTGATTGGCTATTCCAACTTGTCTCACTATTTCTAAATAAGTTTCAAGATTTTTTTAAATTTATTGGTGGGATGCATTTTAAAACTAAATGCAGAGAACAAATCTATTTTCTGGATATTGTCCTTGTTTCTCTAGAGACAAAACTAGGGAACAGGATAAAAAATTGCTATCCCACATAATGGCATTTTCATTTCACTCTGCCCAGCAGATGAACCTTTGGCATTCCTGCGGTCACAGCCACAGTTTCAACAAATGCGCCAGATTATCCAGTCAAACCCTCAGCTCCTAAACACAGTGCTGCAACAGATTGGTCAGACAAACCCTGCACTCCTCCAGCTTATCTCCCAAAATCAAGAGGCTTTTGTGAATATGCTCAATGAACCTGCAGGGAGCGCACCTGCGGCACCCTCAGATGGATCTGGTAGTGCTAATGAGCCTGCAGTACCAGCTGCTGGCAGGGGTGTTGGGGGAAGAGGGGGCAATGCATATGAAGATGCACCCGGTGTCATTCAAATCTCTGCTCAGGATAGGGAAGCAATTGAAAGGGTAAGATTCGTGTTGAAAAAATATTAAACACCAATTTTGTAACATATAAAATACCTACTCTTTCTAAATGAAAAAGTATTTACAATTTCTCTCTTGTCTGCTTGCAGTTAAAGGCCTTAGGGTTTCCAGAACACCTTGTGATTCAAGCATATTTTGCCTGTGAGAAGAATGAAAATCTTGCTGCTAACTTCTTACTTTCACAAAATATGGATGACTGATAACAACCAAAAAGAAAAGAGGATAAATGTTTGCCATTTCTATTTTACTGAATGTCTCCGTTCTACAATATTGAAACTATCTTAGTCATTTTCCCTTAGTTTTTCTGCAGTGAAACAGATTTATTGGGCTGTGTTAAACTGACAAATTATGTGACAAATCAGATAAAGGTTGTAAACTGGCAAAATCTTTATGAATTTTATGTTCATGTCCCAGTGTTAAATGCAATTTTAGTTCACTGTTATCCAAATGAAGTCCTTTCCTTTTCAATCTATTTTGTCACATATCCTAATATTAAATTAACAAGGTTTGTCTTATTAATTCTGTTCTTTCTGTTGTGTGTAATAATTCCTTGTATTCACATGCTCTATAGTTGACAACTTGCTGGTAAGTCATTCTCCACTGAAGTTAAAATAGTTGTGTACTGAAGAAACTATGCTGTTAAGTCTGTAAAATTTTGTATATAATACCATGACAGTGGTCCTTACAGTCTAGCCGAAGTTACTGTGCCTTAGCACTGAACTGGAAAAGTCACTAAGGACAAGGTTAGGCAAAAGAAACGTAACGTACTTTGTGAATATTGAGTATTGGTCTGATTAGAAATGAAAACAAAATCTTTGTTGTAATATGTTCATGTATTAGACTATCAAGAAACATCTTAATTAGGATATTCATTGAATGAAAGGAAAAGGAGGGGAGGGGGGGAATCTGGCTGGACTGTAAGTCTATGTAAAATTGTTTAGCATAACTATAAAAGAGTATGTTATGTCATTTTGCTACAAGTCTGTTTTATAAGCCAATGGTTTACCGTTTTATTATTTAATAAACAGGAAATTCATTTGCTGTCATTTTTTTTAAATTCTAATTCATTAACTTTTAGTTTCATGGCTCTTCAATACATCTTCCTCTTAGTGGTGACCATCTGCCTGTTGACTGACATCTTATACTTAGGTCACCAAGTGCTTTAAATCCAGGAATGCATGAAAATGAAATCAGGTTACCAAATTCCATGTCTTGCCCGATAGCAGTAGAACTCTTTACAGTCATTCTTGGGTAATGTGGCGGTGAACGGCATATCACAGCTGTCAAGCAGAAATTTTAGAAGAAAACTACAGAAGATTGATACCATCTAATCAAATTATTTCATACTTACGTTTACAAACAGCTGAGTTGTGCCAAAGCCCATCTTCTTCACAAAC
This sequence comes from Frankliniella intonsa, assembly GCA_033675135.1. NCBI lineage: Eukaryota > Metazoa > Arthropoda > Insecta > Thysanoptera > Thripidae > Frankliniella > Frankliniella intonsa. The sequence goes on along the minus strand of CM066245.1, from coordinate 10,033,449 downwards.
AATGTAACTTGCACCTTTTAACCAAAATCCAGTCCTACATTGAATTGCAATGACAGTGCCTGCTGTACTTTCTTTCACTGCATCTTTTGATAAAATATATCCAAAGGGGGGTGCCTGGCAGATGAAAGTGAGGTCAAAATTGAGATTAATAGAATATTAATAATTACCTTTTGAATTAAAGGCTCATACCTTAGGCCTACTACAAAGTATGTTATTAACACGTTTTGGAAGGCAGGCCAACCATATTTCTTCGATGCTTGTTAATTCTCTGTTCTTCATCATCCAAGAACTATCACTGTCACAGATCCATGTCATTGAATTATTGGGGACAACCATAGCAGATATTTCTTCAGTTGATGCATGTCCTCCAGAACTTGCTGTGCTGAGCTGGAAGCCATCCTTACAAGTTAAAATTGCTGTGTCCCCAACTTCTTCCCCATCAAGGTGAAGAACAGAATGAGGTATATCAAAAGGAAGGCTTTCTGTGTCACATGTAACCTTAACACACTGACTGATATCCAATGGAAACCAAGTGTGGTCCTTGCAGAATTTGGTTTTTGGTCCAAATATTTTATAATTTACATCACACTCAGCAATCAAAACAGTATCAAGAGAATAATGGTTAGTACCAATTGCAGTTCCATTTTTAATGAGCCATCTTCCATGCAATATGTCATCAAGTTTCAAACATTTTTGAACCTCACAGATTGGCAAAGTTAAATTAAGGTTAGTTGCGTTATTAACAAGTGGACACCATTTTCCATTATTGTTACAGTAAATGGCAGAGGAGCTGAAAGGAGTGAATGTATATCCAAGATCACACTCATAGTGAACTATGTCCATGAAAGAAAATTTGGCCACTGAACTACTCTTTTGAATGGCATTCTGGATACTGAAATAATAAAACAGCCATGAGAAGAAAACTAATGATGATTAACAGATTTTCCTGCATCTGCAACTACCTTGGAGGTGGAGGACAGAGTATCGGAAGGCATTCAGGTACTGTTTCATCCCATGTGCCATCATGCATGCAAGTAACAACTTCAACTCCATCAATGTAAAACCCATTTTCACATAAAAACTGGGCTGTCTGAATTCCTTCTACTCTTTCATCCATAGTAACTTTTCCATGCTTTGGAGCATTTAATGACGGACATTTGTGACCTTAATGAAAGAAGTATTTTAGTGTGTGGGTTGGAATAGGTAGGTTTATACATGTTACAATAAAATTACCTTCACAAACAGGTAGCACACCACTCCAATTCCCATCAGCAAGGCAAGTTCGAGTAGAATTCCCAATAAGTTTAGCCCCAAAATTACAACTGTATTTCACAACGTCTGTGTATAGGAAAGAGTTACTCTGAAAGGTACCACCTGGTAAATTTCCTGGAAAACCACAGCTGCGTCCTGCACAGTCATAGAAACAGAGAAAGTTTTTACTCTATCAGAGATGTTTTAGGAAAATAAAATAAATGGGAAAGAAGGGCAACTAACTTACGCACACATACTGGCGTACTTCCCTCCCAATATCCTTGCTTCAAACAACGCCTCGTAACAGACTGCAGACTTGTCTTATGCACCACAAAGCCATTTTCACACTCGTAAGTAGCAATTGATCCATTGCTATATTTGGCTACTGTTACAGTTCCATGCCATAAGGCATCAGATTGAGGACACTCCAAGCAGAATGTTGAGTTTTCAATCTTTCAATTTAAAGAGAATTTTGTTAAGTGAGAACTTTTATTACATGAAATTAACATTTTCAATTTAGAAGAAAATTTAAATGTTTAAAAAAAACTTTAGTACCTTAAGTGTACCATGGATATTTGGTAAGAAGTCTGACCACTTTAAAATAGATCCCTCTAAACTTTGGTGACATTGTTCTGCTAATTGGTAAATTTTAGCTTGATCTAAAATTTCATCCCACAGTTCCAATCGGTAGATTCGGCCAATAAGCGACTCAGCTTCACTGAAACTACCACCAAAACTGTCTTGTTCCTGTCCAATGACAAATTTTCCACCACCTGCAAATATGTAACAATATAAATATTATGACCTATCTTTAATGCCTTATTTCATATTGTTATGTTCATAGCAGAGGAAAATTGAAATTAAGTACCACTTATTTTACTGTTGGATGACAACATTGAACCAAAGTCTCTTAAAGAACCGTCAAGGTAGATACCCCACAGACCAAGATTACTCTGCCAGGTGACACACACATAATGCCACAGGCCATCATTTGTGGATACATCAGTAACAACCTTGTTTCCATTCACATACAAAACAAAACTATGGAATGAAAATATAGTTGTTACATAATTTAAATGGTGTAATGCAATTCATAACTGTTCAAAGTTAACAGAAAAATATATATGTATATACCCATTATAATCTGTCAATGTAAATGCATTAAATTGATGTTTGGTGGCATAAGAAAATGCTGTTCCATAGTTAAAACCATCTTGAGACTGCAGCCACATACATGCAGTGATCTGCAAAAGACACAGTATTTACATGAATTATGTTTTATTGAATTGCTGGGGAATGTTTACTGAGTAACTCATACCTTGCTTAAATTTTGTGATGGAAAATCAACCATTGCATAATCTGTCACACTCGGAGAATGCATGTGTATGACAAAATCTGAGAGGAGATCTGGAAAGGAAATATATTAGGATAAATTATTAATTATAAATTTTATGGCATAATGATTGTGATGTCATAATAATTTTTTAAGAGTGTGTTTCACTACTTGTTTCACAAGCTTCTCCAGTGAAGTATCTTTTGCAGCTACAAATGAATCCTCCTTGTTCTTTCTTAATGCAGATGCCATTATTTCGGCACGGTGAGGAAAAACAACCATCTGCCCTACTACAATCACTTCCTTCAAATCCAAATGGACAAATACATCTGTAATATATCACAAACTCAAGTTTAAATTTTTAGAAATTTGTGATTGGGATAGTTTTGAATTATTCATGTATAAATAAAAACTAAACATTCTTACTTATGGGAACCAATAAGAGTGGTAACACATGTACCCCCATTTAAGCAAAGGTTATTATGTTGGAGGCATGGGTCGTCAGGTTCATTCTCACAATTATGACCGCTATACCCATTGACACATGTGCAAGTATAATTAGAAATGCCATCAACACAGCTACCATTATCACCACATGGTTCACTGGCACAGTCGTCAATGTTTTCTTCACATTTCAGCCCTGAAATAATAATGATAATTACTGCTTTCAAAATATCACTATTTTTATGATGATGTTTAAGATATAAATGCAAACAAGACCTTGAAATCCATCTGGACAGTCACAAAAGAAACCATCACTGAGATCCTCACAGGTACTATTGTTGAGACATGGATTTGGACTGCAATCATCAACTTCCTCCTAGTTTCAGTGTATTAAAATTTCCTCGCATAAATTTAAAAAACACATTACAAAAAAATTAATTGTAAAGCATAGCTAATAACTCACCTCACAGTTTTCTCCAATATATCCAGAGGGACACTTGCATGTGTAACCCTGGGGATTGTTTTCAACACACTGGCCTCCATTCAAGCATGGAGCAGAATTGCAGTGGAAGTAGACTGATTCACAAAACGAGCCTAATAATAATAAAAAATTGCAAAGATTTTAGTTCACTCACAAGCAGGGGGAAGGAGTCACAAGGCAATAATTTCTCGCACCATAAAACCCAAATGGACAGTCACATGAAACAAATCCAAGTGACAGGGCTCTGCATGATCCACCGTTCCGACACATATCAGAAGTACAGTTTGTGGAGCGTAGCCAACTATTGCCAATCTTTCCAAATGACTGAAAGCAATCCTTGACATTCTTGGATCCTTTTTTAAATGGACGTAGTCCACTTGGGCAGGGCAAGCAGCTTGTCGCACCATAACTGGGTTGGTAAGTTCCTGCCTGGCACATGGTACATGGAGAAACAGCACCATTATTTTTAGATGGGTTTGACATTAATATGCGTCCAAATGATCCTGGTTGGCATAAATCTGATAAAATCAAAAAAGGTGATGAAAAGGAGGGTACACTGCCTATAACCACACACAACTGAAGTATTCACTGTACAAATCATTCTTACACAAACAATCATTTGCATTTCGCGAGCCCCCATACTTTGTCGACATTCCCTTAGGACATGGAAGACATTTTGTCTGCCCAACTAAATTTTGGTACTCTCCAAGAGGACATGGCAGACATTTGTTGGTTGCATTTGAAAAAAAGGTGCCAGTAGGACATTTCACTGTAATTTGCATAAAATTACTTTTTTTTTACGTTGACACAACAAAAGAAATTAAAATCACACAACTCACCACAGACACCAGAACTGTGAGCAACACTACTATCAGAGCATGCTAACACTAAGTCTTTGCCTTTCCAATGCAAAGTTTTCATCATCACATTAGTTGGAAGTGGAATAGTGACTTTACCAAGAGATTCCTTCAAGTGGCTAAAATCATTATTTTGCAGAAAATCAGATTTTACCTTTTTTTTCCCAACAGTGTTTGCTATTTAAAAAAGAACAGTCCAATACTTCATTTAAACAGAAATATGGGTAGGGTAAATATAGATTACTGTTAGAAAATTACTCACGCAGCTGAGTGAGCACTTCAAATTGGACATTAATGGTGCTCCTATGAAGCGATGCAGCTGCTGTGTCTCGTGTCTGTAGTCTTTGCTTTGGTGGCTGATGATTTACGGATTCAAAACTATGAACATATGAAAATTTAACTGCTCATGAACTGAATAAAAGAAGAATGTTATTATATGGAGGGTATCATGGCTGCAATGATGACAGGTTTTAGAAATGAATTTTAACTCCTTCTGAGAAAATGCATATTCACACCTTTTAATACATGAAGATACACATGTTCCTGAACATATCTGTTGTAATTTCTCTTACCTACTCGTGTGAAAATTTATGTTACGCTTCACATGATGAATTATATTTGTTTCCTCTTCCTTAAATGATGCAATTTCTTCACATGAGGCATTGGTATTGTGAATGTGACATGAAATATTGGAATTGGACATGCAAAATTCTTCTGACTTCTTATTAAATTCAGTTTCTACAGAATATTTTAACTAGAGGAAAGCACAAACATTTTTTAATGAAAGAATTACTGTGTAGAGCAGTTTTTCATTTCAATACAGATTTTCTTATGTCTATCTGCACCAATTTTCTTTATAACTCACCTTGTCAATCAGTTCACTATTGTTGCATGCAACCCCACTTGCAATGAATGATACCTCTCCTTTTTGAGATATACTGTTTGGCAATGCAGCTTCTGTAATTGTAAATATAGGATTCATCTTAAAATTATTTCAAAACAGAAATGTGATCTTAAACTGATTTTTTTTTTTTTGTTGAGAGCTGACACCTGCACATTGAGGGAGGTCAAATGTTTGCACATCCTTGCACATAAATACAAGTGTTTCATTTTGCAGGGAGAAATACTCATTTTTCTCTTGTACGCTGCTGTCAAATACATATCCAGCTTTGCACATCACTGAGCAATTTACAACATTTTCCTGTTCATATGTGCACATAATATCTGCATTTGGTACAGTTGGTGGATGCTGGATGCACAAACTCTCTATAAAAATTTAAGACAAATTTTAACTTTTATTTCAATGCGCAGCCAGAACATGGTTAATAAAAATTAAAGCAGCAAAAACATTCAAGCTTTTTCTTGCTTAAGGTACCTTCAACTATGACCTCAAGGACACAAGTACTGTTGTTCCCGGAGTCATCATAGGCTGTGATGGAGATTTCTGTTTTTCCTACGGGAAACTCTGTGTGGATGGGAGAAGTGTCTATCTATTTTTTATGAAACAAGAAAGAAAGACGGTGGAAAATAAGAAGAATATTCACTAAAGTAAAAGCTATTTGTTAAAAAAATTACCTTTGAAATTTTTCCTGAGTTGTCATGAAATTCAGGCTCTTGCCACTTGACTGCTGCATTACCCTTTGACTCAAAAATATTAAAAGGTTTTGGAGAAATACAACTATCTATAACTGGAGGTTCTTTGTCTAAAAGATAAAGCCAGTTTAGTATCGATAGCTCTTTACCAAACCTAACATCAAAATAATTAAAAATCTCAAAATAAAATACCTAGAACTGTAACTGTCATATTACACATTGCTTGGTTATGACTAGTATCCATAGCTATGAAAGATATTTGAACATGTCCAATTGGTATAACAAGAGGAGATGATATTGTTGGTTGAGACCAAAAAACTGGCTTCTGCCCTGAATTATCTACTTAAAAAAAAATAATTAAAAAATACCCGTGAAAGTTTTTATATTTCCTACCATGAAAACTATATCAGAAAATAAATTAGTTATGATACAATCACCAACCATATACTGAAGGTTGAGGTATAGTCACAGTAGCAAAACCCTCGCCAAAGTCTGTAGTTACTACAATATTGTTAGGACAATTAATAAGAGGAGGCTCCTCATCTAAAATCCAACCACATATATGAGATGAACATGTTGAAGTAATGAAAAGAATTTTGGTAAAAGATAGTATTTGGAACAAAGCTCACCAATACATTTGCTGGGAGTTGCTTTCATGGTCCACAGACCTCCTTTTCCGCCACATTTACGGGATGTTGGTCCAACTAATCTGTAGCCTTCTTGACAAGATACTTCACATTTCTGTCCAAATGGCAATTTTGCTGATTCAGTACATGACAAAGGAGTCACTTTACCATGTGCAAGCTTTGCTAATGGGCGGCAGGTTACAGCTATTAAAAACACAATATAGTTACACTTCAGTTAGTATGGTTTTACCATAAAAGTGATCAATTCAGAAACTTAAGAGATAACGCACGTTTACACACAGTCCGCAGACCATCCCATCTTGCAAGTGGAAGACATGTGCGCCTCCTTGATCCAATTATGATGTGCCCAGGATTGCAAGTAAACTGGCATTCAGTATCAACAGCGTATTGATTGATATGTGACATATTTCTTGGAAATATTGGATTCAAAGTATCATTAGAAACTGAAGGCTCTAGGGAACACCTTACACTTCCATTTTGAGGTTTTTCAGGAATGGGACACATTTTCACTATGAAGGAAGAATTTTGTTCTTCATTTACATGAATACATAGAGAAACAAAAAGTACTCAGTATTTTAAAAAAGACAACTCTTTACCAACACATTTTGGTGCTTTTCCTGACCAGGTGCCACTTTCCTGACACAAACGTATACTAGATCCATGAAGTGTGTACCCTGGTCTGCATCTCATTCCACAGGCAGCATTAAAAACATTTTGACACATGCCACCTTTTACAAAGTACCCATTTTCAGGAGGGTAAAGGACTGGGCAAGTAATAACTGTAAATTAAAAGTTGTAAAGAAGAATGAAAAGAGGAAAATATTCCAAACAATCACACTTGAACTACAGCCATGAATGGCACTGCTACCCCCATGTATTGTCTCCGGGCAACAATGTAACTAAAGGTGAAATCAAGAGTTCTCTTGGGTTTCATGTAATATTCAAGAAAAGGAGGGAGAAAAAAAATTGAAAAACAGGTTAAAAAGGGAAAAAAATATAACTTAAGACATTAAATCCATAAATGATCAAAACTAAAGCTTCTGTAGTCATTACCCACTTCAATAGTTAAAATGCAGCAGGAATTAAAACATTTTGGTGTAGCAGCTGATGAAATATGGAAAGCAACGGTTTCACGGGAGAAATTAATATCATCAAACTGGTCAACAAAATGGAACTGGATGCTGAATGAATACAAGTACAAATTTTGCTTTTATCTAACAATATCAATAAGAAAACTTTGACCACTTTCTCTCTTTTTCTTTTCTTTTTAAGTGCCATGTCTGTACAGCTTGAAGAGCTGAAACAGTTGCGTCCAGCTGCAGGGAGGCCAAAAGCAGAAGAGACACGATCATGTCTACCTATGCCAGATACTGCCTCTAGAGTGGTAAGCTGGAAGTTTTTGCAGCAAAGGAAAGACACAAAAGTTTAAAAGGGAAACAGAACATAGTTTGTTTTCATTAATAATATTAAATTGTTCAACAGATAGGCTGGTTAACGCATCGACCTGAATTTCAACTTGAAATCTATGGGCCATATGTGAAGAAATTTCCCATATTTCCTTCCTCTAATGAATGAAGAGAACATTCATAACATATGTGTTAAAAAAAAATAGTTCACATCATCTTTACATCATTCAAATTTACAGTTAAGGGTCAATGTATCTTCAAACCTGACTTTCAGCTTGGATGAACATGGAACACACCTTCGCAGAAGTCTCCATTAGCAAAATATCCCTGTTGACATACACAACTTGACTTAGAAGAAGCATTTCCGATCACCGTTATGTGATTTGGATCTGGACATGGTATACATGCAGAGACATCTCCTGGTCTTTGACCATCATGATATGTTCCACTAGGACATGCTGGAGGAATCAATAGTGAAAATAAATAAAGGAGGTTTGGTATCAGAGGTCTAAAACTTCAACATAGTTTACTCACGCTGGCAGGAATTTCTCAGTCCAGAACCATAGAAACCAGGATTGCATAAACACCTATAGTGCCCTGAACCAGTTCCGCATGAGCACTGGGCATGTGAATCACAACATCCATTGTCTCCTTTCTCAGAATTAGGACATATAAATTGACAGAGGGAAACATCATTTAAGGGCTGGTAAGAACCAGGTGTTAAATCTGTAAATTTTTGGCAGAAGGCTGGTTTACTTAAATGTAATACTATACATAAAGTTTTTAGCTGCTCTATGCAAACCTTGATGAAGTGCACGTCTACCAACAGCTTCAAATTGGTCAAAACTGTCAACTAAGTAAGAGAATTCCTCTTTTGGTGAGGATGCTATATTCTCAAGCTCATCAATATTTCCTGACTGAATCCCAAAAGTAAAAATGAACGTTCCGTTTTCCTTTAAGATCTGAGCTACTGGTACAGGGTCACCACCATTGGAAAATCCATCAGTAACAAGAAATACAGCCTTTAGTGCTCCTGCACGTGACCATTCCAACACTGACTGATAGAAACAGGATTAATTTTGTACTGTTTTAACAACCGAATAGATATCTTCACCAAAACCATTTTACATACCTGAGCTTCAATTAGTGCTCCCATAGTATATGTCACACCTCCGGAGTATTTTATATTAGGGAGATCTTGATGTATCATATTACATTTGTGGAGTTCAGAAGATGGTACAGAAATGTGGTCCACATGACGAAACTAAAGACAGTTTTAAAAATAGTAAAAATAGTTATAGGTAGGGGTGTGATAAACAAAATAAGATAAACTTTGCATTACCACTTTATCTGGATCAGAAAATGTTATGACAGCAACTCTTGTTTCATTCTGAGAAATTGAAAAGTCAGCTAGTAATTTTTTTATAAATTTTAATTCACTTATAAAATTTTGATCCCCAACACTTGAAGAGGCATCTATTAAAAATACAATTTCCAGCTGAAAAATAATAAATATTAAAGAAATTGGCTTGACAAAGGTACTGTGGTGTTTTAACTTAGCAGAATACCTTTGTACTAGACTGTATGTGAAGCATTTCCACCTTCTTTTTAAGAATAACACCCAACTGTTCAACTTTTTGCATTCCATCATTTTTAAGAATGGTATTGTTTTGACCTTTTGTTTTCAATACATTAAACTTAGTCTCAGTAATTTCCAAGGTCACATTTGAGGTTTGCTGAGCTTGAGGAACAAAATGTTTCTCACTGTTATCTAATGAGTATGAATTATTAATGGAAAAGACCAATAACATATACAAATATAGGATGCACATGTAGTAAACATTTTTGTGGCGCATGTTAACTTTTCTAACTGGAAATAGGAAGAAAAATCAGCTCATTGAATTAAAATAGAGACTATCGTAAAAAATACCACATATCATCACACTTACCTCTTCAAAAATTGTAACTTACGTATTTTTCTTTTTTTTATGGATCTTAAGCAGTTTTAATATTATACTTGAGGCAGTATATTGAGCAGTATGTTGACAGTTATAAATGAGAGAATATAGTTGGGTCCAAAGTTCAATAGACCCTGGACACAATCGTGCAAAAAGATAGAATGTGCAAAGTGCAACAGTAACCCATTTTCAGGTATAATGGACTAAAGCAAACTAAATGAGCCGAGTTCGCCGGGGCACCAAGTTCCAGGTTTTGTAAAAGCCGGTTCGTGCGTATTTACAAACACACCTGCCAGGTGGTCCAGGTGAAACGAATATTTTAAAAACAAAACAATCAAAGAAGAGAGAACAACGTCTTTTCTATGAACCTTAACATGGTTTAAATAATTCTGGATGCTTAAAAATTTTAATGCGATGTTTCATTGCATATTTTGTCATCAATATTGTGCTATTTGGGGCTGCTCAAAAGCCCCTGTATAGTTTGGTGTAGTGGCTGCTATGAACGTCAACGGAAGTCATATGCAGAGCTAAATGGAACACAATGCACATATATTCTCCACCACAAGTAAGTCCAGAAAATTTCATCCTTCTGTATATAGCAATAGTTTTTAAAATATGCCAACTGATAAAATTTTAATGAGATAAAAATGCTTTTGCGCGCATTAAAGAGGCTACTCTGATTTACCAAGAAACAGTTGAAGGCTAAGCGAAGTACAACCCACAATGCAATGCGAGTCTCGCTGCTTTTGTTCCCTACGTCAGTCTTGCGTCAGTGTACGGTACTGAAGAGAAATGTCGTCGCGTTGGTGGAGGTTTTAGTTTCTTATAAATAATATTAATTTCTGTGTTGTTTAAATTGAACTTTGTACAAGCCAGAAGACATTAAGATGGCTACGTGTGTGAATTCAAAAGCTGAGTTCGTGGTTGGTGAAAAATATCGTCTAGTGAGGAAAATCGGTAGTGGTTCCTTTGGAGACATTTATTTGGGAATCAACATCACAAATGGCGAGGTAAGTTGTTGGTTTTCTTTAGGTTTTATGTTATAATAATAAAATTAGCATCTTATCCTGTGCGAACTTTTCTGAGAAGTTTCCTTAGTGAATCTGTATCCAGACGTCTGCTAAAGGCCTAATCCCTGATTGTACAGGGTTCCCCCCATAGCCTAGGCTGAACCGAGAGAACAGGCCAAGGCCCCATGCACTACTTAGAAATTTCTTCCTTTTGGAGTGCCTTATTTGTATTTTGTAAATTACTGGAGTTGGTACGAAAATTCCACTATTTTTTTGACACCATGTAGGACTTAATTTCTTGTTTGGTTGTAAATCGTGGTTGTTTTTGTTTTGGAACGGTTACGTGGATGCTGGTCCGCATTTCTCCGACGAAGAAAATTTTGATCGAGCTCAGCATAATTAATATTTCAGACATATGTTCGCTGTTTTCAATATTCAAAGTCTATTTACAATTATTTGTTATTTCATTCAGTCCGCCGCCGTGTTCATATTGCAGGACAAGTCCAATTCTCGTAAATTACCTAATTCTGCACACTGCTTATTATCTATGGCCTATATTGCGTGACATATTTGTGTGATAGTTATTTTTGTAAGTGCAAGTGTTTTCTAGACTTTCCAAACCCATTGCAGAAAGCATGCAAGTCTTGCATACAATTGTTGACTGCAGCTAGGTTAGGTTACCCTTTCTGTATTGTACAGATGTCTCCCCAATTTCTGTATGGTAAATTTCTTTTAAGCTCACAGCATATGCAATTGCTCAGTTTACACTATTGAAAATTATAGTGTTTACCTCACTGCCTTTTTTCCCCCTCATTCTTTTCCTCTTCACTCATGATAATAACTATTTGGACCTGTGTGTATTGTCAAGACACAGTCTTTGAAATGTTTCTATAAATATTCCTTAAACTGTTTGTCTTAGTTTAGACCATTTTTCATTGGAATATTTTTGACAGTGTTTCACTTCTATTTTGACATTTGTCTAGAAATATTACAAATTAGTGGTACTCTTTCTTCTTTCTGTTGTGATCTAGGGACAGGAATTATGTTTGTTTCTTGTGTTTATAGGAAGTGGCTGTAAAGCTAGAGCCAGTCAGAGCAAGGCATCCACAGCTACTGTTTGAAAATAAGCTGTACAAGATTCTCCATGGAGGAATTGGTATCCCACACATTAGGTGAGTACTGTTGTATTTTCTACAAAGACAATTAAGGACTAAACTCTCTACCCTCATGGTATATGTTTTCACACTAAGATATTTAGAGCAAAAGGTTTCCTTTCCCCCTTATATTTTTCTCCTCAACTCATTAATTTAATTCCCCTGGTAGTCTATCTGAAAAGGAAAAAAAAAGTGCCTCTGTGTTCTTTTTTAATTACTGTATTGCAAATAATATTTTCAATATTTTGAGTTGACTACTTGCACAATTCATTTAAGAGTTTTATGGGAAGTTGTGCTTTTCTCAACAACTTGCCCCCATCATGCACTTTCCAAACAAACGAATCGCTAGATCCGCGTCTAAGGTGTTAGAGTAGGGCGCATGTTTTCATCTTAATCCTAGCCAGCACTGTGGAAGACGCCGGGGGGTTGTTCACAGCAGCAGTGGGTGTGTGAGTGAGGGAATGAATGAATGAATGAATGAAAGAATCAATCAATGAGAGTGGGAATGCGGTTATTTTGTAAGGGGGTGCCCCGTTTATCACGCCTCCGCGGCGGGCCGGGCCGGGCACGGTACGTAAGGGTTGCAGCCCGGGCCGGGCCGCGGCGCTCGCCACGGTGCTAAGCCAGGGCATGCCATGCCATGCGAATCGATAATCGCGCGTCAGTCGGGCAGTGCAGGCAGGCAGGCAGGCAGGGCCCGGCCCGGGTGGGCAGCAGGGCGCACTTCCTCGCCTCGCCTACACTCCGCGGGGCCCTCTCGCTTTCTTGTGTAATATCCCTGCCACAGCTGTTTACAGTCTGAGCAGGGGCGATGAAAAAGAGAGGGAGGGGGTGGGGGTGGGGGGATGATCACCGACAACTGGCTCAGCTGGCTGCACCACCACGTCGGGGGGTGTCGCCCCGCCCCGCCCCGCCCCGCCCCGCCCCGCCCCGCCCCGCCCCGCCCCGCAGGTGGAAGCGAGGTGAATACGGGGCGGGGGTGTTAGGGTCATCCGCCTCTTCGTTGTGTACGTTGGCTCCGCGACGTTGCCTGCTGTCCTCGCTGAGCTCCACAAGCCCCTCAGGCTGCTGTCGTGCCCGGCCCGGCGCGGCCACGGCGGTTAGGTGCTGAGGTTGATCTTGTAGGGCCTCTGTCCCGCCCGGGTTCGCCCCGCCCGGGTTCGCCCCGCCCCGCCCCGCCCCGCCCCGCCCGGCTCCGACCAGCTGGGATGTCCTTTTCAACCCCACCCCGCCGCACCCCGCCGCGCGGCCCAGCCCGGCCAGGCTGCTCGCCTCGGGTACGGGCGCCCTCCCCGCTCGAGTCCAAGACGCACCCCGAGGATGTGCCTCTCGAGGGCACCTCCTCCTGTTCGTCCTGCCTCTCCCCTCGCCTCGGCGCCGCGCACCTTTCCCCCCGCACAGCTGATTTACGGACGGACCCGCGCGGCCCGCTGAGTTGCCTGGCCGGCCAAGTGCGCCGCGCGGCGGCGGGGCGGGGCGGCAACGTCGCATCCAGCTGAGAGCTGCGCGGCGTTGCCGGTTCTGCCCGCCAGCCTGTCTCCTCTCTCTTTCTCTACCCCTCTCTCCTCCCGTGCGCCTCCTCCTGTACCACCTCTCTCCGCTCTTTCGCCGTATTTTTCTGGTCGTTTGTGACTTGGTCCGAAAAACCGGCCCAAAGAAAGTGCAAAAAACAAACAAACGCGTGCGTCGCGTCGTGTCCAGGGCGTGCACCTGCCCGTTGGCATCCGCTGGTCATTCCGGACCGTGTCCAGGATGTGCGGCGGTGGTCCTAACTGGACTGGCGCCCAGGTCCGGGCGGGCCGGGCCGGGCTGTCAAAGGGCCGCGAGCACTTGCACTTGGGCCGCGGGGCGCGGCGTTGGGGTGCAGGTAGTGTCAGTTGTGTCGTCTCTCTCTCTCTCCTGCTCCGCATGGCCGCGTGCCCCGTGAGTGAGACAAGGACAGAAACGCTTCGGAATCACCGTGCGGTCCCTCCTAAAGGCCAAGCAGCGCCCGTCCAACTTGGTCGCGGTGCAGCTTCGCGAGAGATTTTCGAACCTTGTCGAGCGCAGCGCAGGGCAGGGCAGAGCGGGTCTGGCCCGCTCCTTGCGATCGTGCGGACGGAGAGCATCATCGATCGATCAACAGGTGTACCTCGCGGAGCTGGTCCCTGGGCTGCGGTGCGGGCAGGGCGGCTGGCGGACCTCGCCCCGCCCCGTCCCGCCCCGCCCCGCCCCGCCCCGCCGCGTAGCTCCACCCCACCGCGTCCGGCCCTGACTGAAAAGACATTCTCGCGGGGGCACCCTCTCGCGCCGCCCCGCACGTGCCCGCACCACCGCGACCACCCTGGGGCCCTGTCCAGCCCAGCCCAGTCCGTGTCACGTGGCGCGCCCTGCGTTACGCCCTTGTTTCGCCCGGACTTTGCCTCAAATAACACTCCGGGCGGTGGGGCACGGCACGGGGCGGGGCGGCACGAGACCTGTGTGGGCGGGGTGGGGCGGGAGGGAGCCCCCGCGGCCGGCCCTCGAGGCTGTGCGCGGCCTGCGCGGCGCGGGCGGGCGGGCGGTGGCGTATGGTTGCGTCACTGGGTGCAACAGACCTGGGCTGCGCTGCGCGCGCGAGGAGGGCTTATGTAGCGTTTGTGCGCGTACGTTTGTGTTCATTCGCGTCTCTTTATCATCGGCCTGCCTGCGCGCACCGATGGCCCTGCGAAGTCGCTTGTTGCGGCGATGGACGAATCCGAAGTGCACCGCCGAAACTCGACGCCCCACTCGATTGTGCCGGCGGGGCACAGGGGAGGTGCGGCGGCGCGGCAACCTGGAGGCCACCGCGGGTTGCCTAACGCTCCGGGCAGCGCCTTGGCCGTCGCGCCGCCCCGCTCCGCGCCGCGGTGACCTCGGCCGGGGCGTCGCGGCGCGGAGCGGCGCAGGTGGCCTCTGCTGCGCCTAGCTGGGTGCGACAGAGGAGTGCGGTGCACTTGTCGCCCCTCCCCGCCCCGCCCCTGCCCTGCCGTCTGGTCTGGCTGAGGGGTTGTCATTGTTTTGACGAGCGGGGCCAGGCGGGCCGGGGCGGGGCTCGCCGACGTCCGCGCCGTCGCCTGGCGTGGCGGGGCGGGGCGGGGCGTCGCACTGGCGGAAAGTGAAATCCTCTCTGCTGCAGGCCTTGTGTACCGCTCGCAGACCTCTCTCTCTCTGCTGCTCCCCGCGGCCGCGCTCTCCCGTGCACCAGCGGCTGTCACGCTGACCGCCTGCCGCGGGGCGCGGTGGGGTGAAGCCAGCCGAAAACCTTGGTCCACGCTCTGCGCGCAAACGGCGGGGTGGGGTAGCGGGGTAGCACGGGGCTGCCGTGGCGGCGCCTCGCCTGGCCTGTGCACGCTTTCCCAAGGCGACGCCCCGCTAGGGGGGGGGGGGGGACTACTGTCGTGATGGGCCCCATTGGCCAGGGCGAGGAGCACGGGTGTCATGATGGGCCGGGCGACTGGGGTCGTCCTCATCTTATGTTGCGCAATGCCCGGGGTGTGGGGTGGCGCTCGCGTCCAATTGGCGTCTGGACATCGAGCGAGCACGCCGTGGATGGGGCGGGGCGGGTGGGCCTGGCGGTGACCCCTGACCCCCTCCTCCGCCCCATCTTCTCCGGAAGGGCCGCGGGGTTTTCGGAGGGGGGGGGGGGGCGCACCGTCATCCGGACAACAGTCGGCAGCGTTCCGTTAGCAGGACGCGCCGAGCCGCGCTGGAGGGCGAGGAGCTGCACCCCGGACCGTCCGGTCGCGGCGCCAAAGCTGCATTTGGCCAATGGGGCGGGGCGGGGTCCGTGGGAGGCTGATTGGGCGCCGCGCCGTCGCCCGCCCGACTGGACCATTTTGTGGGTCAATGGGATGTGATCTGACGGGTGGCCTGATCGTACAGGACCCGCGCGGCGTGGCTGCTGGGCTGGGCGTGCTGCACGCGAGACTCATTGTGAATGGAAGATAAAGTATGAGTCAGGCGCGGTGGGGCGTGTTTACAAACAGGTGCCGGGCGGGGCGGGGCGGGGCGGTGACGCGCCCCGAGGCATTGTCTTGGGCGGGGCGAGGCGAGGCGGGGCGCGGGCCCACCTAGAGTGTGTAGTATCGCGTAGGTGAGATTAGTCTACGACGCTCTCCCTCCTGTCGTCGCATTGCGATTAGGACCGTGTTTGCGGCGATGCGTACGTGGCGCGGCCTGCCGGGCCGGGGCGGGCAGAGTCCAGCAGTGTGGTGCGGGTGACACTGCCGCCGCGCCGCGGCTCCACGGCGGACGCGTCCATGACTGTGTAGTAGTAGTAGTGGGGTGTTCGGGAGGACGCGGCGGGTCCGCCTACCTCAGGGCGCCCTGCCGGGCCGGGCCAGGCCGCGGGCGTTATCTCAGACACCTGGCGTATGTACCACGCACTCGGCAGTTACTATACTGCGCGTTTGGCCAGGCCCGGCACGTGTACAGTACTGTCCTGTCTGCGCTTTTACGTATTCATCACATTCCCACGGCCACGCCGAAAGGAATGGAACGAAACCGTACGACTGACTCGCTCCCCTCCCCTCCGCCGCGCTGCGCCGCGCCGCGCCGCGCTCCCGACCTCTGGTGCGCAGCAGCTGTGCCGCTGCAGCTGCGGTTCCCGTCCCCGCCCCGCCCCGCCCCGCCCCGCCATAGCCAGTCTGCCGTGGCCATAAGGAAAACCAGATTCGGGCCTAACCGAGTCGGACCGGATTGTTGTCGCGGACGGGACAGAGTGGTCTCAAGTGTAGAGACAGCAGCAGGGCCCGTCCCGTAGTACCTCAGCTACATGGCGTGTTACTGTACTGTGCTGTATTTTGTAGTGGTTAGTCAGCACGGACGGACCATCCGTCGCTATCACCCGCACGCGTCATGAATACCCTTGAGTGTTGTCTCTGGTGCGAAAATTCATCCTCTTCTTTTAAAATTTTTTTTTGGGGCGGCCTAGAACAGTGTAACGGGACTAGGCACTGGGATGGTGTAATCTGCCCTTCCCATCGCTGATCTCGCCGTTCTGGGCTGGGCTGGGCCGGGCCGGGCCGGCTGTGGCGGCTGGTCGTGGTCGGGTGCGGCGCGGCGCGGATCAGCAACTTGTCATGCCGGAAGCGGCGGCGGCGGCGCGTACTTGCGTTCGTGTCGTCTGCAGTCGCACCCATATTGCGCCCGGCTCTGCCCCGCCCGGCCCCGCCGTGTCGAGTCAGCAGCGCCACCTGCGCCTGCCTGCGCCGTGGGGACCGTCCTGCAGAGCTGATGCCCCGCCCCGCCCCGCCCCGCCCCGCCCCGCCCCGCCCCGCCCCGCCCCGCCCCGCCCCGCCCCGCCCCGCACAGCGTTTCTGCCTCGCTGTGCTGCTTGTCGCCCTCCTCGTAGGACGCGGCCATTAGGAGGGAAGACCTGCCGGCTGAGGGGAGGGGCGCATCTTTCTCGCGCTGGCCCCGTCACCGCCCCCCCCCCCCTCTCTCTTTCCTTTTTCCCGGTCTACTGTTATTTTCCGCCCTTTGTCCGTTGTCACTTGTCATTGTCACTTTTGGCAGCGCGGCGTCATGGAGCGCCGGATATCTGATTGGCGCGGCGAGCTTTTGCCGATCGGGCTGGGTGGGCTCTCTGGGCCGGGCTGGCTTCCTCTTCTCCACCGCGCGGAGGCGGCCGGGCCGGGCCGGACGGTCACTGCTGGTAGAGGGGGAGGGGGGGGGGCAGCATTTCATTTGTTCTTCGAAACGGTCCGGTCCGGCCGGGAGGGGCTCAAACACAGCAGAGCTTCCCCCCTCCGACGCGATCGCATCCTCATTAGCGGTTCTGCATCCGCCCCGCCCCGCCCCGGTGCTTGGGTCGATACTGTACGTACTTTGCGGGTGCTTGGCGGTGCGCTGGTGCGCACTGGCGGCTCGATGTGGACCCGCTCGCGCCGCGCACGCCTATCTCCGTCGACGGGAACGATGAAAGTTGGTTGAACGGAACGGTCTTGCTTTGGGAAAGAAAGTGCGGCGGGGTAGGGCGGGACCGGGCGGGGCGGGGGTGGGGCGGGGGTGGCTTGGAACTCCCCTGTGAGCGGGGGCGGCGCAACGTCCGGCCGCGGGTACGGGGGAGCGCCGCGCAGAACACCACAGCGCCCTGCCCCTCCCCGCGAGTGCGTTGGCGGGAGTGATGGAGGCCTTTGACACTGAGTGTACCGACCGGGCCAGAGCCGAGCCGCACCTCGCCTCAGCGCGCGCCGCGCGGAGAACCACGTGTGGGTACAGTCTGTTGACCCGCCGCCACCGCCTCTAATGCTCGCCCATAGCGGGGCGGGGCGGGGCGGGGCGGACAACGCACCGGAGATGTCCGGCGAGGCGATGGGGCTCCCAGCGGGGCCCCCCGCACGCCGACGCCGCCCTGGAAGCCGCGGAGCGCCCCTCACCCCCCCCCCTCCGCCCCACACGCCCTTGTCTTCATTGTCTGCGGCTCCAGGGCCGACCTCCACACCATCCTCCTCCGCCTCATCGTCGTCCCGTCCGGTCTCCGCTTCCGGACCCCGTCCCGCCCGCCAGTGTTTTAACTCTTTGAAAGCCTCTGCGTCGTCGCCAAGGCTCCCCCCGAGGCCCTTGGGCCGCGAGGCGCAATGCTTCGCAGCGGGGCGGCTCGTGCCCTGCCGTGTCGTCCTGGTCACGAAGTACTTTGTGGTCCTGGCGGCCGGGGCGGAGCGGGACGGGACGGGCCCCGTGAGCGGAGAGGAGGGGAGGGGTCACCGATCTTGACCTTGGCGTCGGGCGGCGCGGCGGCAGCATGTGGGCGACAAAGAGGCGGGACGGGCCGGGGCGCGGAGTGTAGTCCGCAATGGCCCGACCGCGCTGAGGGATAGCGGCCGCCGCGCCGCGCACACCTTACCCCACCTCACCCCACCCTACTCCGCCGCGCCACGCCACGGACGGCCGCGACGTGCATGGTCAAGCGGCGGCGGCTCGAGCGGCAAGCTGCTCAGGCCGTATTAACTTTGGCATTCATGAGGGAGTAACTTTGCCGCCGCTGCCAGCGCGGGGCGGGGCGGGGCCGGCACCATGACCCTCCTGCTGCTGGTGTGGCGACGTGCTGGCGGGCCGGGCACGCGTCCTGCCCATTCATCCTGCCCGGGCCCGGCCAGCACGCGCCGCGCGGCGCGGTACAGTAGTCGGGTTGAGTTGTCGCTTTCCCGTGCGCCGCGCGGTGTAGTAGTCGTCATATCGGCCCGTGCCGCTGCAGGCCAGGCCCGACCCGGGGGCTTTCTACTCTAGAGCTGTCGGGGGCGGGGCGGGGCGGGGCGGGGCGGGGGTGGGTGGACGGCAGATGGCGTAGAGGGATGGTGGGGGACGGGGGCAGTTATGAAAGCGCCCTCCCCCCACTATTTAGTAATTGGTTTATTGGACCAGGCGCCCCGACGCATTCTATTCGCGCTGCCGCTGTTTTCGCCCGGTTGCGATGCCTGCTCTGCCGGTTGACGCAGATAACGTGGAAACGGATCGACTCGTCGGGCTGGGCGCGGCCTGGCGCGGCGAGGAGCTCGCTCAGCGCTCTGCAGGTTTAATCCCGCTTCCACTTTACTGTGGCGCGGCCGCTAGCTGCTTGGGCTGGTCGTCCCAAACATGGCTAGTTGACAATTTGGTGGCGAGCCAGACCGCGGCCACGCCGTGCCACGCCGTGTCGCGGCGGAGAAGCGTTAGCGGGCTGAATAAATTACCAGCCTCGCGACGCACCGCGCCCCGCCCCGCCCCGCCCGCTGCTGCGCGTTTAGCGGAGCCGTTTAGCGGGGTCCGCCTCTGATGATTGGGTTCCGTTGGTCGGGCTGCCTCCGCTGCCCGCTCCGCCCACACACGGCGGGCGGTATCATCGCGAATCGGCAGGGCAGCGGCTACTTTGCGCTGTCGCGGTGGTGGCGGCGGCGTCCCTCTCTTCGTCCTTGCGAGCAGCGGCGCGGCGGGGAGAAAGTGGCGTGGCTGCGCGGGTGGAGCGGGGCGGGGCGGGGCCGCTGAGCGCGGCGCGGGGCGCGTCTGTGTGTGGCGGGTGGCGTGGTGTGGCGGTGCCCGGCCGGCCGTCCGGGCCGGGGTGACGTCAGCTGATAAGGAATGAGTGCGTCCGGGGGGCTGAGGTGGCGGAGCGAGGCGAGGCCTTGGGCGGGGCAGCTGATCCCCGGTGGACCTTTCTGTGGCTCTTCTTGAGGTCTCCGCGGCGCGCTGCCTGCCCTCCTTCACCTCGCCTCGCTTGGCCCCCCTCCTCCCTCACTTCGCTCCCCGGGGGCGCGGCACGTCGATGGCGCGAGTGACGTCACGGTGGTGCCACGGGGGGCGCGCCGCGCGGGGGGCGAGCTCCAGTTATATCTTCTTATCGCCTGCTCGGCGCGGCGCTACTTGGAATGGCTCGTGCTGGGGCGGGGCCGGGGCCGGGCCGGGGCCTGAGCCCGGCACGCGATCCAATTGCAATGTGAATGTTTCTGCTGTCATGGAGGTGACGCGGTGGTGCCGGGCCTGGCCGGGTTTGCACAACACGATGTTTCGGGGGGGCCGGGCCGCGCCGCGCAACACCACACCACTCCTCGCCCGCCCCGCTCCGGCTGTGACTTGACGTCGAATGGTTGTCGGGCTTGACGCGGGTGGCGTTGACGAACGGCATGCCGAGTGGTGTTGTATGGCTGCCCCGCCCTGCCCCGCCCCGGCCGCCCCGCGGCCATGTAACAGTCCAGCTGCCGCAGCCCGGCTCGGCGCGGCGCGGTGATACGGACCAACAGTTCGAGTCTGTCTTCAGTTGTCGCCAGGTTCGGACCGTTCGTCTCGCTGGGCTTGCGTTCGTCAAAGCCCACCCCCAAGTGGGTCAAGCTGCGGCTCTGCGCGGCGGGCGCGCTGGCTGGCAGCGCGTGGGGCGAGGCGGGGCGGGGCGGGGCGAGCGCCACCCCCCGGAACCACCCCCAGGGTGCGCGGCCGGCTCGGCTCGGCGCAGATAGCGTGGCTCGGCTCGGCGCGGTTGCCGGCCTGGCTCGGCTCGGCGCGGCTCGGGGCTAGACGGGTCGGGCCGGGCCGAGCATGGCGAAGTAGGTCATGAGGTCGCTCCGCTCGCGCAGCGCCTGGCCGCGCTGTGCTGGTCCTGCCCGGCCCGGGGCCTGGCCTGGCCTGCCGTGGCGCGGGTCGGGTCGGGTCGGACCTGGCGGGGCGGGGCGGGCACACCCTCTCCCGCGGAAAGCAAAAGCAACCCGGCCGCAAGTAGTTCACGGTCCTGGCCGCCAAGTGCAAGGGCGGCGAGGCCATGTCCTCCTGGAGTATGACGAATTTGAAAGGCCGCGGCTCGACCTGGACCCGCTGCTGACGGCTCGGCGCGGCGCGGCCTCTCCGGGCGCCAGACGCGCCTACGTGAACGAGTCCCGCGGGGCGGGGCGGGGCGGGGCGGAGCGGAGGCATCGGGCTTTTTCTCGCCCGCTGCACTTCTCTTTCCGCTGCCCTGGTTCTCTTGGCGGGGATGTGTCCGGGACGGGGCGGGGCGGCGCGGGGCCGTCCTGCTGAGTGCTTCCTCGCGCTCGTTGGCTTTATTTATATTCACGGGTCGTTAAGCGGTTTTTGATTTTGGAGAGTGGCCGCGCGCGCTGCGTGGGCGGGGAGTGGCGGGGAGATGCGATGCGCAGAGAGGATTGCAGTACAGCAGCCTTGCCCGCCCCGCCCCGCCCCACCTCTCTCCCCGCTGGTCGATGGCGCCGCACCCAGTGGGCGGGGCGGGGCGGGGCGGGGCGCGGGGCGGCGGCCGTTCCAGCAGCGTCGTCGTTACGTCTAACGGCCTGGCCTGGCCGGGCCGGGCCATATGGCGGTGCACTTGGTCGTGATTTGGCGGCCGCGGCCCTCGTGCTGCGGGGGGCCGGGGGGCCGGCCGTGGCCATAGTGCTCTTCGCTTCACCCCGCCCCGCCTCGCCTCCGCGGACGTGATAACGTCTCGGAGCTGGTCACCTGTTGGTGGAGACGCTCGCCGTCCCCGTGGCGCGGCGCTCCCTGGTGGTGACAGGGTGGAGAGGAAATGTATATGTGGACTGATTTATTCTCGCTGTACGACGCGCTGCCGCCGTCGCGTCGTTCGGACCCTTTCCCCCCCTACCGGGTCTGCCCTTCCGGCCCCTGGTGGCGACGGCGCGCGGCGGGCCCGGCCCGGCCCGGCCCAGGAGGAGGGAGTGGCGCTACGCGGTGCGGCGCGGCGCTACGCCCGCGCTTATGCAACGAGTCAGGACAGCGGGCCTGGCCGGGCCGCGCTCTTGGGCCGGTGGGGGTTGCGGTCACGGTGACGACGCGGTGGCGTGGCGCGGCGGGGCGGGGCGCTGTTTCCGGAGTAAGTCTGAGCGGGTGGGCCCGCCTGCCTGGGGCCCGGGCGGGGCTGGGCGGACCCGTTTTTGGAGAGCGGAGACGCCAAGCCGTCTTCTAAATGTGTAACAGGGACAGTGGGCCGCTGCCGCTACCGCATCTTCTCCACCGTGGGTGGGATTGGGATCAGATAAGGATGAGGAGAAAACAGAAGCGACGCGGCTGTCGTCGGCTGGGCAGGGCAGGGCCGGGTGGGGCCAGGAGCTGGTCCCACGCCTGCTCCTGCCGGCCTGCTGCGCGGAGGGGGTCGCCTCAAGGCTGTCGGGCGGGAGGCATGCACGCCCCTGCACGCCAGCGGAAGGTGTCCCAAGCGGGACGGCCACGCCACTGTACTGCACCTTCACGCACGCTCTATTTGAGTTTTCTTCTCCGAGTTCTGAAAGGGATTTCTGGCATGGAAGATGTGTAGTCTGGCTGCCCCGACCAGGAAGTGGCACGGCCTGGCCCCGCCGGTCGGTCGGGCTCGCGGCCCGCGAGAACTACCTGTCTGCGTTGCCTTTTTTTTCTTGTATTTTTTTTTTCTCGACGAAGCCGCTGCCGCGCGCGCGCGCGTTATAGGCCGACAGGATGCAGGAGAGGAGACGTATCGTGCTCCCGATTGCCAATGCCCGCCCTCACTCCTGCAGCCCGGCCGGCCCGTGACCCCTGACCCTGCTGTTAGGCAGTGAGGGGTTGCCTACCCACTCTCGCCGTGGCGCTCGGCTCCCCAGGGCTCTCGGGCGGAGGCTGCTGTGGTGGCCGCCACCCGTGCCCCGTCCCGTCCCGTCCCTGCCGTGTGCAGACGTCAATGCATGTCGCGTCCAGCCAGCACTGGGCGCTGTGTCGACGCCCCCCCCCCCCTCCTCCCGGGGGGAGACGGCTGGGCGCGTCGATCAATATTAGGGAGGCGACCGTGTTCACCTGGTTGGGGGGAGGGGAACGGAGGGGGAGAGGACGCAGGTGGCGCGCCCTGCGAGGCGAAAAACCGTGTAGCCCGTAGGGAATTCCCCTCGAGGCGATGGCACACCCCCGCCGCGCCAGGACTCGGCCGCCTTATTGGGAGTGTGGACTATTTTATCTACGATGTGCATCTGAGCCTGCTCGTCAGTTGTCAAAGGCCTCGCACTCTTCACCTTCTCACCCTCTCTGCGCCTCAGGGGTGTATACTCTGAAGAGTGCGGCTGATACAGGCGCGGCGCGGCGCGGCGTGGCGCTGTCGGGCAAATGAACTACGTGGGGGAGTGCCACCTTGACGCCGCCGCGCCACCGCCTTCCGTGTGTCTGGGCGCCCGGCCCGGCCCGGCCCGGCCCGGCTCTGGGACACGGCGGCACGGCTTGGCTGCAGCCGCGAGGCGGAAGCGGCTGCCGTCGCGGCGGGCGAAAACACACGTCCCAGCCGAAGAGTTTCAAAACTAACTGTAGTGTTGAGGATAAGAGGTTCGGGGTGCAATCTCTCCCCGCCCCGCCCCGCCGCCGGCTCGTGTTGCTCAGGTGTGCGGGCGGGGCGGGGCGGAGCTCGGCCCGGGCGACAGTGTATGGAGCGTGTCGCGCTTCTCTTGGGGCGGCCGCGGCCGCGACAAGACCGTCGCCCCGCGCCGCCACGCCGCGCCACGCCGCGCGCGGGCCACGAGGAGTTATTCCTGGCCGGCGTCTCCTTCGTTCTCCCCATCGGCTGCCCCCCCCCCCCCCCTCCCCCCACTGGTCTGCTGCAGCAGCCCGTGTTCTTTCCGTCTCACTCCATCTTCCTGTATCCCTGCAGCCCCGCCGTTGGGTGATAGCAACGCTGACGCCTGATTCCGAGGATCGCTCTGTCCTTGTCGCACTCGCGGGGCACTGCCGTGCCCGGCATAGGGCAACCGCCGTGAGTGCGACAAGGAGAGGGGGCTAAGCGAGGGCGATCCACCGAATGAGTCGGGTGCCCCGCCCCGCCCCGCCCGTCCCGTGCGCGGCGCGCGTGCGGCTCGGCTCGTCGGCGGCGACCTCCACGGTGGCGCTCACCACGCCTCTCTGCAGGCCGCCACGCCCCGCCACGCCCCGCCACGCCCCGCCCCGCCCCGCCACGCCCCGCCCCGCTACGCCCCGCCACGCCGTGCAGCGCTGCACTTTCCTCTCCCGTTACCTCTGCTCTGTCCACGACACGTCCAGTCTTTACTCACTCTGGTGCATCAGGCGCGGCGCGGGGGAGGAGATGAGGATGGCGGCCTGCTTGACCTGGTTCACGAGGCGTGCGCTGCACGCGTGGGACCGGGCGCGCCACTTCACACGCGGCGTGGCGCCGAGCTGCGCTGCGCTGTATGGCTCCGGGCAGGACCGGAGCGGAGCCGCCGCGCCCGTCGTTTCATCAGCAGGGGAGGGGGCGGGGCGGGGCGGACTTATATAATGTGCGCTGCGCCCGGAACGGCCCCGCCCCGCCCCGCCCCGCCCCGCCCCGCCCCGCCCGGCTGTCGGTGCAGGGGGTGGGCGACGGCCGCCCACCCTGCTCCGTGGTCGCCCCTGGCGGCGCCTGCAGCTGCTGCAGCTGTGACGGCTCATGGCCCTGCCTGCTTGCCGGCCTGCCTACCCTCCAGGGGCCCGGCCCTACCCGGCCAGCCCTGCTGCGGTGGCGCTGCGGCCATATCGAGTTAGCCCTCGTAACCATGTTTCTAACGTTTGGAATTGCGTTTGCCCCCTGCAGATGGTTCGGCCAGGAGCGGGACTACAACGTGCTGGTCATGGACCTGCTCGGCCCCTCGCTCGAGGACCTCTTCAACTTCTGCTCGCGGCGCTTCACCATCAAGACGGTGCTCATGCTGGCCGACCAGATGATCGGGCGCATCGAGTATGTGCACTGCAAGAGCTTCATCCACAGGGACATCAAGCCCGACAACTTCCTCATGGGCATCGGCAGGCACTGCAACAAGGTGAGGGGGGCGTGCAAGGGGGCGGGAGGAGGGGAGGGGGCTGGCCGCGGGCCGCGGCCTCAGCTACTTGTTTACCGCGGGGCGATGCTGCGCGTGGGTCGGAGGCTGGGGAAAAATATCGGCGATCTGTTGGCATCCTGAAAAATAAGAGACCGTAAATTTAGGCCGTCTGTTTATTTGTATTGAGAAACTGTCGATGGCGGTTGTCCCAACTCCCTTCTATTCCCGGCATCAGTTTTTCCTAATCTTTCGAAAGGAGGGGCTAAAATCGATCGGAGGATGAATGAGGGGGTTGCTGGGGGAGGGAATGTTTGGAATATTTAATGAAGTGGTTCGGTAAACCCCGGCGCGGCGCGCGGGGGTGGATCCGCCACAACGTGTGTGCTCAGGTGAGATATTGTGAATGAGCCCCGGATAGGGCGGGGCGGGGCGGGGCGGGGCGGGGCTGCCAGAGGGGCTGCTGACCTCACTGGAGCCCCGGGCGCCCGGGCGTGCCGCTTCACCTTGGCTGCAGGCAGGGTGATTCCGAACAGCGTATAAAAGTAGCGTCCTCTCTCTCTTTTGCTCCTTATGGCCGTGCCCCATGAGTCATGAGAGACGGGATAGAGGGACGCAACCACTGTGCGGAATCATCCTCCTGGGGCCGGGCTGCCTGCTGGTTACGCTTCAAATACTTGTGTGACGCGGGCTGGGGCGCTGCGCCGCGCTGCGCCACGCGGCTGACCGCGACGCAGTCGCTCTGCCCGCTTGTGCCCCCCTCCCCTGCTGATAACGGCGCCTCCCCCGCGGCGCCGCGGCGACGGCGACGCTTTCGGCCGGGCGGGCAATGCGTGCGGGACGGCGGTGAACACGGCGGCGACGGCGACGCCCGTGTCGCGTGCCGCCGTGCACCGCGACCCGACTCTACTATGAATATTCACGATTGCTAAAAATAGTGTAAAGGAAAGGGGGCCCGGCCCGGCCGTCTGTCCGCTAGGCAGTGGTGGCGGTGGCGGTGGGGGCGGGGCGGGGCGGGGGCCGTGCGTAGCACTGCGTGCGCGGGGTGCGGGGCGGGGCTGGCAGGTGCCCCACTTCCCTTGGCGATGTGGTGCGCCTCCTCCCGCCCCCGCCCGCCCCTGTCACCCCCCGGGCGCGGTGCGGCCAACCCTTTAGCGTGCAGCCGTGACGGCGCGTGTCTGTCGCCGCTGGAAGTCTTCGACGTGTGGTGTGGTGGGGTGGTCCCGAGGCGAGGGGTCGCTGGCCTCACCCCCGGCCCGTCCTGACCCGGGGCTGGCGGTGACGTCACGGGCCGGGCTGGGCCGGGCCAGGGGTAGCTCATCGCCACCGCCACCCGCCCTCTGGCCCCGCCCCTGTGTTCGCCGCCCAGCCCTATGCGTCACTACCCACCCGCGCGAGCCTTGTTCTTTCTACGAGGTGACGTCACAAACGATATCGGCTGCCCCTGCCGCCCCACTCCTGTTGTGAAAGGGAATTGTGGTTTTAGGGGCGTTGTTGAAAGTTTCGCGTGTGTTTTTTCATATTTTTTTTTCTTCGGAAAATAGAGGCGGTGTGTAATTTTTGGAGGCACGTCGGCACGAGCCGCGGGCCGCGCCTCGGGCTTAGGCGCACGCGCGGACTGTCGCGCCGTGTCGGGCCCGGCCGGGGGGCTTATCAGCTCTACGACGGGCAATTTATTTTGGGTTGGCGGATTGATAACCGGAGCTGAGTTTGGGAAAGATTAAGCTGCCAGGCCGGGGCTAGGCCTCTCCCCATCCCATGCGCGACGCGGCCACCCTTCTCTGGGAGAGGGGACCGGGGGGGGGGGGGGGGGGGGATGCCCATTGTGCCGTGACGTTTGTTCACCCGTCCTTCCCTAGAGATGTAGGTTTTAATTGACCTGTTCTCTCCTTTACTTTTTTGCAGCTCTTCCTCATCGATTTCGGTCTCGCCAAGAAATTCCGAGATTCCCGCACTCGGATGCACATTATTTATCGGGAAGATAAAAACCTCACAGGCACCGCTCGATATGCCTCAATCAATGCACATCTAGGAATTGAACAAAGGTAAGGTGGTCGCCCGCTTACCCTGTTTGATAGCGTCTGACTTATGTGTCATTTATACTCATTTCAAATCTGTCTTCTCTTTACAGTCGCAGAGATGACATGGAATCATTAGGCTATGTCTTGATGTACTTCAACAGAGGAGCTCTTCCCTGGCAAGGACTCAAGGTGAATGTTGCTTATTTTGTTCTACAAATGGAAACTAATTAGTTTATGGTTTTAGAAATATCTAATATTTTTTAAATCCTTCACAGGCTGCCACTAAGAAGCAAAAATATGAGAAAATTAGTGAGAAGAAAATGTCAACACCTGTTGAGGTGTTATGTAAGGTAAGTATCTGAGTATTACTCTATTACAGAACTCTTGAAATGAATAGTTGCAGAACATATGTTTAACAATCCACTCTCATGGTAGGGCTTCCCCGCCGAGTTTGCAATGTATCTGAATTATTGCCGCGGACTTCGTTTTGAAGAAGCGCCAGACTACATGTACCTCCGCCAGCTGTTCCGTATCCTGTTCCGCACACTCAACCACCAGTACGACTACACATTCGACTGGACTATGCTGAAGCAGAAAGCTGCTACCGCATCCAACGCTGGAGGCTCATCGGCAGTCAGCGGTAACTTAGGGGTAGCCGGTGCATCAACGAACGTTGCCGCTGCAGGTGAGAAGTGATAAGGGCAGAGTGGAAGCATGTGTGTGTGAGTGTGTCTGCGCGCGTGTGTTTGGTTACTGTGACTTTAAAAAAAATTAAACTTGGTCATGCCTTATTCTTGGGTACGTTCTATCTGTAGTTTTGTGATGCATGCAACTATGTGGAAAACCG
Source organism: Frankliniella intonsa (assembly GCA_033675135.1). Classification (NCBI taxonomy): domain Eukaryota; kingdom Metazoa; phylum Arthropoda; class Insecta; order Thysanoptera; family Thripidae; genus Frankliniella; species Frankliniella intonsa. Next base: position 10,005,248 of record CM066245.1, on the reverse strand, counting down.
CTTTGTTTCACTTTCAACAGTCTCTATTTTATAAATTTCGGTATTTATCTGTAGTTTTGTTTTGTGCCTTTTCTTTACTTTCCCCCCTCATTCTGTTTGATCTAATTTTGTACTGTGACTGTACTCTGTAAGAATTGTGAAGATGTGGCTACTGGTAGTATATTATGTTAATGTGTCCTCACGTGAAAACTTGGAGTAAAAAGAACTTCTCAGTATTTGCATTAGTACTGTGACCCCCCTTGTAAACAGACAATCGTTCTGTCCCATTAGTGATCAGGAAAGGATGAGCTCTCTTGGCCTTTCAAATTTCACGCTGCTATCACTGCAGCACTGCATTATGTTGTAGGCCTGTTGAAGCTCGCTCTTGTTTCGTGTCCCAGGCATATTTTTTTAATTGTATCTGTGCAATGGCTAACTTGTCCATGTGTGGTTTAGCCAAGCGGAAGCACATTAAGACCAATCCTAAGACTGTGGCTGCAACAAGACTAAGATAGCTGAGACCCTTCCCCTCCAAACCAGTCCTTGTCACCTTGGTAAGACTTTTTCCCCACTTTTTTTTGTGTGCAGAAGTGCAGAAATCCACAGTGACTACAAATTTAAATTTTGTATGTCAGTATATACCATCATGCCTATGTCTCATTTGCATTTTAAATCAAATTGAACATTGCTGAAGTTTGCTCAGTCTTCCCTAATTATCTGAAGGTTGACTTTGTCCTGAGATTTCATAAGCAGTTATGTCTGAGACCTATCTCATCACAGGTTCATTAACCAATTATGGTTCTCATCATTTTACCCATTCCAATCTCATCACCTGCATGTCTAGCTGTATTTCCCATTCATATCATCTTTGGTGTTAGTGCATGCTTATTCAGCTCTGGTCTTATTTTTTTAAAGGGGGCAACAAGGATGCTGTGTTGACGTAGTGCATGGAAACTGTTGCACCAGGTAAATTTTTCTCTGGAGTTAATAAGAAAAATAGCAGTCCTGCTTTGAAAGCTGTTTTGCCAAACACCTTAAAAATAGTGGTTAATTTTGTTTGTGAAAATTTTTAATTCTTTTAAAACAAGTTAGCTTAGTTGCTTTTAACATCTTGCATTTTTAACCCCGAAGATTAGATGTAACATAATTAACCTCATTTCATATTCAGATTCTTATGTTCGCTTTATTTTGTTTTACAGGAAATCGCTAGGATAACAGTCAACTAATTGCCGTGGCATGTTTAGTTCACCTCAAATCATCTTCACAAACTTGACATGATCAGCTGCATCAGATGATCCTCTTCCTTCCCCGTTCATCCATCATCATGTGGTTCTTTGAACGAAGATAGTTGAGAAAAGGACATATTCAACTGTGGAAGGAGTGTCTCAGTCAAGAACCTCAATTTCCCTAGAGTTTTAAAAACTATTTCAGTTTCAGAAGACAGTTGCTTTGCCGTTTGACATTTTGTACATTACAGATTAATCCCTCCAAAATCTTTCGGTTTGAATGGACATAATAAGCATGGGACTGAGGTTTCAGATGCATGAGTTTTGTTTTCATGTTCATGATTTTAATTCAAGTATTGTCCCTGTCATTCATATTTCATGAGTGGCAATTATTTTTGTTTTCTGAACATGGATTGGATTCTTTAAGAAACTAATTCAACCACTTAATTTATTTTTTATACTTTTAAGGTGATTTCATAACCACATTGATATTTCAGTGAGGGGGAAAAACACCTTTGTTTTGGATGTTAATATCTTAAATTCTTAAGTTCTCCCTATGACCACTCAAATTTGTTTGAGATGCTTGCAACGTTCTTACAAAACAAACATAACAAATGCATAGTATTGACCTATTGCTGAATAATTTATTTCATACTATAAAAAGAAAAAAATCTGTTGTCCTTAAAAAAATTGCTTAGAGCATCTGATTCCTTGAAAAATAATCACTTCTTATACATACTTCCACAATGTACATGTGTCTCTTTTAAAGTAATAAACTGTCCCTAAATTGAGCAAAGTAAGAATGTCTATTCTTGACTTACTTAATTTGACCAGTGTGAGGTATTCTGAAACAGACTTTTCTTTTTTTGCGCAAGCTTTCCCAGTTCAGTTTACCTTTATTTAAAGCTTTTCATTGATTGTTTTCCAATCTTACCTTTGATGGAGAGTAAATGGATTTGCGTACAGTTGCATCCAATTTTTCTTTGTAGAAAAATAGTTAAACTTCTGCCATGGAGATATTCCCCTACATGACTGAATTTACTGCCAAGCTTCATATTATCATAGTAATTAGCATATACATTACTGTGTTTCTGAATGGTACTTTGTGTTTCTAACAAAGAAATTCTTTTTACTCCTGACAAATTTAATTGGAGGATGCTAAATTGCCTTATGTTCTATTATGACCTTTATTATTAAGTCATGTCAATGATAAAGCTCTGCAACCGACTGCAGTCTCCTTGTACAGTATAATTAGCTTGTTTTTTATTTACCGAAATTTACTTTACAATGAGGCAAGTTAAGTTATTGATGTACTGTAATTGGATAATTGAAGTGCAATATCCGTAAGATGGGCTAATTTAGATTGTTCAAACATATGGTTTCAATTTAAACTGCACTTTGTCCATTTATGTTTTTTTATGAGTATTTTTTATTATATAGGTTTTAATGCACCCTCCAATCTGGTCATGAGCAAATGTTTGCTTTCGGCTTCAGTGACATGAGGGAGAAATATTGCATTGTGTGAAGCTGGCAAGTCAATTCCCACCTCTGTACAAAGTTGAGGATTTATCTGCTAAAGCTTCCATTGATAGACATGAATCATATGCCCAAAAGTCCTGTTCTATTTATGAATTAATTTTTGTGTGGGTGTGGTGTGAAACACCCAGTTGGGTTGTTAATCTGTCCCTGCTTTTGACTTCACCTTTTTAAAAACAATCTCTATAAGTAATTGATAAGAACTAAGTGTGGCCTAGGACAGTAAAAGGTATGACCCGTGATAGGAGATTCCCTTACTGTATTGGTTGCCCATAATATTTGTTATATAAACTGTTAGGTTTGGGGACAGCTAATGTTTGAGCAAATTTAGTAGCTGGCTTTTGTAAATATCTCACCATCTCCACTAACTGACATGGAAAACCAGATACCTGCCATTTGCAGTCTCCTTCCATGTTCCCGGAATGAGAGATTGCTGTGGGGCATAAGGCAACTATTCTTCCGTTCTGCTTATTTGGCTTGCGCCTCTCCCCCAGAACACTGTGATTTAATGTTGTTCATTTGAGGCTAGCGAAACTATGGCTGTGATAAACCTGTACTGTGGTTTCCAACATAATGCATCTTTGTCTAGCAATGTGTCTGGTCTCAAATCACCATTAAATCATGTCTTATATTTCAGAACGGTGGTCTTTACACTGCTACTGGCTGAAGTGATCTCCAGTCATGTTAGCTAATTTATCATGTCATCCTAGGTTAAGTTTACTTAAAGGCACATGGCTAGAAATGTAATGGCATCAGAGGAATATATGGTTAAGCTGTTCCATTTTCATTTGATGCTATTGCCATTGAAATATCTGTGAGCATTCATTTTAATTAGACAATTGAAAAAGCTCTTTTAAATGTGTATAGAGTTTATCTGGTGTGTTTTGTTAGTGGACTTTGTAAGTAAGCATCATCATTGTAAATATTATGCATTAATGTAAGTATATACAGTAACTAATGAGGAGTAGGAATCAAACTCGTGTTTAGGATTTTAATAAATTACCAAATTTGATGGATGTGTAATTTTTCCCTTTTTAAGACACAGATATTTGTTTTTTGAATTTTTGTCTTAAATTGTCCCCCTTTACCCTGTGCTCCCCCTCTCCCCCTTTTTTTTGGAGACATATAGCCTTTTTTGTCTCCCTTCCCCTCCCCATTTTTTCTTTCTATCTGTTGATCATTGTTTTCTTTTTCCCCATTTATTGGTCTTATACTGACGAGACCAGTACTGATATCAGGAAGTTAAACATGTGTAATGAATTGTAATAAAAAAGAAAATCCTTATCCTTTTTGTTATTGCCCTCGCATTTTACCTCCCATACAACGGTATATCATTCCACTTCTTTTCTGTTGGGCCTCCGTTGACTCTGTCGCTTTAATGCAGCCTATCTGCTCACTGATAGACGCCTTTGCAATGGTTGAGAAAGTTGAATTATACGCTCCGAAGCTTGGTATCGCAGGGCTCCCTGTGAAACCTGTCAAGAAATTGCGTCAATCAACCGAAGGGGGTAAAGGGGGATGTCTTAAAAATAACTAATGACGGCAGTCAGAGCTCAGTCCTTCATAGACCATAACACGCACCGTCTTAAGCCGCTGTTCGCTGGGCTTGATCACCGACCGTTGAGAGGGCTTGGCGAGCACCCGGAGGCGGGGCAGCAGGCGCCGCAGGCTGGCTGAGCGCCCGCGCCGCACTCCGCGCTGCTGTCAAAGCCAAGGCAAAGGCAGGTGGCGTCAGGTTGGACACTTGAAACGTATAGGGTCATAGTTTTCTGTACGCCGTAAGAGTGATTTTCGCTGGTGCACGGCGTCCCACCTGGTCTAGCGAGTGGTCCCTGCGGGGCTGAGCGTTGACTCGTAGCCACTCCTTGTGGCGCCGCCACTCGGCGTCCGTGACGAGGCGCCGCTGGCTGGCCGCCGGGCCTGGGCCTTCCCCCGGGCCTGGCGCCCGCACCCTCCTGGGGACCAGTCCGCACGGCGTACAGTAGTGGCCGGGCGTGAGTGCGACAAGGACAGGCTCTGCGCCCGCCCCGCCCCGCCCCGCGGTGCTATACTGTACACTGTACGTACGGCAGTCTGGGCTTGGACAGGGCCTCGAGGCGCGCGCTCAGCCGCGACGTGACGCTGCCGGTGGCGTGCGCGGTCTGCGTGCGCGACCTGCGCCCGGGGCAGGTGAGGTGAGGTGAGGTGATGCGCCGCTCCACCGAGAGTGCCCGAACTGGCCCGACAAGACGCCTACCTCAACAGGTGGCGGCTGCTGTTAGTGTTCATCTCCGACCACCTCGGAGGCGCCATGGACAGCATGGACACCCTGGTGGTGGGCAGCGCCCGCAGCGCGGCCTTGGAGATGGGCCAGATGGGGTCCTGGGCGAGAAGGGGGAGGGCAGAAAGCAGTGTGTAGTTGAGCGCGCGGCCGTAAGCGCTTGCGAACTAGGCAGCACGCCCGCGCTCGTGCCACGGCGTTGTTTAGCAGGCGAGGCGGCCAGGCACTCACCGGCCCCACGGAGAGGTTCGGCCGGACTTCGCCCTTGCGCCGGCGGGCGTCGTGCCGGTAGTTGGGCTGCGCCAGACGCTCCATCCGCCTCCGCCTGCTCTCCGCCCTGTCGGCGGCCCTGGGCTGGCGGGAGCCGCCGCCCGCCGTGCCGGCCCGGTCCGCGTCGCAGCCGCCCTCGCTCCGGGCGCGCCTGCCCTGCAGCGCCTGCAGCGTCGGGTGGTACTCGTACAGCGGCACCCGGTAGCGCCCCGCCGGCCGCCGCCTGCCGTCCCTGCGCCGCTTCCTGGCCCGCTCGCCCGCCGGGCTGGACAGCAGGTGCTGCTGGAGGCCCGGTGGCGCGCCCAGCTCTGCGACGGGGTCCGTGCCGGCCTCGGCGCACACTGCAAGCGAGAGGGCGTGGTGTACAGCGCCAAGAAGGTAGGCCACCCATCCATCACCGGCTGACTGAAAGGTAGCCTGTGGGGAGCTACCTGGCGGCAAGACGATATCGCTGCCCTGGGAGCCATCGTGGAACATCTTGACGGCCAGGGGGTCCAGGTCGTCGATGAACTCTGGGATCGGGTCCGGCACGGCGAAGTGCGTGGGGTTGTCCATGCTGACCGTGCGGCTGGTAGCCTGGCTGCCGGTGGTGGTGGGCGCCGTGCCCGAGGTGGCCGTGACGGTGCCGCTGTTGGTCCTGCTGGTGACGGGCGTGCTGCTGCTGGTGGCGACGCTGCTGCACGCCGCCGAGGCCGCCGTCACGACGCTACTGCGGACGCTGCCGTCGTCCATGGTGGGCACTCGGTGGGCGGGCGTGCGGGGCAGCGCAATGGGCGGCTGCCTGGGCCCGGCCCGCGTGTCACACTCGTCGTCGTCCTGCCCGGGCCACGTCGCGGCCCCGTCCCCGCCCCGGCCCCGTCCGCGGGCCGGCGCGCGCACGTCAGGGCCCTCCATGGCGCCCTTGAGCGGCGCGCTGTCGAGCGCCCACGAGTCGAGCTGCTCCTCGGTGGCCTCGGGCAGCACGGCGGCCCCCACGCCCGGGGGGACCCCGACCGCGGGCGCGGGGGCGGGCCGGCGGTGTCCGCCCGTCAAGGAGTTGGCGCGCGCGGGGGCGGTCCCGGGGGCGGGCGCGGTGGAGGGCCGGCGGCTGACGTGCGGCCGCGGGCCCGCGTCCGCCGAGGCTGGCCGCGGACACATCCCCAGGCCGCAGCCCCCGGCCGCGCCGCCCCCCAGGCCCACGCCGCCCTGCACCACCCCCTGCGCCTGCGCGGGGACCATGACCCGGCTGCGGGGGCAGTGGCGGGACGGGCTCGAGCGCCATCGCTTGGACTCGCAGCGGCAGCGCCTGCGGGGTGTATGTTAATTGTCCGACTTATCTTTGTCCGACCTGGCGATTCCCCCGAAATCCGAAAAAGCGCTTGTCGTACCGACTCCTGTAGTTAGTTCCAAACGCGCCACCAGAGCGCCCTGTCGTCCCCAACGCTGCCCTGGCGGAGGTGTCAGTTCTTGTGTGAAGCCCGGTGTGTTCGGACTGTTGGAGCGTGTGTCGCTAGCTGTATCTATTCTGTGTGTCAGAGTGATTATTGTTGACTGTTGTGTACAGTGAGACTGTTGTGGAAAACGGTTGTGCTAAGTGTAAATGTAACGGATTATGGAATACCGGATTAGACCTTGCCAACACCACTCGTTCACCACAGCGCTGTCCGATCCGGATTTTCTCCGACCTTGTTTACACGGGTAAATTGGAGGTAAAACCAATCTGAACGTCGAAGCCACTGGATTTTCCGAGAGTCGTCCCTAGGTTATGATGTTAAAGTCGTCTCAGCAGCTCAGCAGACGATCCTCTTGTTTGTTGTGATGGATCGAGAGGATCGAGAGCCTCCCCCCCCCCCCTTCGTCCTGACCCGATACCCGATCAGGCTCAGTAACAGCTTTCAGATCCTCAAAATTCGTCAAAAAATGTACGGTAATAATTTACGAAAAAGTCTCTTTTTCCGTCACGTTAGCTGCTTTTTTTTTGCCAAAATGGCAGTAAGCACATCCACTCAAATCCGGAATTTTTAATGCATCAGCAACGAGTGTGGTGAGGTTGGATTGAAGTTGGCAGCCCCGCAGTCAGTAACGGTTGAAGGGACAGTTTTAAATGAGCAGCGCTGAGTGATGCCCGGTTTCGTTCGGTACGGCGTTTTTATTCGTTTTCGCGGTTTGAACAAAACTTTTAGCATGTGTGCAAAGTATCGGCGTGAACATAAGATATTCAAGTAGTGTCAGATTAGACTATTCTTCGGTAAAAGTCATAAATCGGGACTGTGTGTGATGTCAAGATCGCCAGTAAGATTGCCTACGTCATGCCGCTGGTAACCTTTGTCAGCCGCCATTTTGTGGAACGTAGACTGGATGAACGTACCCGGGGGACTCCGCTGCTGGTAAGTGTTTTACCTCGACGGTCTTGTTCAATGTTAGTCATCCTGGGCAAACATCGCAGTTATTGCGACTGTCACTTAGAGACCTGCAGTGAGCGAGCTGTGTGAGCTGCCGCTGTGGCATGGTTGCCGGGCGGGGGCCACAGCTCACGCAGCTCGCCCGGGCCCCAGCTCACGAGCTGTCTGAGCTGTAGAGCCTGTGAGCTAGCGCGAGCTCACAGCAGCTCGCACAGGGCGCGGGCGGTCGTCAGCGTCAGTAATCGTGCGGACAGACAGACGCCGGCTGGCCTCCGGCTCCGGCCCGGCCCCGGCCCGGCTCCCGCCGGCCCGGGGCCCAGTCGGTCCAGTTCGGCGTGCGCAGCGCCGAACCCGGCGAGCTGCGTTGCTCGTGAGCTCGGCTCTTGCAACCATCAAGCAGCCGCCATAGGGCCGGCTGCCGCTAGCTCACGCGTCTGAGCTACAGGCCCCGGCACCTCACACAGGACAAAATCCAGGTTGGACAGCCATTTTTCGATTTTCGGGGAAATCGCCAGGTTGCACAAACATAGGTCGGGCAATCTAGCTGCACCGCGCCTGCGCCTCCTGCGGCCCGACCCGAGGCTGGCGTCACGTGCGCGTCTGACTAGCCTGGCCTACGCCCGCCCCGCCCCGCCCCGCCCCGCCCCGCCCCGCCCCGCCCCTCCGCACCTGGCGGCGAGCTGCGGGAAGCGACAGTCGGCCAGCCACTCCGCCTCCATGGTCTGCTAGTCTGGCCGCGGGTCCGGGTCCGGGCGCGGGGCGCCGATGGCCCCGGGGGGCGCGAGGGGCCTGTGGCGGGCCCGGCTCCGGGCGCCGGCTCCGGCTGCTGCTGGCCCGGCTCCGGCTGGGCTCATGCTGACGGACAGGTGTCTCGGCGCGCGCGTGTCGGAGGCGGGGCGCGCGGAGGCTCGCGTGGACATGGTGTCGTGTCGCGTCTGTGGGTTTGACAGGGACGGCGCACGCGCCCTAGGCATCAGCTGCGAGGGCAGCTTCTGATTTCACACGGTCTAAGAGCCCCGGTGACCCCTCGGTCGCCTTGCATCGTGTCAGATCTTACGTCGTGGTCACTATGTGGTCTCGAGGGCGGTGGGTCGGTGGTGGTGGTGGTTGTGTGAGGGAGGGGGCGAGCCCATGGCAGGGCCCCGAGCGGGGCGCAGCCGGCACGCCGCGGGCAGGCCGCGGGGGCAGGCTGTTTCCGGGAAAGGCGACAATCGAGCTCCGCCGGCTCCCAACAATCCGCACTGGTACTGTAGCAAGGTATTGCAGTGCGGTTGCGGTATTTACATTTAGGACTTTCATGTGCCGTCGCGTCGCGTCCCGTCTGGTCCGATATCTCCGAAGGCCACCAGCAAGAATGGCACGGGATTAAGTGTAATTAAGTGCGTTTCATTTGTTCTCAAGGTCGTTAGTAGCTGTCTGTGTATACACAGGTAATTACGGCTGGAAAGGGCTTTCGCCAGAAGCACACAGGGCAGAACACAACGATTTGTTTTAAAGTATTTAATTTCTTATAGACATTCCACTTGCAAGCGTAACATGCATAAAGAAACTGCAAATAAATAAATAAGTAAACAGATAAATAAATAATTCATGTGAGAATAAATAGTCTTAGAATAAATGTACAAATAATGGAAAAATAAATTAGCTCTATATAAACAACTATCTTTGACAGTTAGGATCTCTCCCGTGGACTGCGAGTTCCACACCATCTTTAATAAAAATTGCACATACAATAGTTATTGGACGCTTCGCTTACGCACACAGTTCTACTCCTTATGGTAACATTAATGTGGCACAGGGGTTTCTAAACACTAGTTCTACTCACACTTCTTTCACTAGCACACAAACGTGTTTCCTAGTATTTTAAATTAACACACACATACAAGTAACTCTCATCCAGGCACTCTCACTGCACACAGACACACACATACACACTCACGAAAGCTGACAGACAATATCGCACTGGTACGACACATAAGGCCACGACGCGGTCCGGGCGCGGCACCCGGCCGTAGCCAAGTCGGCTGGCACGGCGGCACGGTGATCAGCTGTTAGCGATCGCACTAGAAAGGCGTGGCGGGGCGGGGCGGGGCGTGGTGGGGCGAGGCGCGGCTGGGCGAGCCGCACGGTCCAGGCCGCCCCTCTCGCGATATGCCTTTGTCCGGTCCCACTCATCTCTGATCTGACATTCCCTGCCCCACCCCACCCCGCCCCGCCCCGCCCCGCGCGCCCCGCCCCGCCGCGCCCAGCACGGCAGCAGCGCGCTCAGGTGCGCGTTGCAGGTCGGCAGGTCGGCGTGGCAGAGCAGTTTAGTCACAGCCATCAACGTCGAACCATCTTTCGCCAGGACCCCGCCCCGCCCCGCCCCCGCGTCGTGGTCTGATCTGCTAGATTGTGATGAGCGTAAGAGAGGTTCAAAGGATCCGGCCCCCTTTCCCCAGAAAAGTCGATGGGTCGGTTGCACTTAAGAAACTACGGTCATGTACTTGCTGCGTGCTCATCAGGTCGCCTCAATGTCTTTTCCTTCTATATTCGGACGGCGTTGAGGCATTGCGGGGTGCTGCAGTGCATTTACACTTCAGGTCATTCTATATCATGTGCTAAACTATCTACATACGAATAGGAAGTCGTAGAGAGTGTATAGTAAAAGAGAAGAAAGTTGTAGTCAGTCTGTCTGTCTGTCAGTCAGCCGACATGGATAATATGACTTTCGTGTGACTGTCCCTCCGACTGACGCGGCTCGGCTGCCCCCAAGGGGGTCAGTGTTCACCACGCAATTAGGGATTTTTAAAAAAAAAACTAAATGTTTAAAAATTTGAAAAATTAAAAAAAGTTTTGAAAAATTTTAAAAGTTTTAAAAATATTAAATCTTTAAAAATGTTATCTCCTCCGCCGCGCTGCTTACACAGCCTTGTCGTCGTCCTGCCTGGCGCGGCCCTGGCGGCCGGGCGCGCGGTGCAGTGCCTGGTGCTGGTAGATGGGCTGCCTCAGCGCCAGGGCCGCGGGCCCGGGCCCGGGCCGGTGGTTGAGGCCCGGCACGGGCGCGCCGCCCTGCACGGCGGGGGTGAGCACGGAGGCGGCGGGGGCGGGCAGGCCGACGTCCTGCTGCGCGTCCTGCTGGCCGCCCTGCTGGCCGCCCTGCTGGCCGCCCTGCTGGGGCTGCATCAGGTGGTTCGGGTAGTACGGCGAGAAGGACTCCTGCAGCTCGCTGCCGTCCGCCACTGCAACCCCGAGTCATTGACAGATAAGTCAGCTCTTTCCGACGAGGAAAGTGCGGGTGAAGATTTAGTAGGCTTACCGAAAGCGGGGCCGCCCCCCAGGGGCCGGTAGTCGTCCACCACCTCGTAGCTGTCCCCGCGGCCGGGACCGGGGCCAGGACCTGAGCCGGGGCCGCTGCCCTCGCCGGTGTGGTCCAGGCTCTGCGACGGCGAGCTGTAGGCGTCGAAGGGCTTGGTGTAGCCCGCCACCGGCTGGCGGTAGTACGAGGCCGAGCCCGCGCCCGCCAGCGGATGCAGCGGCACGTCGTAGCTGCTGGGCCGCTTGTACGGCCCGGGCCCGTGCGAGGACTTGTGGTGCGCGTGCGACCAGTGCGGCGGCGCGGGCTTGAAGTGCACCTCCGTGAAGTGCATGGGCTCGAACACCTCGTGGTACCTGGTGCGGTAACAAGGTCGTGAGGGTCAGAACGAGCACGGCGGGGGCAAGGTCAGGGGCGAGTCTCAAGGCCGGCCGGCCGTCTACTCACGTCTCCTTCTGCTGCTTCTTCTTGGAGCGGTACGAGTCGTAGAGCGCGACGGCCAGCGCGGCGGCCGACATGAGGAAGGCCTTCTTGGCGAACACGAGCATGGCGGCGATGGCCACGAGCGACATGAGCGCCGTGGGGATGAGCGCCGCCAGGCGGCGGGAGATGGCCAGCAGCAGCGGGAAGATCATGCCGGCGCGGTGGCCCGTGCGCGCCTGCGACTCTGCAACACGAGCACGGCGGTCATCTAGCTGGCCCGGAGCAGGACCCGTCCCGTACCGCCTGGTGGACTGGGCCACCGGGCGGAGCTAATGAGGGGGCGCCATGCGACATGGGAGAGGAGAGGAGAGGAGAGGAGAGGAGAGGAGAGGAGAGGAGAGGAGAGGAGAGGAGAGGAGAGGGGGAGAGAGAGGGCAGAGCGTGACGCTCCTCGCTAGCGTTCTGCTCTTACGTTTCCAGTCGCTTTCTTCCAGGCCGCGGTGCGGCGGCGTGCCGTGCCGTGCCGTGCGCCTCAGTGGGGCGGGGCGGGGAGGAGCCGAGTACGTATGTAGTAGTAAATCCTGCTGGCCTGCTGGCCGGGCCTGCTGGCCTGCTGCCCGGCGAATCAACCTACTCTACGCATGTGACGCACTCCGCGAGTGTGGAGTGGCCCGGGGCGGGGCGGGGCGGGGCGGGGCCGTCTGTCGACGGTAAGGGCTGCCGGCCGGCACCTTGGAGCTCCATTACCTGTTATCGGTTCTGATTTGGTAGCCGCGGCACGCGGTGGGAGCCTCCCCCGCCCCTTGGCGCCTTACGGCGGCGGCCTCGCCTACGCACTCGGACGGCGAAAGCGCCCGGGTATGCATTCGTAATCTGAGACGATGTTCTTTGGCATTCGCCGACGTAGAGCAGCGGCTCTGGGCGGCCGCGGCGGAGCTGCGACTTTTCACGTTCTGGCCGCGCGACCTAAAGAGGACTCAAGGCCACGAGACATGGGGGACGGACCGGACCACGCAGCCGCCCCGAGGCCACGGCGGCGAGTCGCGGCCGCGGTATTTAGGCCCTAGGCCCCCGGGAGGCCTCCCCGATATGTGGGGCCTAGCCTCCTGCAGTAAGTGACCGGTGGCGTGGGCCAGGGATATCACTTTCTCCACCCCGGCCCCGCCCCGCCACTGCGTGCGATTGCGTGACCGTTGCGCCGCGGTGATTAGCGCAGCAGCACGCCTCTCCTCTCCTCTCTTCTTCTCGGCGGTGTAGAACACCACCTGGACGCGCAAGGCCGGCGGCTGGCGGAGAGCAGACCCCGCGGACAATGTCACAGCGCCACGCCACGTGCCCCTGGCGCCACCCAGCCCCACCGCGAGGGTGTCCTCATAGGGAAATATTTGACCACCCTTATCGCACCTTTTCCCCCCGGGGTTTTTCCCCTTTGTCTGTGGTGGGGTCACCCCGCGGCTGCGCTGCGGCGGACCGAGGCGTGACCCCGCCTAGCGGCCGCGGAGTACCCCATCCCACGGCACCCCACCCCACCCCGCCCCGCGCCGGACGTGTCTGTACAACTTTCCTGTCCGACGCCGATTTAAAGCCATCATGTTCCCGCGAGTGCGTGCGGGTGGAGGGAGGCCGGTGGCCGGCACGGCGCGGCGGGGGGACTGGACGTTAGACGTGGTCCTTCCCTGGCGATTCCCGCCCGCTCGGACCGGACCACGGAGAACACCCCGCTCCGCCCCACCACGCCCCGCCACGCCGCGCCGCGTTCCGCCGGCGGGGCGGGAACAGGCTCGTTCACTTTCGTTTTCAATCAATCCGCGCGCCAAAGTCCACGCACCGTGGCGGCCGCGGCGTGCAAGGAGGAAGCGGAGGAGGAGGAGGAGGAGACCGTGACCTTTGCTCGTCCATCATCAGCGCCGGCTCCCCTCTTGCGCGGGGAGAGGTAGGCGCTGGGCGCTGTTTTCGGCGGCGCTCGGCCCAGCTCGGCCCGGCCCGGCCTGGCGCTACCGAGAACACGTCGGGGAAGGTGCGGGAGAAAAATGACACTGGAGCCGCCGGGAAGAGCGGCCGGCAGCGCGAGGTACAGAACGGAAGAGTCCGGGGCGGGGCGGGGCGGGGCCATCCGCGCTGATGAGGGCAAAAACTACGCGTGGAGCGGAGCGGATCTGCCGGCCGGGCCGAGGCGGCGCGGCGGCGACCGCGAGCAAAACACTCGTGGCGTCTGGCCGGCAAGGTGTAGCGCGGTGCGGTAGGGCAGGGCCGCCGCGCCGCGTCTGGGCGGGGCGGGGCGGGGCGGGGCGGTGCGGGGCGGGGCGGGGCGGGGCGGGGCGGGGCTGGGCGGGGCGGCGCGGGGCCGGGCGGGGCGGGGCGGGGCCGGGCGGAGCAGGGTGGGGCAGGGCGGGGCGGGGCGGGGCGATCTTATTTGAACTACATACATATGCGGCCCGACCGGCGTCATGGAGGAACGGTAACGGATGGCGCGCTCGGCATGGCCGCGATATGTGCCCCGCGTGTCTCGCCGCCCACTTGACACACTGAGCGCGGTGTGGCCACTATGTGATCACGCTCCCGTGCTGCTCACCTCACCGTATGACTGCCCGACAGGGAACCGCGTATTTTCTTTTCGCTAAGCGGCGGAGGCGTTTATTTTCTATTTCGACCGTCGCGCCGATGAGTGTCTTGTCTTACTCTGAGAAAGTGTTTTCTCATTTGGCGAGTGTGTAGAGTGGGGAGGCGACTCCCTCATCTATTTCTGCGGTCCGACCAGGAGTGCGAACAAACACCCGCGGCGCGGCGCCCGGCGAAATCGAGAGCTGAGCTGAGCTGCCGGCGAATGATTCCCAATAACACTCTTGAGCGCGGTCCCGCGCCAACGCCACGCCTCGCCACGCCTATTGGTTGCATTCCTCCCCGCCCCGCCCCGCCCGTCCGCGCCCCGCCCCGCCCCACCCCGGCCACGACTCAAGTCTTTGCCTGGTGGCTCACGCCGTCAGTGCAAGAGACCTGGCCCGGGCCCGGCCCGACCTGAGGCCGGATTAGTGGTGAGCGCCTACGAGGTAGGCAGGCCCGGCGCGCACCTGTGCGTAACGGGGCTGCCTGCATGCCGGGCGGCCCCCACCTGCTCGCCGCCGGACACGCACACACTCACACACTCGCGGTCATCAAAGCATTTCCTTAACTACTCGCTTACTTCCGAACTACTTTTTGACCTGCATGCTCGCCCCCTCCCCTCCCCTCCCCCGCCCGTAGCGCGCCGCGTCTGTTCCACACGTGTGGTCTGGACCTAATTCCTCATCGTTGCAATTATTTCAGGCGTGCACACTAACAGTACCTACTCTGTACGCACACGGCCGGGCTGGGTGCGCACCCACGCCACGCCACGCCGCGGCCCATAGGGGCCCAGGCCCAGGCCCAGGCCCAGGCCCTCGCCTATTACGCAGGCCTGGCCACCTAATAGGTGGTAAGGGGCCTGGCCTATAGGCCCGCTACTGCTGCTCGGGAGCCTCGGCGAGCACCACGCCTCTTCCTCTATTATTTGGGGCTCCCCCCTCCTCCTCCGCTCCCCCTCTCCCCCGTCTCCCTGCACGTCTCGCCCCGGCCGGGGATGGGTCCTGGGCGCGGCGCGCGGAACTCCCCAAACATTATGCAGATTTTAGTGGGCCAAATTTTTTTTTTCGCTGGGAACGTGGAGCCAAACGACCCCCCACGTACTGTCACCTTACAGGTCCGTCCAGGAGGAGAGCGGACTCACACAATTATTCTTTTTTTTATTAGTTAATTGTGTTGTAGAAGCTTCCGGACTGCGATACATCGCGTAAAGAGAGAGAACTACTCGAGGCCATCAAAAGGGGTGCTAAACAATTTAATGCCCCGTACGAACTCTAAACCTCTTTAGTGTGCCACCGCGGTCCGCGCGGGGCAGAGGCTGCCAGAACTGGTTTAGTTAGGGGTTTTCTCAACTCGCGGCCTTGTACGGAAACACACTGTGGTGGGTATGCAATCAGGACCCGTGATTTGAGCGAAAGCAAATAACTCGTGGGCCAGGCAAAAGGGGCCGGCAGGCTGGGTCGCTCTGCTGTTTTTATTATTTTCTCTTGCCTGCCAACATTGTGATCTTGTTGGTTTTGTGAGACAATCTCGGCGGAGTTCGGAGGTGGCGGCCAGAGGTCAGGTCAGCGCTCAGCTCAGCGCCGTACTCTTCCTCACCACTTGGTATTCTGTTTCGTGGGCAGCTCAGCTCTGCTCTGCTCAGGGTGGAGCTGCCGTGGCGCGAGCCCAAAACGTACGTCGGACCGTTGTTTGCATTGTTCCCATCATAACGCTTTGCTCCCCCACCCCTCCCAATGATCTGTCATACTGCTCTGTGGCGCGGGGCCAGTGCCGCCCCGCCCCGCCCCGCCCCGCCCCGCCCCGCCCCGCCCCGCCCGTTGAGGTGACAAGGGTGACAACCGCGTCATTATCGCATGTCGATACACGCACGCGACGCGTCAGACTCATCTGCATCTCATAGCGAGGCAGACGACCTCTGGAGCTGCGGGCGGGACTGTATCATCATCATCATCATCATCATCATCATCATCTGGCGCTGCGGCGGACGGTCGGCGCGCGAGCGCTAGTCGGAGGGAAGGGGAGGGGAGGGAGCGGACCGCGGCGGCGGCGTCCACCTGCGTAGCGCTCTTCTACAGGTAATTGTATGGAAACGTAGCTTTTTCCCCCCTCATTCCATCGTGTATATTACTACTCGTCAATCAACCATCAATAATAATCGACCGCAATTTTTTGCCGCGCGGCGGCACCGCGCGCGGAAATAAATAATATATTCGCAAAAGCAAGCCTGGTTTCCGTTCGTAAAAGTTGTAATAATGAACATTTTTCTCTTGGCCTCGCGGTCGCGGTCGTCGTGTGTTTGCCGGCAGTGAGAGTGCGTTCCGCCCCGGGCCGGGCCGGGCCCGCCGGGCCGCGCCGGGCCGCAGCCGCGACACACTCCGTCTCGGAAGACAGACCCTGCCCGGCCCGGCCCGGCCCGGCCCGGCCTGGCAGTAACGGTCGTGCCCCCGCCCCCCCCCTCTCCCCCGGGCCGGACGCGGCCTGGCCGGAACGCTCCGTTTGATTTTCGTGTTACCCGCCACCCATCTCGTCAACCTCTCCTTCTTGTTATCGTAGGCGTCTTTTTGTCGTGTTTCCCCTTGCGTCCACAGACACGCCGGGCACTTGGCGCGGCACGTCGTGCCTGACCCGCCGCCCTGCCCTGCCCTGCCCTGCCCTGCCCTGCCCTGCCCGTGCTCCCTCCCGCCGTCCCGCTCCCGCAACGATAAATTTATGGCGAGGGGGTATGCACTCTCAAAACCTGTGACCCGACTATTACGTCTATTACGCACTATTACGCCTCAAAAATGTCGGGATTCGGCTAAAAAGAGCCCAAAACAACCCAAAAATAGGTAAATTTCGGAGAATTTTGGCTATTACGCCACTATTACGCATACTATTACGCGTGCTATTACGGGCAGACTGACCCGACTATTACGCGAGTGCATGCCCCCTCGATTTATGGTTGAACCTCGCGATGCCTTCCTGCTCCTCCCCTCCGTGGCGTTCGCCTTTCCCTTCTCCCTCCGGACCCCGCCGCGCCCCGCCCCGCCCCGCCCTGCCCCGCCCCGCCCCGCCACGCCACGCCCTGCCGCCGGCCTTGGCCTCGGCCCCAGTCAAGCCTCGGCAGCCCGGGACCCGCAGGTGGGCAGTGTCCCAGGTCGTGACATCCGACCGGACTCTTGCCGCGCCCCGCCCCGCCACGATCCCAGACCAGCAGCACGCCGACGACGTACTTTGGCCTGGGCGGGGCGGGGCGGGGCGGGGTGGGGCTGGGGGCGGGGCGCCCCTCCAGTGGGGACCGCACAGGCGCCTTCTATCTCAGCGGCGTCATCGAGTAAGCGGGCGGGCGGGCGGGGCGGCGTGGTGCCAAGCAGCAGCCCCGGCCCCGCTGCGGGGAACAATGGTCCGCTAAAAAACAAGAGTAATCACACTCCCCGTGTATTTTCAGCTCAATATCGGAAGTCTGTGATGGTCGGAAAGAGAAGGGCAGAAATACCGGGAAACACGCTGCTGGAGCCTCGTCCGCAGCCTCGTCCGCACGCAGAGGCGGGGCGGGGTGGCGGCGCCAGTGGTCCGCGAGGCATAATAAAAAAAACTACCACGGAGTTATTCAGTGTAAAATGAGCGAAATGAGCGTCGACCGTGGAAGGTTTATGCTCTCTTCGTTGCTATTTGTGCTGCTCGGCGCGTTGTCCGTCTCTTCTCCTTCTCTTCTTCTCCCGCTCTCCATTGTGCCCCCCCCCCCCTTTCCCCTCCTCCATCCTTTTCAAGGAATGTTGCCAGAGCCTCTGCCGGCCTCCCGCACCCTTCCCCGTTAAATCATACAGACAGGCCGGGCGCCCGGGGGAAGGGGGGGGGGGGTCAGCCCAGTCTGCCCTGACCCTCCCGACGTTATACACGCCCCGCCCGTACAGTTACGCCCTGCGCTGCCCTACCCCGCGGAGCCCCACCGGACCCGTACAAGCATCACGGTAGAGGTTTCTTGTGTTAGGTCAGGTGTGGTGGGCCTGGGGCGGGGCGGGGCCGGGCGGGCAAACTGACAGCAGTCAGACGGACAGCTGTGCTGCTGGCGACAGAGCCCTCCTCTCTCTCTCTCTCCCCTGCGGCTGCGTGTTCTGCTCGGAACTTCCATTCTTCCGCATGTAATTTACGCTTATGAGAGGGCATGGCTAGCGCAGTTCACTTGCTGCCCAGTGCCCCGCCCTGCCCCGCCCCGCCCCGCCCCGCCCCGCCCCGCCCCGCCCCGCCCCGCCCCGGGCTGGGTGGCCTGAGCTGAGGCCTGAGGCCCGTCCGGCCCGGCCCGGCGTCGCTGAAGAGCGTTTTTCTATCCCTATCCTTGTCGCTCTCATGGGCGCCGCCGCCACCGATGCGAGAGCAGGCACGACCAAGTGGACGCTCTGCGCGTGAAATTAGTGTACGCAGCTTGCGCTTCACTTCCCCGTCGCGTCGCGTCGCGAGGCCCGCGGGTGATCGCGTCAGCGCGTCACTTCCGCTGACGGGAGAAAAGTCCTCCCCGCGGCGGCCTGTTACTCCACACAGCCCGTGCGGTACGGCGGGGAGGGTCTACCCATTCATACTCTCCAAGCCTCTTTGCTGTGGATGCTCTTTTGAAAGGTATCAATTAAACCCGACGCGACGGTCGCGCGGCCTGCACTGCACTGCACCGTTTCGCAGCAGCGCACGGCGAGATGGCGGAACCGTTTCTCCTCCAGAGTGTTTTAGTCCCGCCAGCAGCAGGCCTATATCGCTGCCCTGCCCTGCCCTGCCTATAGCCTCGCTGCGAGGTGCAGGGGAGGGGATCACATGGGGCTCGCCTCGCCGGCGTAAAGGTGTTGTACAGTTCGCGCGGACACGGCTGGTTAGTCCGAAATAATGGCTGCGGCGTGGCGTGGCGCGGCGTGGCGCGGTAGACTGCCGCCCAGCAGCCCCGCTCGTCTGGGCTGGGGAGGAGGGGCTGTGGCCCAGGCAGACCGCTGCGGCCCACGCGCGAACACATCTCAAATAAGCCGCTCAAGCAGCACTACACTGGTAAAACAAATGCACAGTTCTATGCATCAATTGATGCATAGCTGCTGGTGTATAATATTTACACATTATGTCATGCATAGTTCACACTATACATCAACAGATGTATAGTTCTTAGACATTTTGCAAGTGAATAGTTGGCTATACACTTGGGCAGCATCGTATCTCTATGCTTTAACATGGGAAGCGTCGCCCAAAGGTATACTTACTATGCACCAAGTGATGCATAGTCTCTAAACACTTAAAAAGTGTATAAGTATTAAACATGTTGTCATGTATAGTTCTTGCTATACACGATCTCATGCATAGAGGCACCAACTAAACACCAATGATGTATAGAAACTAAACATTTGTTTTACCAGTGTAGGTGTCGAGTCGAGACGCCTGCGGTCGGCCGGGTAGGCAACCTTGCCGTGCACGCGTGCGCGCCACGCGGTGTCATTGCCTAGCTGTCAGGCGGCGTCGCGTCGCGGCCGCGGCTCGAGAGGCGCTGGGGGTTTTGTTTTAGTTTTGCGCTCTCCTTTTAATTTTTGCTGCGCGCATGCAAACGTTACGCTGCAGCGCTCTGTAAGCAGAGGCTGCGCGCGAGAAATCCCTCGGCTTTTGGAGAGGCGGTGGGGAGAAATGTAACAGGCGAGGGGCGGGGCGGTACGGGGCGGGGCGGGGCGGGGCGGGGGTGGTGCGCAGCCCACCGTGCGCGTGCGCGACAAGAGACAAAAGAAAGGGGCGTGGCGTGCCGCGCGTGTCGCCACGCCGCTGTTTGGACGCCCCGCCCCGCCCCGCCCCGCCCCGCCCCGCCCGCCTCGGTCCAGAAAAACGAAAGCGAAATCTCATACCCTCCCGCGCGCCCCGCCCCGCCCCGCCCCGCCCCGCGCGACATCCATGTCGAAGTCAAGTAATGTCACTTGAGGATGCGTCACAGCAGCGGCTGCAAAACGTCGACGTCGTGAGACCGTCCGTCCCGGCTCGTCCGCCGCACGCAAACGGGACAGAAAGAGAATTTGGGGGGGGGGGGGGGGGGTGTGGCGAGCGAGCGAGGCCCCGGCCGGCCAGGCCGCTACTCGCCTCGCACATCAGGGTAGCGAGTATACGAGTGTTTGCAAATTGCTTGCAGCATGGGAAAAGCATTGTGATATCGCGAGCTTATTACAGCGATGTCATTTACTGATATCACGCGTGAGGTCCTTAAGCTGTGTAAAGTGGCAACATGATTATTACATTCCGCGCCGCGCGGTGGACGTGGACGACGCGACGGGAGGGTGGGAGCGGAACGAGAGGAACGCGACGCCCTGGTGTTGGCGCGGGTCCGCGCGCGAGTGCGTGTGTGTGTGCGTGTGAATGTGTGTATTAGTGTCGGTGTGTTTGAGCTGGGCGCGCAGCCCCGCAGATGGCGCGTCGGCTGTTTGCTCGTCGATTGTTTGAGTAGCAGACGACATCGCACGCGTCGCGTCGCGTCGCGTCGCGCCCGTGTCCTGCGTGAAACCTGCTGCTGGCCGGGCCGTCTCGTCTCGTCTGCCGCGCCCGCCGCACCCGCGCCCGCCCGAGCGCCTCCGCCTCCTACGCCACCACACCAGACTTTGTCTAGACTCTAGAGGAAGATGAAAACTTCGAATATCTCGTGGCGTGTCATCTCGTCGTGGCCCCAGTCCAGTACACATATGTAGCATACCGCAGCCGTGTTACCGCCCCACCCAACCCCGCCCCGCCCTACCCCGCCCCGCCCAACCACGCCCCACCCCACCCCAACCCGCCCCACCCCGCCCTACCCCGCCCCGGCGAGTGGAGGTCCCCGCCGGAGCAGCAGGGTGTAAAGATCCGCGGAAGAATGGGAAGTGGATACGGCGGCGGGTCGGTATGAAAAGGCGCGGGGGGAGTCCCGTCCCGTCCCGTCCCAAGTCACCGTATCGCGCCAAGTGTGCGCACACTGCAGCGGACTAACGAGGATAAAATTGCGGGAGAACTTGTGCCGGGGGCGGCGCGGCGCGGCGCGGCCAAGGATGTCATCGTCGGCGAGACGCTGCGTGCGCCAAAGGGGTTGAGTTGCGAGAGATTTCACGCGCGGTTTTGCGGACCGTACAGCGCGATAGTGAAAGCTTTTTCTTTCTTTTTTTTCTGCCGCTGCGGCTGCTCTTTCTGCTCCCTGACTCCCTCTTCTCCCGAGGGGCCCGGCCGGGGCGGGGCGGGGCGTTCTCTCGCGCGCTGCGCCCGCCCTTCGTTACAGAAGCGACACTCCGTGTGGATAAGTGGGTGCTGGCCGCCTCGCCCCGCCCCGCCCCGCCCCGCCCCTCTATACAGCGGCGCCTAGCTCGACTAAGTGCACCGCTTGATGTGCCCACCCCGCCCCGCCCCGCCGGGCCCGGCCCTCGGGACCATGCACATGCACAATGCAGCCGGGCCGGCGCGGCGGTCACTTTACTTTCCACGTTGTTGTCACTCTCGTTTCTCCTCCTCCTCCTCCTCCTCCTCTTCCACCCCCGCCCCGCCTCCACGTGGGTCCCTCCCCGGGCGGATCCCCTGCGGATCACTGGATAGGCAGCCCCGCACGGCCCGCGCGTCGTGCGTCACCGGCCGGGCCGGGCAGGGCCGGGCGCGCCGCCAGGAGCGGAGCGGTTTCCCTCCTTAGCCGCTCTGTGGAACGGAAGTTCGCCGCGGGTGATTGGCAACACGCCGATTCCTATACTACTTGTGATCTGTCTGCTCGCCTGACGCGGCGGCGGCGTGGCCCCCTCCCCCCCCCCACCCCTCCTCTCTCCCTCTCTCTCTCTCTTCTCTCTCTCTCTCTCTCTCTCTCTCTCTCTCTCTCTCTCTCTCTCTCTCTCTCTCTCTCTCTCTCTCTCTCTCGCTCCCTCTCCCACACACGCCGCCTTCTCACGCTTGGCTACCTGCACGGTCCGTCGCCCTGATAAGAAGACGCGTGGCCGTGGCCCCCGCCGTGGCCCCCGCCGTGGCCCCCGCACCCCGCACCTCGCCTACGGGCCTCAGGGTCTGGTCCGGAACCGAGCCGGGGCAGGGCAAGGCCAAGGTAGCCTGCAGCATTGGGGCACTGGTGAAAAAAAAAAAAAACTCCGGAAGGACAAATATGACACACGCGTGGCAAAGCGTCGCGCTGGATGGGGCGATAGACACAGTGTCGCAAGGGTGGCCGCCACCCCGCCCGCCCCGCCCCGCCCCGCCTCTCCCCGACGCACCCCACCCCACCCCGCCCCGCCCCGCCCCGCTACGCTTCTACCGCAGTCCGTCTGAGTAGTGGCTAATGCTGCCAGCCATGCGAAACCGGCCGGACATGGAACAAGCACAGCCAGCGGCAGCTACTCCACTCCACTCCTCTCCACTCCTCTCCACTCCTCTCCACTCCTCTCCACTCCTCTCCGCTCCTCTCCTCTCCACTCCTCTCCTCTCCACTCCACTCCTCTCCACGCCACGCCACTCTACTCCGCGCAGCGCACTCTGCAAACAGGTGTAGTGGGTGAATGAAGTGGTTCACCTGGAGGTGGGCGGCTGCTCCGCTCTGCTCCGCGTGTGTACGCACTGCTCCTGCTCCACATTTCATTCGATTATTCATGTGCCATTATTCCCCAGGATTTTCGATTTACCGCCGCGAGTTGTTGCTTTTCAAAGTGAACGTAAAGTAGTTGGCCGATTACCCGTCCAGGAGCCCATAGGTGGCGGCCGGGGCCGGGGCTGGGCCCGCTCAGCAGGCCCGCGCCGCGCCTCCAGTCGGTGCACGTCTCCGGCCCGGCCCCGCCTCTCCTCCGCGCCAGACACTCCCCCCTATTATAAGAGAATTGGTTATTATACTTTTATGGTTCCGGGGGAAATGGCGATTCCAATCGCGGAAGCTCCGCGCTCGCTCGCGCTCCGTACCGTACCATCACCCTGACCTGACCCAACGCGAGCGGCAGCGGCGGGCCGGCCGGCCGGCCACGCGGCCGCGTCGTGTCCCCGCGTGCGGTGCGGGGGGAAAAATACTCAAAACCAACACTGCACGGGCCGTGCTGAAATAACCTTTTGGTCCGCGAGCGCTGTGCCGTTATGCACTTGAGTTGCAGTTATCGCTATGCTGCAGGAGTGTGTCGCCCGTAGCCAATTACGCAGCCCTGTTGGCTCTGTCGACATGTCTCTCTGAGAGTTCCAGGGACCCGCGGGGACCCACAGGGACCCGCGGGGACACACAGGGACCCGCGGGGACCCACAGGGCGGGGGCCGTCATCGTCACGACCCTGTAATTACTCAGTGCCACTCTACAACGCGCGCTTTAACGGAGTGAGCGTGCACTTGCACTACATACTCATGAGGAAGAAAGGAGTCGTATGTGAGTGTGTGTGTGCGCGTGTGTGTGGAATAAGAGGGACGGAAGCCGCTCAAGACGACGTCTCCCCCGCTTCTAATGAGACCACGTCATATCGCGTATGCAATAAAACACACTGGCACGGAAATCCCACGGGTCCCGTGGAGGGGCGCGCGGTGACGGTTGCGGGCGGGGCGGGTCGGGGCGGGGCAGGGCGGGGCGGAGCGGGGCGGAGCGGGGCGGGGCGTAGTGGTCCGCACAGAGTCCCTCCTCTCCTCTCGCAAAAGGGAGCAGCCGGTCGTGCTCGTAAAAGTAACTGGGCAGGTGAGGCGGAGCATAGAGCGTTTTAGGACCGGGATGCTGCTAGGCTAGGCCAGGCCGCTGCTGCGCGTCTAGGCTAGGCCAGCAGGCAGCCGGGGCAGGGCTAGACAAGGGCCTAGGCCAGGGTAGCCGCCTCAGGGCCCCGCGAGCCTAGCCCAGCCCAGCCCAGCCCAGCCCAGCCTGGGCGCGTGCGAAAGACCGGCACCGGTCTCGGTCTCGGTCGCGCCGGCGGACATATTGGCGAGGGGCAGGGCGGTAAGTGTGGTCAATAAAAAAAGGCGAGCTCGGTTTTATAAGCTGGAATTATCTGCGGAAAAGACCCAATCATGAAGTTGATGGAAAGTTAAATACGGATAGACAGGACGCCCGCCTGCCGTGCCCCGTTTAATATTTTAAAAAAATATTTGAAGGGTAGGCTATTGATGGCGTTTTCTTGGGCATGGAATCCATGGCAATAACGCTTGGTACATGCCATTGCAGAGTGAGTTCGGGAACTTCGCTACACGTCTGCCACCCCTGCTCCCTCCGCGATAACTAAGCGGAAGAGGGAAGGAAAAAAGAATTCAGAGGATTCACAAAGCGTGACGGAGCAGGCGGTGCACGTCGAACAGCTGATTTATTATTTCTCCTACCGGACTTGAACTGGCACCCTAAGAAAGAATTCTTGGCGCTGTGTACGGCATTGGGGCGGTCGCAGGGGCGTCACGCGACGGACGAACGGTGCGGTGCGGGAGTCTCCCGCCCCGCCCCGCCCCGGCCCGCCCCGCCCCCCCCCCCCCCCCCCCGCCCCGCCCCGCCCTGCCCCCCGCCCCAACCCGCCCCACCCCGCCCCACCTCCCACCCCGCCCCGCCCCGCCCTGCCCCACCCGCCCTACCCGCCCCACCCGCCCCGGCGCGAGTGTTTGAGGACAGGTACGCTCCCGAAACTTTTACCGGACCGAAAGGGTCACGCGAGCAAAGCCGAGCCTTGTGGAGACTTTACTGTCCTGTATCCGCAAAGCGCACATCAATCGTCATCGATATTTCCATACCATCGATGACAGTTTGATATCGGCAGTGTGAGCGAATGTCGTCGATAATGTTTAGCGACGGAGTCCCCGCACAGCCCTAGCCGCTAGGCGCCACGCGCCTCTAGGCAGCGATGATACCGTTGGGCCGCGGAAACACGGGGCGGTGCGCGCAATGCGAGCAGAGCGGCGCGCAGTGCGCATGCGCAAGCCAGTATGAGCAGAAGATCCGGCGCGCGATATTACTATACGAAGTGCGGCGGGGCGCGGTGGGGCGGGGCGGGGCGTGGCGGGCAGGAGGAGGCCGCACCGGGAAACATATCGCCGCGTGTATTTACAGACGCGCCGCGCCGTCGTAAAGTACTTCTTCCTGAGCTTGGCGCAGTGCGGTGCGACTCCAGCACCGCGCAGTACAGGTACTCGCGTGCTCGCAAACTACAATAAAGTGGAAAATAATGTCGGTGGTACTGAGGGGAGGTGTCGGGCCGGGCTGGGCCGTGAGCGTTCGCCCGGCCGCCTCTCGCTGCTGCAGGCGATCGACCCCCTGACTCTGACGGATGGCCGGCGCCGCGGTGGGCGGGGCGGGGCGGGGCGGTCGCACCCATAAAGATCCCCATGAATCGCGTCCAAATTAGTGCCGTTGTTGTCCGTCCGCTCGGCTCGCGGCTCGCAGCAGTACATCACGCCAATAAGACTCCTTGCGAGGCTGCTCGTCAGGCGAGCAGGAGCTTTGGCCCTGACGAAGGTACGTGCCGCGCGCAAACTTGTGCCAAATAGAGATTTTTTAAAAATATTATTATTTAAAAAAAAAATAGGTCACAGCCGTAGCCAGTTATGCGACTCGTCAACATATGCACATGATGCTCTTCTCGTTCATAGAAGAGCGCCGAGCGCCCGTGGCGTATGCGGGTTAATAGGTGTGTGAGTTTCTCGCCGGCTCCCCGCGCATCCCGCGACGCGCTCCGCTACCCTTGGGCGGGGCGGAGGCCATGTGAAGCTCACCGGAGGGCACCGTAGGTAAGGTCGCCACGACGAAAAGGGTTTCAGCGCTCTGTGGTTCCGGAGCACGCACATGCAGAGCTAGCGGCCCACCCGCCCGCGCCCGGGCGTACCGTCGCCCGCGCCCCACCCCACCCTACCATCCTTGCCCCGCCACGCCTTATTCACATACCATGACCAGCGACCCGTCAATGAAGTGCTTCCTCAACACCTTGTCCATTTCCCACGGGGGCGGCCCTGCGTGGAGCCTCTTCTGGACTAGAGCTGTGCGGAGCGGACTGTGCGGTGCGGTGCTGGTGTGCCCATGCGTCCGGCCCCCCGGCCCGGGCCGCACGAACTTGAGACAAAACACTGCCGGTCCGGCGGGGCGTGGCGTGGCGGGGGGGCGTGGCGGGGCGGGGCGGGGCGTGGCGGGGCGGGGCGGGGTGGGGTGGGGCAGGGCGGGGCGAGGCACGGCGGTTACGGCGTGCAGCCATTTCGGCTATTGAATGGTCCCGAGAGGGCCGCTTGCCGCGTGGCGGCGGGCGTGACGCACCGGCGGGGCGCCCTCCCTGCCCTGCCCTGCCTGCGCCTGCACTCGCTCGGGAATGAATGATGATCCTTCGCGCCGAAAATGTTTTGCGTCGACGGCAGCAAAGCGGATTAGTAGCAAAGCTGACACTTGAAAACAAAATCGTGAAATTCCCCGCTGGCAACCACCTGTCCGCGTAATTCGAACAGGGGCGGGTAGCAGGTCAGATGCTAGACGTAGAAAAATTTTCCCGTTCGATCTCTAAAGATCTAGGCACAGAACGGAATTTTTTTTAAATTTTAGAGTCGAAACTCCGCGTTTCGTGCCCACCTGCCAATACGGCCGCGGCCCGTGCCTCACGGACCGGCCCTATCCACAGACTGGTAGCCGTTCTCCCTGTGCTGCTCTCTTTTGTATCCCCGCCACGCCACGCCACGCCACGCCACGCCACGCCACGCCACGCCACGCCACGCCCCACCCGCAGCGCCGGTTAGCGGCATGCCAGAGATGAGATACACGGGAATGAGGAGAGCTGAGGCGACACGGCACGGGGCTGGGGGCGCGGAGCAGAGCAGCCCGGTGCAGCGCGCAGCGCAGCTCGGCGCACGGGAGCGGGGGGCGTGGCGCGGCGTAGCGCGGCGTGCAGCACCTGCAGCTGCACCACCTACTGCTAATGACGCCTTTGTGTGACCTGATCGCTATTAGCGCGCCCCGCCCCGCCACGCCCCACTCCTGCTCTCAGGAGTGGCTCGCAAGCGCTACAGATCGCAACCGCTACAGGTCACAAGCGCTACAGCTCGCTAACGCTACGGGTCGCAAGCGCTACGAGTCACAAGCGCTACAGCTCGGTAGCGCTACGGGTCATAGCGCTATACGGCGAGAATCCGCGCGTTAGGCGGAGCCGAGCCGAGCCGAGGTAAACACTGAAAAATTACGCAGGTGGCGTGAAAACATGGAAAATTTTTGCGACAGTAAACCTCCGGAGGGAGGTTGCGGTTCGCGCCAGGCACAGGGCTTTTACCCCCCGTGGCAGACAACTACTTCGGTGTTCTTATGGGAACCGGTGCTTTTCTGACTGCGATCCTGTCGCGCAATTCGACAGATTTGATCCCCGTACTGCCAGATTTAGTCGTACGGTGGTTAACCGAACTGCCCTGTCCCCAGAGCATGGAATAGCTATTTGGAGCCAGATTCTAGGACTTATGACGACCGACCACCAGTCGTGGGCATGGGATGAACTTCCTGGCAACCCGCTGTCGCTACCAGCGAAGAACCTACCTGGGTTTGAACCAGGCCCCATGTGCCGAGTCTCACAGACACCCCACGGTTTTCGCGGCACCACTAGACCACTAGACCGTCGGCTATTCCACGAGGAGCTCGGTTGAAATGGGGGCTTGAATTCCACTCTCCAAATTGTTGTCCTCAGAAAAATTAAATGTTTTGGTAAGATTCGAACCTCCGTCCTGCGACTCTCCGCGCGGACACTATGCCGGCACGGCTACGACGCCACGGTACCGGTTGCCGGGCCACTAGGAGTCATGCTGCGCGAGAAGCCACAGTCACCGAAGAAACGAACCCGGTGTCATGAGTGCGCCTGCTCTCCGGTCAGTGCTCGGCCGGCCGCGTAGCGTCATTGGTATCGTCGCTGCTCATAGCACTACGTGGGCAGTGGTTCAAAAACCGCGTAAGTTTTTTCTTTCTTTTTTTTTTTTTTGTTCGGACCAAGTGCTCTTTCCAGCTATACCGTCCTTGTGACTTGGGCAACTGCAAAAAAGGCACTGAAAAGAGCACTTGGTCCGAACAAAAAAAAAATAATAAAAAGAAAAAAACTTACGCGGTTTTTGAACCACTGCCCACGTAGTGCTATGAGCAGCGACGATACCAATGACGCTACGCGGCCGGCCGAGCACTGACCGGAGAGCAGGCGCACTCATGACACCGGGTTCGTTTCTTCGGTGACTGTGGCTTCTCGCGCAGCATGACTCCTAGTGGTCCGGCACCTGGTACCGTGGCGTCGTAGCCGTGCCGGTATAGTGTCCGCGCGGAGAGTCGCAGGACGGAGGTTCGAATCTTACCAAAACATTTAATTTTTCTGAGGACAACAATTTGGAGAGTGGAATTCAAGCCCCCCATTTCAACCGAGCTCCCTCGTGGAATAGCCGACGGTCTAGTGGTCTAGTGGTGCCGCGAAAGCCGTGGGGTGTCTGTGAGACTCGGCACATGGGGCCTGGTTCAAACCCAGGTAGGTTCTTCACTGGTAGCGACAGCGGGTTGCCAGGAAGTTCCGTCCCATGCCCACGACTGGTGGTCGGTCGTGGGGTCATAAGTCCTAGAATCTGGCTCCAAAATAGCTATTCCATGCTCTGGGGACAGGGCAGTTCGGTTAACCACCGTACGACTAAATCTGGCAGTACGGGGATCAAATCTGTCGAATTGCGCGACAGGATCGCAGTCAGAAAAGCACCGGTTCCCATAAGAACACCGAAGTAGTTGGCTGCCACGGGGGGTAAAAGCCCTGTGCCTGGCGGGAACCGCAACCTCCCTCGGGAGGTTTACTGTCGCAAAAATTTTCCATGTTTTCACGCCACGTGCGTAATTTTTCAAGGTTTAGCTCGGCTCGGCTCGGCTCCGCCTAACGCGCGGATTCTCGCTGTAGCGCTTGTGACCCGTAGCGCTACCGAGCTGTAGCGCTTGTGACTCGTAGCGCTTGTGACCTGTAGCGGTTGTGATCTGTAGCGCTTGTGACCTACGTCCCTGCTCTCCGCGGTAGCGCTTCTTGCCCGCCCCCCTCACTATCCTCATCGTGCTGATGGAGACTCAAACGCACTAGTGGCCGAGAGCCCGCCCCGCCGCGCCCCGCCGAGCACCGCGCCAGCGCCAGCCAGCGCGCATAATAGACTTTTTCTTTAAAAGAAATTTTTAAAATAAAAGCGTTGACGCGTTCCTCTTTTGTCTGCAACGTATTTAGGCGCCGATGTATCGGTTGCGGCACACACGGCGCGATCCGTCCTGTCAGCTCCTCAGGGGCCCTCCTCCTGCACCGCACCGCGTCACGGCCCATTGTACCGACACACCCGCCCCGCCCCGCCCCGCCCCGCCCCGCCCCGCCCCGCCCCGCCCCGCCCCGCCCCGCCCCGCCCCGCCCCGCCCCGGACCAGAGACAAGTAGTCTGCTGAAGCCTTCTCTCCCCCTCACCTCACCTCTGCCTACCATACACGAGTGGTCTACTTGGCTGTATTACGGCGCGGCTCGCCTAAAGGCTGCTCCCCACCCCGCCCCGCCCCGCCCCGCCCCGCCCCGCCCCACATTGTCCACGCTGTCCACCTGACTCATCCTTTCTCAGGCGCCTACGCCCCGCACCTGCCCCGCCCTGCTCCCTGCTGCGCGTTCCCTTCGGGATTTCTCATCACGCTAACGCGTCCTTTGAAACACTTCGTTAGCTAGTTGTGCGGGGCGGGGCGGGGCGGGGCGGGGCGGGGCGCACTCTCTCGCATCGTGTCCAAGTGCAGCACCCTGCTCTGCCGTGCCGTGCATTGCTCGTGATTTTTTTTCGTACTTTTGTTATACATACTCCACCGTGCATGCATAGCTTACGTTAATTTTTTTTTTACACATTTGTGTAATTAATCTTTCCCAGAGTTGAAGGATTGAACGCAAAGCCATGATGTGAGATTGCATGTCCTATGCTGTGCACTCGGCGTGCACCTCTACAGCCACACTAACGAATGCAAGGACACTCACTCACTCCGCGGAGGTTTTATTGAGCGCCCCGCCCCGGGAGCGTCGCGTCGCTACAGGCAGATATGTGGAGGAATAGAACACGGTGAAAAGTGTTGTGTGCTGACCTAGCGGTCCCCAGAGCAAACACACAGCGCGCGGCTCCCGCGGTCCACGCCGCGGGCCTCAGGACGCGGAGGGGGGGACGCGACGGGACGGGGCGGGGCTATCAATTTCTGTGTGATGCTGTCTTTTTAGCACCTGATGATAACCCGCGGCAGCGCGAGGCGATAATGCAGGCGGCTCCCAGGCGGCCCGGCCCTGCAGCGGCCAAGCCCCGCGGGTGTCCGACCCGAGTCAATAAAAAATCAAT
This sequence comes from Frankliniella intonsa, assembly GCA_033675135.1. Classification (NCBI taxonomy): domain Eukaryota; kingdom Metazoa; phylum Arthropoda; class Insecta; order Thysanoptera; family Thripidae; genus Frankliniella; species Frankliniella intonsa. Next base: position 9,975,057 of record CM066245.1, on the reverse strand, counting down.
CCGACGACCTTGGGGAGCGCCTGCAGGAGCGCCTGCAGGAGCGGCAGCTCAAAGAGTGGCTTCAGGATAGCGCCTGCAGGAACGTCTCTAGTAGTGGCTGCAGCGCTGACCGGAGTGGCACCGAGAGTAGCTTGCGACGAAGTTTCAATTTGAGTTAGGCTGGACTTCTGCAGCCGCGGCCCGGGACGGAACACGTCCCCACATCGGCATGCAGGTCGGCGCCGACGGACCGGCGGGGCGGGGCGGGGCGGGGCGGGGCGGGGCGGGGCCCTCTCTCCGTCCAGCAGCAGCCAACGGCCGGAAAATGAGCGGAGCAATGCAATGCGGCCGGGCTGCACTAGGAGAGGAGAAGGACTTGACTTGGCGCTCGGCCAGCGCAGCGCGCAGCGCGAGGAGCTCTGCTGCAGGCAGGGCTGCTGGTGGTAATTCCCTCCGCTTCTAGCTGCAGCCGCAGCTCCTGCCGCTCCCACCGACCGGACCGGACCGCGCGACCCGCCGACTTGTGTGCAGTCGGGGTGAGTTATTTCCTCATATGCATCGGCGGGGATTAAGGTATGCCGCGCTGCAAACACCCCGCAACGACGTACTCGCGTCGGACAGGACTTTGGGTTTGTACCGGCGCAGCTTACGCCGGCCCGGCGTGGCGCGGCGCGGCGTGAGTGGTGAGAGTCTGCTTGTGCAGCACAGGCAGTCCGGTGCACTCCCCCCGCCCCGCCCCGCCCCGCCCCGCCCCGCCCCGCCCCGCCCACGCAGCACGCGACCGGCCCGGCCCGCGCTGACCACGCGGCTCCGGCAGCGATGTCGATTATTCCCGCTCTCCATGTAACATTCTACCCCGCCACTCCGCTACGCCCCGCCACGCCCCGCCACGCCCGGCCGCGCGCCTCGCAGGAAGCCAGAAAATAAAAAAAAAAAAGCTTGTAGATCAGGCCGGCCAGCCGGCCGGCGGCTGCTTGTAATAGAAATGGAGGAGATGGTATCATCGGGTGCATTCACGAGTTATTTGACTCCCGTGGCCCGGCCCGGCCCGGCCCCGATGGAGCCCGCTGATTGCCCGGCATTCGTGTGAGAAGGTCGACCATTTCTTTTACAGTCAGCGGAAAAGCCTAACCGTGGCCGAGCGGGGCCGTGCGGGGCGGCGCGAGGCGCCAGGGGCACGGCATCCGCGGCTCACAGCATCACTCATTTAGCCCAGCAGCCCAGACCAGCGGGCCCGTAGAATACATCCTGCTTCTTGTTAGCGGAGAGGGAAGAGGCGGGGCGGATCTCGCTTGTTATTTTTAAACACGTGTGCAACAGGACGTGGGTCCCGCCCGCCCCGCGGTCAGGTGGGGGGGAGGGGGGGAGGGGAAGGTTCTAGTGGGCCGATCACTTAGGTGAATTTGGAGCAGATTGAGTTATCATTCATATAAGGGAGCTGGCTGACAGGCGTGATGCTCCACGGGGACCCGCGGGCCCAGGGCGCGCTGCAGGCATGCAGATGAGTGGCACCTGCCGTCAGCGCCCCGCCCCGCCCCGCCCCGCCCCGCCCCCCGCCCCACCCCACCCCGCCCCGCCCCGCCCCGCCCCGCCCAACGGCGCACCGCCGCTTGTCTGCACCGTGGTACAACACGGGAGCGGGCCGTGCTGCTGGACGGCCCAGGCCCAGGTGCAGCCATCATGTGCCGTTGGCGCGCCGTTGGCTGCTGCGGGCCCGGGCCGGCCAGCGGTCTGCTGGAGTGGATTGGCCTGGAGATGTGCCTTGCTGGAGCGACTCTTTTAAGGTGTCGCGAAAAACCTGGCGACAGCCCTGCAGTTATTGGCTCGGGTCGGTCGTCGGGGCGTCGTGCGTCAGAGGTCGGGCGCCGCGCCAGCGAGGCGGATGTTGTCGACAGGCGCAGCAGCAGGGTGGTTCTACGCATGACGCCGGTTTCGTCTCTCTGTCCTTGTCGCACTCACGGGTCATGAGCATATAGGAAGCTAGAGAGAAATAGAGATAGAGAGAGAGGGAACTACTCCAGGGTACGCGCGGGTGCGGGGTGGCCGCTGGTGGTGGACGTGACGACGGCCACGCTGACCACCGTCGGCATGCCTTGGAACGGGCCGTCAGGCGGACTGGTTCGCCCTCTCGGCGGCCCTATCCGGCCAAAACATGCATCACTTGGGCGGGGCGGGGCGGGGCGGGGCGTTAATAGGTCGGCCCCGGCCGGCGCTAGTCCTGCATAGCAGGACAACACTCTCTCGTTTCTTATTCCGTCTCGTCTCGCACACAGGTGCAGTCTGACCCGCCCCGCCCCGCCCCGCCCCGCCCCGCCGCCAGATAGCTAATGACCCCGGCCTCAAGCCCTACCGGCCGAATCGACATCAGCCATTAGGAAGCGGGCCCGGCCCAACGAGGACCGGCCAAAGGGCGCTCCTCGTGGCCTCGAGACAAGAGCGCTCATGCCGCGCCGCGCCGCGCCGCGCCGCGCCCCGCCCCGCCAACTAAACGGACAACGGCGCTGCCGCCCTCTCGCTTCCTCCCCGCCCCCGTCCGCCTCCTAGACTTCGCGGAAAGATTGAGAGAGTCCGAGCGACGGAGACAGGAGCGGCTTGGACCGTCGCGTCGCGGGCAAGGGCGCAGCCTGCCCCGCCCCGCCGTCCCTCTGCTGTCCGGTGCCCTCCAGGCGGTATCGGCTCCATTAACCACCAACTGTTTGTCAGCCAGCGGAAAATTTTTCCCCACTCCCGCGGCAGGCTGTTTTGTTGTTTTCCCGTTTGTGCCGTTTTGTTAATAGGGTTTAGGGGTCAACGGTGTGTTTTTTTGAAGGGTTTTTTTTATGACTTTTCCTCACCTAACGCGAGTTAGTACGGCGTCTCGTTTTCCTGCCTGCACTTTCTGTGATGTGGAAGTAAAAAAAATACATATAGGTATGATGATCTCAAGCGAAAGGTAGATAGCTTTTAAATAGATTCCCTTATCGACGCGAGTGGCCTGCGCGCCCGACTAGACTCTCACCGAATGCACTGGCTGCATTTGCACGCACACTCGGTGCGCATACGCATGGGCAGCGCTGAGCAACGCGAAGGAGAAAGACGAGGGGAAAAAAAAATAATTTCACAGCACCTATGACACATGTAAATATTTTTTTTCCTCGTTTGTCCCACCAACGGGATTACTTTACATACACTACTTTTCCTGTCGCGAAGAGCCAAGCAGAGCAGGTCGCCCGTCACCGCCGTAAAAAACAGCGAAAGTTGTACGGTCATTTACATAGCGTGCCCCCCTCCAATGCCCTCCCGGCCGGGCCGGCCGGCACCGGCGGCGCCCCGCCCAAAGTATCGTTAAGCCCGCGACACATTTCACGACGGGGAAAAATTCATCGCGATCATCAGCGACGGAGTGGCTCGCGCTAAGGTCCTGGCCGCCCGCCCCGCCCCGCCTCGTTCCGCCCCCGGGCAAGGCGCGCCATATAGCAGCGCCAGTAGCCGACGGGCAAGCCGATAAATTACCAGCAGAACAAATATACTGAGCGTGTGGTCGGTTACCGACTGACTCTCTTTCTCCCACACACATGCACCACTTGTACGTCAGTGCGCTCGAGCATAATACCGACGCGTAATTTACCTAGCGGGTAAAGTTTTGCCCCGACAATGGCGCCGCGGCGGCGCGGTGCGGTGCCCGAGCCTGGCCTACAGTGCCGGTGCTGCACAGCGCGCTGCTGCTGAATAGCGCCCGGCGGCGCGGCGCGGCGTGGCCCCGCCCGGCCCGCCACTGCCGCCACGCCCCGCACCCGACCTGCTTGTCTCCGGGGCAGGGCCAGCCTGCCCGCCTGCCTGCTTAGCAGGGCGGTATCACACTTTCCGCGATGCATGCAAAACTAACGACTCTGAGGGTGTTGGGCGTAGGGTGGGGATCAGGGTGGGCGCTGAGCACCCCCTAAAATAATATAAGGGGTGCGGAGGAGGTGCGTCACTTCCGGCCCGGCCCGGTCCAGTGTGTGGGCAGCCTGCCACCGTCTGGCTACCAGACGGTTGGCATCCTTGCACGCGGGGCGGGGCGGGGCGGGGCGGGGCGGGGGCAGAGTGACGGTGAGGAGTCTGTCTAGCCGGGGCGGGGCGGGGCGAGGCGTCGCCAGACGGCTGGCGCGAGGCGGGGAGTAGGTTGGTCTGCAGCATTTTTATCGGCCGACCTGGTGGAGCCCGGGCCGCCCCGCCCCGCCACAGTGTCGTGTTGCGCCTCGCGGAGTGCGCTGCCGCTGCATGAATGCACGCGGAATGATACGGAGAGAGAGAAAGAGAGGGGCAGCGATGGGAGTGAGTGAGAGGGAGAGAAAGAGAGAGGGTGACAGGGACGGGGAGTGCGTCTACGGATATGGATAGGAGAGCGGCGCGGGCCCTGGAGATCCGGCTGGGCCTGGGGCTTGCTGGCTGGGCGGCACCTCACCCGAAGGTACGCCAGCGTGAAAAGAGCCGCCTCCACTCGGCCGAGTTGATCCTCAGAGGACGACAGACATGCTAAGTAATGCGGGTATTGCACGCATTCGCACTCGAGGAGAGGACGCGGCCAGCTGGCGGCCGGCGCGGCGGCGGGGCCGAGGCCGAGGGCGTGGCGGCGGGGCCGAGGCGAGGGCCGAGGGCGCGGCGCGGCGCGGACCGCACACATGTAGAACACCCCGGTGCTTTTCCCCCTCAACAAGTTCTGCGAACCACCGCCGGCCAGAGGGTCATTGTGTCGCGCAGTGCTCGCATTATTTTTGTCTTTATGGTTCCAACCTTCACCACCGGACCACCGCGCCGTGCCGTGCCGTGCAGCCGAGCACTTACGTCTGATCGGCGTGCAAATGCGCGGCGTGGCGTGGCGTGGCGAGGCGTGCGGTCAAATAGTGGTCTTACGGGGGTTTATGTCCTACTCGCAGCACGGCGTGGCGCGGCGCGGAGAGAGCAGGCATGAGCAAGCGCACCTCGCCCCGCCCCGCCCCGCCCCACCGCGTGGTCCTCGAGCATGAGCCTCCCGCCGCCGCCCCGCCCCGCCCCGCCGGGGGACTCGCGTAAGGCGAGCCCGCCGCGCCACGCCGCGCTATTGACACGGAAAGAGAGCACCACAGGGGAAAGAACACGAACTGATCCGGCGGGCCGGGCCGGGGCTGGCCGGGGCTGGCCGGGGCTGGCCGGGCTGTACTAGAGAGACGCAGAGTCTCTCACTGAGTCTCTCTAGGCCGGACTGCCCCACGGCGTGAGAGCCTGCCCCTGCCTGGCCCGCGCCGGCCACAGGCCACGGGGCCCACGAGGTCCGGCACGGTCCGGTCCGGGCCGGGCCGGGGCGTACGGATCATCACATTATTCGACTCTACGGCTATGATTGTTGTGATGCTGCTCTCTCGCCGGGCCCGGCCGGGCCGAGCCGGCAGAGCTAGCGGTCCAGCACGGGCGATTCAGATACAGCCCGTAAACCAAACTTATTTTTACATGTCGTTTTTGTGCTGAGCGACAATGCTCAGTGACAGACACACGACAAGGACTTTGCGGGTCAGCAGCGTTTTTTAAATCTTCTTCTCTGGGCTTACCTTCGACCGCCGGCGCCATGTCGGAGTCGTCGAGGGCGAGGACGGTGGCGCAGTGCGCCAGCACGGCCGCCAGCACCGCCAGCAGCGGCTCCAGGTCGCCTGTCCGCATGGCTGTTGTCAGCTCGGCTGTTCGGCCTGTCAGCTCGCTGTCAGCTCGCCGGCGAGGGGAGTCACACTAACGCACCCACCACTGACGCACCCGCACTTCACCTCATCCTGGCGGCACGTCGCTGACGCAGGCTGACGCAGGCTGACGCGCGCGTCGCTGCCGTGTGCACGAGCACGGCCTGCACGACCACTCGCGGTGCGCGCCTCGGTCGCACTGGCGCTGCGGGCGCGGGGCGGGACGGGCCGGCCGGGCTGCACTGCACGGCTTTGCACACGCTCCGCTCCTGTCTGCTCGCGTCTGCTCGCCTCTGCTCTCTCTCTCTCGTCTCGCGCGCGCTCTGCACCAGCTCCCGCCACGACGAGCACTCGCGCCAAACTGAAGCGCGCCGCCCCGGAACATCCACTAATAAACTCATTGCAGCAGGTTCGCCGAAAGGCGAGGAGGACGGGGCGCTCCGGGCGGCGCGGCGCGGTGCGGCGCAGACTGGCGGTGGGGGGCGTCGGACTCGCGAAGCGAGCGCGAGGTGGGGGACGACCGCGGGGCGTCGCGGCGCGGCTCGCGGCGCCTGTACGGGCAGGGCGCCGTGGAGGTAGGCAGACCCGGCGCACGCGCGCGCCCCACGGGGCGGCCTAACTCGCAGGCGGCCGCGCCCGGACAGGCCCAGCCCAGCGCAGCGCGGAGATCGTCTCAGGGTTGGCTTCTGCTTTCTGTATGCACCCGCTCCTCTGTAACGATGTTCGTCATTCAGATTTCTTAAATATCGAGTAGAGGTAAGCGACGACGCCTACATTACCCGTATATCTCTGTCTCTGCAGGTCGCGGGAGGACGGCGGCGGACTCTTCCTTATCGCGGACGAGGTCAGTTTTGGAAACGCCCTCGGGGTCCATCCGCGGGATGAGCAAGGACCGCGGTGTGCAGTCTTTGATGTGCCCCAGCGCGGCCCGACCCGGGCCCGGCAGTTCAAACGGTATTTTTCAATTAGGCCGCTGCCGCTGGCACAGGGCGGCTGGGCGTGTGCGTCGCGTAGCGACTGAAAGCATTCGTCACACCATTAGCCAGTAGGGCCGGGCTCGGCCGCCCCGCCCCGCCCCGCCAGAGCCACTACTCCGGTTTTGTTTCTGCGTTTGGCCCCATCGGTACTTTCGCCGCGGCGTCATCTGTCCACAATGGCGGGGGCCTTTGGGCCCAGGAGGGCCTCCGGTGCGGCGGCGACCCGGGGCTCATCTGCGCGGCCAGGGCAGGGCTCCACAATGCGATGCAGGGCGCGCCGCGCCGCGCCGGGGCCGCCCCGTCGGGCACACCGAGAAAGTAGCGACCTCCGGGGCGGCGCGGGGCGGGGCGGGCGGCGACAAAGGGGCGGGTGAAACCATCGGCATGGTCGGCCATGTGCGGGTCGAACACACCGACCATGAGAAAAGGCGCCCTCCTTATGCACCGAAACATCATCTCGGTCGCCTCTCCGAAGGGATTTCCTCTACGATGACTCCGTGTCGAGTAATATCCTCTCCTCTCTGGCCGTGGGCGAACTTACCGTCCTCGTCGGGTTGGGTCACAAGTAACTTATTGACTGTTATCGAGGCAACGAGTCAATGGAACTTCCGGAACTTCTGTGTGGGCCGCGCGCGCCTGCAGCAAACCTTCGTGCGAACAGCCCCACTTAACTACCTTCGGAGAGGTAAGTTTAGTTGTCTTTAGGAAAAAAAGTGTGAGAGTGCGACCACGTGTGTGTGTGCGTGTGCTCCTGCATATGGCCCGGTCGTGTGAATAATGCATTGGCGCCGCACACTGAGGCGGGGCGGGGCGGGGCGGGGTGGGGCGGGGCGGGGCGGGGCCCGTATGCACCGCCCTCTCCCCTCCCCGCGACAAAAAGTATATGAGTTAGTGGAAGAGGAGTGCCCCGTTAATTTCTCCTTATCAATTTATCCGGATGACGGGATCTGAAACGGAAAGAAAGAAAGACATCGACGGGGTGCCTGCCAGGAAGCTAATAGACTTTCTGTTGGAAGTGGGTACACCGGAAATTCGGACATATCATTTGCAGGACGCCTGCATTAATTGACATGTCAGTGAAGTCTCTGCTGTTCTCCATTATCTAACATGGCAATCTCACACTAAAGATCAACAGTGTGCCCGGCGGTGGACTCTCTGCGTGGCGCGTAAACATGTCAGTCGCCGTCGCGGTGTCGTGATTCGCATCAGTCCTGCCAACAGAGCAGTCGCCGCGCGGGCCCGGGCCGGGCCGGGTCAGCCAGGGGTGCCAATGCATACGCGATGAGATGGGCTCTGGGGCCGGGCCGGAGGCGACCCCGGAGCGGCCCGGGCCCGCGCCCGCCCGCGCGCCTCGCGGTCGGCATTGTCCGCCTTAAAATGAAAATTAGCGACGAGGTTCGCCATGGCGCACGGCACGGCACGTCTCGGGGGAGTTCCGGGAGTCCCGTATGCGTGACAGGGACGGGACGGAGTGCTGTACTTGGCATGCAATCTCGCCAGGGCAGGGCCAGCCTGGCCTGGGCCAGGCTAGGAGGGCGTGAGCAGTGCGGGTGGGGTCCGGCCCGGCCCGGCCCGGCCCCGCACCGCCCGTCGTATAAGGCGCGCCCGGCCCGGAGTGTCGCCAGCGCGAGCCGCGCCGCGCCTGGTGCAGAGGGCAGAGCAGAGCAGGGCCGCAGGGCAGGGCAGGGCGCCCACCTGGCTGCCTGTGGAGGCCGGAGGAGGCCTCGCAGACGACGTCCCCGGGGCTAGCTCATCCAGCGCCCGGACCACTGCACTGAATAGAATTCACAGTGTCCCCACTGCGTTTTACAATGTCGGAAATCCGCCGTCGAACCACGAGTCTATGAGGTACAGTCGTCAGGCCACGAGGGTCCCTGCGGTGGTCGTGTGGGGACGCACCCGCCCGCGGTGAGCTCTACGGGGCAGTTGGCAGTGGCCGCGGCCCGCGCCGCCCCGCCCCGCCCCGCCCCGCCCGAGCACATAAAGACGCACACCGCTATGGCCGCCATACAAAGTCTCCCATCCCATCTAGTTTTCCCTGCAGCAGGCCCATTGTCCCTGTCCCCCGGGAGTCCCCCGCACCGCGCCGAAGGCACGCGCGTCGCGGGGGTTATGTAGGTCTCGTGATATGGGAGCCGCGGCGGCCCGGCCCTGCCCGACTCGACCCGCGGCCCCCCTGGGCGCGACGGCGAGGCTTGCGGGCGCTGGGGCTCACAGGGCGAGGGCTGGGTGACCCAGCTGTGTGTGTGCGCGCGCGCGGAGGACGGGGAGAGGCACCTGTCCTCGTCACCTGGGTCCTCCGCGTGTTTCTGCCCAGCCCAGCTGGTCAGTGGAATCAGCCGCAACAGGCAGTAGGAATGGGCTATCAGTGCAGGGCTGTTCATTTATCACGGGAGTCGAAAACAAGCGGCCGGCAGGGCAGACCGGCCTTCCGCGTCCCGCCCCGCCCGCCCCGCCCGCCCCGCCCGCCCGCCCCGCCCGCCCCGCCCGCCCCGCCCCGCCCCACCCCGCCCTGGACCGGGACACGTCGTGATGTATATGTCTGGCCCGAGCCCTTCGCATGTTCCTGATTAATCCCCTCGGAACTGGTTCGTCCCGCGTGTCCCCCGCGGTGCGCCGCGAGGCCTGCATGGACCTGGGGTTGACCTCTTCTCTTCCGGGCCGCGGAGCCGCGTGAGGGACCCATTGTAGAACCCCCTCTGCCTGTCGGCACGTCGATCGGATCAGCCGCTCCCTTTGAGCCCTTTTGCATTCTCTGACGGCGCCCTTACAACTTTGGCCCCGCGGCGTCGGCGTCGTTGCCCTTAGCGGGGCCCTCCCCTCCCAGCAGACGCCTCGCAGACGCCGCGCGCCGCGGCCTGACCCCGCACTCATGGCCACGGGCGCCTGCAGGCGGTGCCGTGGTGTGGTGCCCTGCCCTGCGCTCCCCCGCCGCGCCGGGCCCGGCGCCCATTCAGCCCGGCGCCCCGCCGAGCGCCCCGCCCCGCCGCGCCGCCCCGGCGACGTCTCCAATAGGAGGAGGCCATGCTGGGCGTCCCTGTGAACCGACGCGACCAGGCCAGGCGTCCCATGCGCCGCGACGCCTGGGCGAAATCGGCGGTCATTGTGGATCATCGGCATGGAGTAGAGTGGCCGTGAGACCGGCGTGTGCTGCTGCTGCTCGAGTGGTGGGTAGGCAACCCGGCCGCTCCCACGCCAGTGTGTTGCCTATCTCCCCGGGGGCACGGACGGAACGCGCAGCGCGGGCGGGCAGGAGGGAATCGATTGATTCTGATCTCATCTCCTGTCAGTCTAGTAGTGCCTGTCCTATCGTCCCACTTGTTGACAAGAGCAGCGCGTATAGACGAAACTCCTGCCTGGCGGGGCGGGGCGGGGCGGGGCGGGGCGGGGCGCGGCGGGGCGGGGCGGTGCCCACTGTGAGCCTGATGAGATGTGCCGGTGGGCGTGCCGTGCCGCTAGACGCGCCCGTGCCTCCGCACCACAGCATCTAATCTAATCAGTGCTTTTTCAGGCGCTCCAAACAGCTCGCTGTCTAATTTACCATCTTTTGTTTATCTCTCGCTGTGTGCCGCCGTAGCGTACCCGCTCCCCGCCGTCCCGTCCCGTCCCCTCACATTTCTTCTTCTTCACAGACCTATGCGGATGATGATAATTCCCTAAGAAATACCTACCACCGAAAGCGAAAACATACCGCGTGAAAGCCTCTCTGTGTAAACGGTCTACAGACACACGTGTGAATGGGGAAAGCAGAGTCTAAAAATGGATCCTCTACTCAAATCCTGTTTTTCCGTGGGTCGCGCCTCCCCCTACCCCCACCCCCTCTTAGCAGTCTGCTGCCTCTGATACCACCGCAGCGCCGGCGGCCCGACCCGGCGTAGCCGCAACCACTTGTGACTGACTGCAGACAGCGTAAGCTGAGGGCCGTACGCGGAGAAACATGACTCTTCAGGCGATTAAGTACGAGTGGGGGAAGCTGGAGATTCTAGATCAGCTGTTGTTGCCTCGCGAATCTGTCTATGTGCGTGTCAGCCGCGTGAAAGACGGATGGGATGTAATACACAATATGCAGGTAGGTAACTTAACCTTGATCTCCCATGCTTTAAAGGGAAGGCTGTGTTCTGCCTCAAATCACCTATTTATAATTTCGTGTTTGTTTTGTGTGTGTGTGTGTGTGTGTGTGTGTGTAAATATTAATATATTTTTCGATAAACGCTAAAATGACTGAAAGTTGATCTTACACTGTAGCTGTTATAGTTGCTATGCATTTATTACACTAAGTTCTTGTTTCAGTGTCAATGTTGAAAATTTGATTTACGCTCCTTAAAATTAAATTATTTTAGGTGCGAGGGGCCCCTGCAATAGCCATTGTTGGATGCCTAAGTCTTGCAGTTGAGCTTCAGGGGATGTCCTATGATGACAAAAGTCGTTTGCGACAAGATATAGAAGGTAAATTAAATTATTTGTGCTCAGCTAGACCAACAGCTGTGAATATGAAGATAGCAGCAGAGGAGTTGACTGCTGAAACTAATAGATTATTTAGTGATGAGTCAGTCATTAATGCTGAAGACATGAAAGCTAGGTGAGAAATAAACTCATCTCTTTAATTCTTAATTTATTTTTAAGTTGCCTCTATACTTAAAATTTCATTGACGTTATTTTTAGAATTATTAAAAACATAGAAGCTATGTTGGAAAAAGACATTGCTGACAACCGTGCAATTGGTGATCATGGAGCCCAAGCAATGCTATCACATGGAAAGACTGGATCCACTACAAAATTACGAGTTCTGACTCATTGTAACACTGGGTCCCTAGCTACTGCTGGCTATGGAACTGCTCTTGGTGTCATTCGTTCTTTGTTTGAATTGGGCAAATTGGGTGAGAAAGATTACTTGGCAGCTCTAGTGTGCTTCGGTAGTGGTGGTCTGGAGTATATAATGGAAATTAATCTAATTAATTACAGAAAAAGCATATTGCACAGAAACACGACCTTATAATCAGGGAGCTCGCCTTACGGCTTATGAACTTGTTCATGAAAAAATACCCTCCACTATGGTGTGTGACAGTGCAGTATCTGCTCTCATGAGATCAAAGACAATAAATGGTGTAGTTGTTGGGGCTGACCGAATTGCTGCAAATGGAGACACAGCAAACAAAATAGGAACCTACCAGGTTAAAACTTGACAATAAGTATAAATATGTCAATGTCATCAATATTTCTAATTCTTTAATTCTTTGATTCAGATTGCTGTTCTTGCAAAATTTCATGGTGTCCCATTTTATGTTGCTGCCCCTCTCACTTCAATTGATTTAGACACCCCTAATGGTGATCGGATTGTTATTGAAGAGAGACCTGCAACAGAAATGACTCATGTGGGAGGGCAGCAGATAGCTGCATCTGGTACAACTTTATATTTGTTAGGTTAAATTTTTCTAGGAAAAAGAAAGTTAACAAACATTTTTAAAATTTGTACTTTTTCAGGAATCAACTGCTGGAATCCAGCCTTTGATGTTACTCCTGCAGATCTCATAACAGCCATCATAACAGAACATGGAGCCTTTTCTCCCTCTGAACTCTCCATAAAAATTGCTCCTCTGAAATCTAAAACTTCATAAATTTTAGTTGGTTTTTAAAATTGTTATCTAATGTACCTGCAGGAATTGAGGTAATGAGGTAATGAGGAAATGAGGAAGGTTTTGGAATAATGTTCACAATTGTGAAATTGTTTGTAAAACTGCATAATTTTATTTTATATTCTATCAGTGTTACAAAAATACTCTAGACTCCCACTTTTAATGAACATCTTTAAAGCAATTATTTTAATTTGTATAGAACAGGGATAGCAAAAAATTATTGCAAGCAAAATTACTTGGAGTTCTATTTACGATATGGTCTCTTTTATTTATAGGCCTGACTTGTATATTGTAATGTTTCAAGTTCTACTTGCACAAGATTTGTCCATTAAAATATATTCAACACAGATTTTCTGTTTATCCAAATGTTATACACAAGTAAGAAAAGGCATGTATATATCATCTAAAGCCAAAAAGCAGATAAAATCCCCTTTGTTTTTTTACAAACATCTAAATGAGATATGCAACAGATTTGTTGCAAAAGAACAGCAGTAGCATTAAGTTAAATAATCCTCTACCCAGAAATAAATATGTTAATGTAGGAGAAAGACACCACTTCAGTCTATGTTTGTAACCAAGTACACATGTCAGCATTTAATTTCCAAACATCAAATCACAGATTCTATACCTTTCTCAACACTTCAAAAATTTCCGCCAATTTCATTTTTTTCAATTTAAAATTTTAAGAATAGGTTTTGCTAAGCTTTAGACTCAATCTCTTTTTTACTCAAGCTTGTTTTAAAAAAATTAATGATTGCCCTGAGGAAAACATTTGAAAAGACTCTGTAGTCAGATTTTATCTGCGAGAAATGTAAGTAAAAAGGTGAAAGAAAGGTCACTTGACTGACTTGAGAATACCACCCTCCATGAAAGACATCACACAGACCCAACAAATGGATAAGCCCTAAACAATAACAACATAACAAAATCAAAATAAAATTACAAACAAAACACAAATAGAAAAAAAACAACAACATATTTTTTAAAAGATTCAGTCCTCTGTAAATTTACACAAAAAAAAAACGCACACAAAAAAGTAATATCTCATCATGTCCATCAGCATCTGGACATCAAAATCCATAGGACACTTATATAATTGGTTCAAAAATTTGTACATATTTGCTGTTTGATTTTGAGTTTATAATAAGGTCCTCTAGTATTGAACATCTCTTTGATACATAATATACACATAAATAAAAGAATTAAGAGAAAGTAAAAATACAAACATCAACATACATACAACAGGAAACATATCACAAAAGTAGAATTTAAAACAGATTTTCCACACAGTAAAAAATGAAATTGAAGACTTACATGTAACCACAAATGTCCGTCGAGCAGGAAATGTTAACATGTTGTTATGTTCGTTGGTAATGAAACACATTAGATCAAAGGAGTTTTACATTAGACCTATTGCTGCATGAATGAGAAAGCAAGACTTAGTTTGTAACAGGTACACAAAAATATAATAAGCAGTGCTTTAATTTCATTTCCTTTACTCGCCGACCGCCCCTAGTTCTTAAAAACCTATTGATTATAGAAGTACCAATATCCTCTGACTGTCTATAACAGGATCATTCATAAGTAGAATATGTCAACTGATGACAGGGGCCTAATTTAGAACTCTGACCCCAACAACAATGCACATCACCTATTTGAGTGCTGGCTTGTTAAAAATTAATTAAATTTAGATAATTTGCACCAGAGGTTGATTTTTTTATTTTTTTAAATGATTTCATGTATAATGGCTGGAGAAGGTACCAATAGAGGTAAGACTTCAAAAAATATTTTCTTAAGTCGTACATTACCTTGGATGCATCATTACACCCTCATGTTGACCATCCTGAAAAATAAAATTTTGATCAATAGCAATAGACTAGGAAAAATCTATATTGTCAACGTGCTGCCCCGGCAAAGTAAAAGTATAAGGTAGCACTTACAGCTAATCTTCTATGAACCATTTTTGGAATAGGATGACCGGGGTGCATTTGATGAGGTTGATGGGCCTGGTTTGGCTCATTGATGTAATCGATTTGATCCAAATCTTCATCTATCAAACAAGGAAAGAATGAAAATGGCAAATTAAAATACACTTCACTTTGTATTTTTAAAAAGGATAATAATTGATGTAGTTAAACTATATACCTTCATTTTCATTGTTAGCTGGAGGGTCCTCTTTATCATAATCACCACCTTGGTAGTTATAATGTCCTACTGGATGAGCTCCCTGTTGGCCAGCAGGCAGACCATGGTGTTTACTAGTTCAAACAGAAAACCAACAAATTACATTAGTTTCTTTTCACTTATTTGTGATTCGATTAAAGGAGGTTCTCTTACCCATGGATTATTTCCTGATTGCGATTTGCTAGCTCAACAAATGGATTTCTACCTTGCACCTCTGAATCTGGGTGCTGGTTTATGTCCCCATCAAGAGGAACAATTTTAACATTTTTAATCACATTTTTCAAGAAGGGTGCCATATTACCAGCTCTTTCATATTGATGGTCGTTGCCAGCAAGAAGATGCTTGTTAACTTCTTGGGCTGCATATTTTTTATCATCAAAAGATAAATCAGCATTTTTAAGAAGATTGTAATCCTCGTGAGTTTTTATACCATTTAAATTATAGATATTGTCATTGGGAACAAAGTTATGCTCTAAGTGATGTAATTTAGAACCCGGTTGAGCAACGAATTCATGTTTATCTTGATTTAATTCATTCCTGAATGGATTCATATTTTGCTGGACAACTTGATTAAATTTTGGGACAGGCTGTGCTAAGTTTTGCACATGATTAGGGGGAGCAGGCAACACATTATTTTGTACTGCTCCAGCTAGAGGTGCAAGTGGTGGCATTTGACCCTGATTAGCAGGAACTTCTTGGTGTCCAAGCCCACTAAGTCTGTATGGCGCCTGAAGAGGGACAGCATTTTGCTGTCCAAGGAAAGAGTATGATTAAATTTATGTTTTATTTCAAATGATATGAGTAAAGGACAGACAAGCTTTACCTGAGCGTATTGGTGTTCAATTCCAAAGCCTATAGGTGCTTGCAATACTCCTTGTGGTCCATTATTACCAAAGTCTTGTTTCTGAAAAATTATTAAAGAAATTGTTGGATTGCTCTGATATGTTAATAAATAAGAATTTAGGGGAGAACTCACTTCTATAGAAGCATGTTGCTGTAATGGCGCCAGCATTAGTGGCATTGGTAAGGCAGGTATAGCTCGACCTTTATCTCGACTTTGTAAGGCATCTGGATTCACTTGAGGAGTTGTTGATTGCTTGCCTGAGGGCTGTAAGGAGACATGTAGCATTGTAGGTTTCTCACATATTCATAAAGGTTTCAATCACTAAAGAAGCAGAGACAGGTATCTAATAAATTTTTAATCAAGGGAATAAGGAAAGAGAGCTAATAAGGGTAAATGTTGTAAATCAAGAGCTTTTTCAATTGCAGTATATACAGTTAGGTCATTGAGAATTTATTTAATATAAATTATAAGAAAGATCACAAAGAAACACTTGGTCAAATTTTTCAGGCCTATGCATGTACAAAACATTAATTGGTTACCTTAGACATGCCAGATAAACCTGGTTGGGCAGGTCTTGCTGGTTGCAGTATCTCTTCTTGTGCTGCAGTAGATCGCTTTTGTGCCATAGGCAATACGTTATGTGGGGGTTCATGTAAACTTGCTAAATTTCCAGCATCAATATCTCGACCAGCTGCAGTATTGGCAGCATCCACTTGCTTTGTTGATGAATTTTTCACAGCATTTGATGAAGGCTATAAGAAAGAAAAAGTTTAAGTATGCAAGACAATTTAAAAAAAAAAAAGATAATGGTGAGGATTTTAAAATGAGATACGTACTTTTTCTTTTTCTTCTTGTCCTTGTTCAAGATGACTCTGTAGCTTTTGGAATAAAGTTTTATTTTCCTCTTCCAGTCTTAAATAT
This sequence comes from Frankliniella intonsa, assembly GCA_033675135.1. Lineage (NCBI taxonomy): Eukaryota > Metazoa > Arthropoda > Insecta > Thysanoptera > Thripidae > Frankliniella > Frankliniella intonsa. The sequence goes on along the minus strand of CM066245.1, from coordinate 9,958,850 downwards.
TTCAACTGGAACAATACAGGAAATTTGTCAGTGTACAGTTTCCTTACTGTGAAATTTTAAAAATAGTTTAAAGACAAGCATTTACCTTTAAATTAGAAGCGTCTGCTTCTTTTGCAGTTTGTTCTCGTTGCATTGAAGATATTTGGACTTCCATGTGACTCAAAGCCTCAGCACAAGTTGCCTGCTCTGCTCTGGCTTTATTGCAAAATTCATTAAGATCATCGTGTTCACTCTGCAACAATTTGTACTGTTGCTGAAGAGCTTTGTATTTATTTATGTTTTCTAAATTTTCCTTATCTCTTAATTGCTGTTCCTCATTCATTCGTGACTGCAACTCTTCTTTGGTTTGACGGTGTTCTGCCTTCTCTTGATTCAATGTTTTCTCAAGATTTTTCTTATATTCAGATATTACTGTTAATTTAAAAAAAAAAAAATTTAAAAGTAATAATATTTATTTTAATAACTTTTAAACTAGATGTAACACTTGCCTTGAACCTGAGCAGCTAATGAGTCTTGTTCTTGTCTGCATTTACTAAGTGAATTACGAACTTCGTCCAGTTCAACACGAGTGCTGTGGTATAAAAATATGACTCCAGCAAACAAAGTCAGTGCTCCTAAACATGCAAAAAGGCGGCCTTTGGTGCCTCTCACAAGTCTTGAGGACGTCATTTTTCTGCACTGCTCTTCACAACATCCTGCGAAAGCATGTTAAATAGGTGTTAAGGAGTAAGTGATAAGAGTAGGTACACAAAGTCCTGTGTTCTTATCTGTTTCGTTATCAGTGACTCCAAGTAGTTAACAGTATCCAAAATGGTTGAGAATATTATTTAATGTAACATTAAACTTTACACAAAGCAAAGGCATTTTCTTTTTTAAATAAAAATAAAATTTGTATTATTATGGGGGACCACTTTTCTGACAGCAGAAAGAATAAGGAATGGTTAATTTGGCTGAAGAGGAATCCTCATAAATCTCAAACAGAACTCGTTGTCAACATTAATTCTCCTTACAAAGTAAAACCAAATTTTAAAAATTAAGTTTTTAATGTTTTTTAAAAAATGGGTAAATCTTTGGCCTACATACTGTAAAAGGCACAATTTTGGCACAAACACGCCATGTACTGTTCCACAGAAGCTGGTTAAACTATTTAAGATGTACCACTGAAAATACAAGTATTTTCCCATACTTTTTTGGAAATTATAATAGTAAGAAGTGTAAAATAGGCAAAACAGGTCACCATAAAATTGGGTTAAGTACTTTAGACAACTGATAACTTGTTTCTTGATGAAAAGGGAATATATGCTGATGAAATACAACAATATGATGGAACTGGCAAAACGTTAAGACTCTAAAATGTGAATAGAACATCGGAAACGTTCTGCTCAATACACCGAAATATACGTAAGGTCGATTTTCGCCGACAGCTGATCAGAAGACTGAACACTCACTCAAAATATTTTTCTCTGGCTGAAAATGGAGTTGAGTACACGATACCAATGACTTAATTCAACAAAGTTCACTAAATTCAAGAATTACATGGTACATATGTCAGAAAACACCAAATGAATGAAAACTTGGTTTGTTTTGACGTAAGTACAGCCGTCTGTAATGTTGTCATGCGGTGAGAACAGAAGAAGACCACCAGGAATACCAACTGTCAGCATAGCACTGCATTTGTTGTTTTTTGTTTTTTTTGCTTCTTAAAGTTGTAACATTAAGAAAAAAATACACACTTTAGTTTGATGTTGGTGAATAATATTTAATCGGTTGAATATCTGCACAATATTCTCGTCCTTCTATTCAAACTATAAATTATTTGAAAACCAATGCCGCCAATAGTTTTTTAGTAATTGAAGAATGAACCCATAATTACTGTCCTAACTTCCTTACTACGTGGTTAAATGTCACATTTATCACATTTTAAGTTGTTCAAATAGATATAAGTGCATGGACGAAACCTGCATTTTAGAATTCTCATTTTTCGTGAATTCTGGATATAAGAAGCGGTCCCACAGCCAACACGCTAAATGAACTTTCCACTTCCAGTCTCGCTCTAGCTTCCGTTCGAGTAAAGCCTAGCGAAATGGAAGAGAGGTTTCGTTCTCTTCGCGTAAAATTGTCAGATATTACTGTGTTGAGTGTAGAAAGTGAACTTTAAGTGTGTTTGTGTCAAACTTAAGTGCTTCTAGAAGATACGAGACTTGCTATTGTGATAACCTGGGTAAGTTGTGGCGTCCTTTCTCTTTAAGAAGTGGCCTGCCTCTCCCCGGAGACTTCATAAGCCAGAGAGAGACAACACGAAAACTCAGCAGGCGAAGTTGCCCACTGTGGTCCTCTAGTACCCGTGTATTTAATCCTTGTTAAGTCAAGGAATTATATTTTCCTGTGTGGTACCGTGCCGGAACAATGTAATTATCAGCCCCCTTTTGCTGTAAAATAACGGTAACCGGTTTTATTGTTTTCATCCATGCATAATGTGTCTGCAATTGCAGAGGGGGTGCTTGTGTACATGAATTGCACTTCACCATTTGTTTGGTTCTCATCATTTTAACTAACCAAAAATTCGGTCTTTATCTCAAAATCAAAAACAGAGGTCATTGGTTTCTTTCCTTTAATTCCCAGCTTGGCTTAATTTATTTTAATGTAGATTTGATACTTTATAGAACATTATATTTCAGAAGGAAAACAAGAATGACCTCTCATAGTAGGTTAGTTTGTAATATTTCTCTCTTTACATTATAGTTGGTTCATTAATGTTATTTTGTGGCTATCTTCAGACATATATTGAGTATACGTTGAAAGTGTAACGCATCTGTCAAATTCATCTTCAAATTGGTTCTCAAAGTTTGTTTTGTCTCCTCATGCGTGTCTTACTTTCCAAAGAGCGTAAACTTATCTATGATTTAATCTTTCAAGCTATCAGGCTGGGCTGGTCCATTACCTTTATTGGAGCCTCTTACTTTTGCTTCTGGCTTTGTCTTTTCAATGTATTCTTCTATATTTGTTGTGATCATATCAATCATGGCCCACAACTTACTTGTCTCTCCTTTTTCTAAAATCTGAACTTTTGTGATACTTATTGTAGGTCAGTCTGATTGGTCTGATTACTATTCTCCATATTCCTCTTTTCTACAACTCCAGTTCCTATCTGTACCTTGATTTTGTCTCCATCAATAACATACTCATCTCTAACCAGACGCACTATAGCTCTCTCTTAACTATTTGATGGTCCATTTAAAAACATTAGCCTTCTAATCAAAGTTTTGGTTTTTCCACACCCGCATGCCCCCTCTCCCTTTCGTAAATTCAGCTGACCAATATGTTTTCTGTTGTCCCCTCTATACCTTTAATTTACCTCCACCCTCTCTCCGTTTTGTGGAGAGCCATGCAGTCCACCCCTGTGTTCGAATTTGGCAGTGTTTTCCTCTTTCTCTCCGTGCACGCCTCTCCCCCGCCCCTCCCCGCCCCGCCCGAGTCGTCCGAATTGTTATGGCCATGCATATTATCCTTGACGTTTTTACTGGCACGGTGTTGTGGTCGGGGCGGGGCGGGGCGGGGCGGCCCCCAGGTGCCCCTCGGCCTCGGGGCCCCCGGCCATGCTCCGGGGCGCCGGTCCTGGGGCTGTCCTGCGGCCCGGCCCGGCCCGGAGAGAGGAAATCCCGTTCCCTTCCCGGGTGCGGGGCGGGGCGGGGCGGGGAGGGGAGGGGCTGGGCCGGGCTGGGCTAGGCCTGGCCAGCGCATGTCGCCGTGGTGGGTAGGCAGCACGCGGAGCTCGGGTGCGGTGCGCGCTGCCGGGCCCTGGCCGCGACGGGCGCTCCGCGGCAGGAGCTGGGCTGAGCAGAGCGCAGCAGCGGAGGAGGAGCAGGCGGCTGGCGTGGGCCGCGCCTCGCCTGGCCTGGCCTGGCCACGACGCGCTGCGCTGCGCCCGTGGTGGGCCCGCCCCGCGCCCGCGTCTGCTTTTGGGTGGCGTGGCGTAGCGGAAGGGATGGGAGGCGCGCCGAGGGGAGCGGAGCGCCCCCGAAGGGCCTCTCTGGTTAGACCGGGGAGGTGTGCCCCGCCCCGCCCCGCCCCGCCCCGCCCCGCGCTGAGAGCTGATCTCACTTTTCCGCCCGAAACCGCCGTCGGCTGGGCCTCTGACGGCACCTCCCCATGTGCCGTGCGTCCGTTCCTGGGGCCAAAGCCCCCTCGCCTTGGCGATAGCGCCACGTCCTCTCCGACCTGGAGAGCAAGGGAGAGGGAGAAAGGGAGAGGTTGGAAGCGGGGCCGCGGCCGCCAGGGGGGCGGGGGGCAGAGGCCCGTCTCCCCGCGGCGGGGCCCGGCCCGGGCAGGCCCTCTTGTTGGCCGTGGTGGTCATGCTTCCACCCTTTAGGGCCCGCGCCGCGGCCCAGCGGAGGGTGAGAGGGTGAACGTACGTGTGTACGTGCCAGCGGCCCGACCCGGCCCCGCCCGGCCATGCAGCGACAGCGAGCGCCGCCCGGCCCGGCCCGGCCCGTTTGCCTGGCGGAGCGAGGCTGGTCGCGTCGGCCGCCATCTTGTTTCGGGAACGGCAGGGCAGGGCAGGGCGGGCCAGCGGCCGGGTCGGCCTGGCTCGGCTCGGCTGTGCTCGGCTCGTGCGGCGGCGCTGGCGGGTCGGGTCGGGGAGGCACGTGAGCCTGTGCCTGCCTGTGCAGGCCTGTGGGGGTGCAGGCAGGCCAGGCAGCAGGGCACGGCGGGAGGCACGACCTGCGGCAGGCGCGGCCGCGTTGCCGTCGCGGGGTTTTAGGGATAGGCGCCTCGCGGGGCGGGGCGGGGCGCAGCCTGTGGCTCTGCTGGGCCGCGCCGGACCAGAGGTGGACAGAATACGGCCTCGAAAGGGGGACGCTCCGCTCGCCTCTCTCTTGTTCTCTCCCCGCTCTCTCGCTCTCTCTCTAGGCCACATGCTGGCGTGGCGTAGGTTTGGAGCGACGGCGCCGGCGGCCCGCTGCCAGCTGAGCTCTGCACCCCGCCCTCCCCCCTCCCCTCCCCGCCCCGCCTCCCCCGCTCAGCAGCGCCGCTGCCGCCGCCGCCGCGTTCTCTGGCGTAACGCTTAGCTGCCCCGCCCCGCCCCGCCCCGCCCCGCCCCGCCCCGCCCGACGCTGATCTCGTCCCCCTGCCATCCCCGTGCGTCTCCCTCTCCCTCCCTGCCTTCTGCTCACTCCCCCCCCCCTCCCGCTCGGAGCGGAGCGCTCCGCCGGCTGTGCTCCGCTCCTTTGTCCGCCCGGCCCGGCCCGGCCCTGCCCGTCCTGCTCCTCCTGCTGCCTGCTCATCCTCCTGCTGCCCTGCAGGCCTGCTTGTGTATCTCCCGGGGGAGGCTGCAGGTCGGCCGGGGCCCCGGGGGTCGGGGGCGGGGGGGGGGGGCGTCCGTACCAGGCCGGGGGACGTCGGGAGGACGAGACGACGGTGCCGCCGGAAAACAAAACGGACGTGCAAGAAATGGGAACCGGCGGATCGGAGCCGGAAAAGGGCAGGGGCTGCTGTGGGATGGGATCTGCTGCGGTGGAGCCGGCGGGGCGGGGCGGGGGGCGTCGCACTGTGAATCAGGGCAGGGGAACGTATCTGCGAGGAATGTACCCAGGCGTGCGTGTGATGTCTTCAGGGTGACTGTATCGCTAGCGCTCGGAGGCACGGAGAGCAGGAGCGGGAGGGGGGGGCAGGGGGCTGTGAGATGAGTGGAGAAGTCATTAATTCGACTGGTGCTGGAGGTGGGGGGAGCACCTGCTCTCCAGTAGGCCCCGCCCCGCCCCGCCCCGCCCGCCCCCGCCGCACCTTTCCTCACCTTTTGTTTCCCGTCTGTTAACTGTCCGTCCGCCACTTCCCGCGCCCCGGTTTCCTTACTCTTCCCTCCTCGATGAGATGCCGTGTCGGTCGCGATCTGCTCTGCGCGGATCGCTCGCCGTCGCTCTCGTTACTTGTCGTTACTCTCCGTCTCGGTGCTTCCCTGTCGCCCCTGGCGGGGTGGTTGTCTGTGCGGCGGGCCGGGGCGGGCTGGGCCGGGGCTGCCGTCTCTCCTCGGCTCGGCCCGGCGCCTGCCTGCCTCCTGCCTGCCAGGCCCCTGCGGAATTCCAGTCCTGCCGGAGCGGCGGCGGGCGGGCGGGCCGGGCGCGGCCAGGCCGCGAGGTGTGGCAATATGGGCATGGGCGGCCTCCTTTCCTTACCCAACCACCTCGCCGCGCTGCGCCGCGCCCCGCCCCGCCCCGCCCCGCCCCGCCCCTCAGCGCTGGGGCGTACCTACCTCTCGGACGATGAGGACGGTCGCCCGTTATCGCCCGGACCCTCCCCGTCTACCCAACTTCAACTTTAACTTGGGTTATAACGACGGCAGTTCATTGTGAACTTGAGACACCTGTTAGTTAGGCACAGCCGCCAGTCCGTGAACGGACCATCCCCTGAGACCAGCTACAGCTTAGTCTCCATGAGTTCGCGGCTAAGCCCCACGCACCGTATCTCTGTTCGCCCTCAGCACTCTGGTTTAGCACTGCTCCACTCGAAACTGACGCGTGCAAGAGAGACCTTCACAGCTTTCCCAAGCAGCCCGCTCTTATGGGGCCAAAAATTCACGGAGCGTCGTGGGCTGTGGCTCGAGATTTCTCAGACGTGGTTATCTTTGGTGGGCGGGCGCGGGCGCGGCGAGGCGCGGCGCTCAGTTTCGGGCGCGTGAGGGCGGTAGGCGCGGCAGGGGCTGTAGGGCTGGCAGGGCTGCGACCAGGTCGGACCTAAAGGGCCGCGCGTGCCGTGCCCGCGATCGATAGCAGTGTAGGTCATGTTCACCGCTGGGCTGGCCCGGCCCGGCCGCTGGTTGGCGCCTCCTCCGCCCCCCGCCCCGCCCCCTCCCCGGCGCCCTGGACCGCACCGCGACGCCCACCCCGCCGACCGGACGCCAATCTGACGCCGCCCCGGCGTCGCGTCGCCATCTCTGTTCTCCCGTCGTTTTAATTTTGCTTTAAAATAAAAATGATGGTATTAATTTTTCGCTTTTCTTGGTTTTGTTGCAGATTTGTGGTGTACGCCTAGAATGTGTGATGAAGAACGCTAAATTTTCAGTTACTTTAGGTGAGTTCTTTTTTTAACGTTTTTGTTTTAATTCTCCGACGAAAGTTTGGTAGCGGAAGGCACAATGTAAGAGAGACGCAGAGACTCTGAGTCTCTCTAGCACAATGCGGGGACGGGACGGGGGATGAGGTTGTCAGGCTCCAAAGGTTGGGCGGAAAAGGGGCACCCTGTTCCTTGTCTCTGGAGGAGGGGGAGGGGAGGGGGGCGCGCAGCACACCCTTGACTGTCCCAGCAGCGGCCCCGCGGCCCGGCCGGCGCGGAGCACCTCTCCGCCTGAGGATGCAGGCCCGCCGCACAGCTGTCCGCGGCGGGCTGCCTACCTGCCAGGCTGACGCGGCCGCCGGGCGAGGCGAGGCGAGGCACCAGCAGCGGAGCCTGGGGCCGCACCGGGGTGGGAGGGGCCAGCCGTCTGTTGTAAAGGGCGCTGGGCCCTTTAGTAGAGTGCGGTTTGAATAAATTATTTAATTTTCCACAAGTTGTGGCAATCTTACGACTTTGAATGTTCGTATTTTTTCTTTTTCCGTCGCGTTCCGCGTGCTGTTGTTGTTCCGCATCTTATGCAGTGTGGCGACATTGTGGCCGCACCACGTGTGAGCGCGGAGAGAGAGAGAGAGAAAGAGAATGAAAGAAAGAAAGAGACTAAGAGAGGAGAGGGGCGCGAGAGAGTTGGGGGGGATTAGAGAGACCAACACGTTGATCAGTGCTCTGCCCCGCCCCGCCTGCTGATGGATCATCCGCTTTACTTGTTGCTGCCACCCACCCTGCCTGCAGCGCAGCGCTGCTCTGTCCTGCCGCTCTACGGCCCACTGCGGCTGCCGCGGTGCGCTCGCGCTGGTGCCACGCCCCGCCACGCCCCGCCCCGCCACGCCCCGCCACGCCCCGCCACGAAGGCGTCGCTGACTCAAAATAGTCGCGGCGAAGCTTATGTTGGTTGCGGAGACATGCACAGGTGGCGCGGCGGCTCGACGGGGTGCCGCGCCCCGCCCCAGACCGCCCCACCTCACCCCGCCCCACCTCACCCCGCCGCGCCCGGCCCCACCGCTCCACGCTCTCTGAGAGGGCCCTCGTGAACCTCCAGAAGAGCGTTTTTTTATTCGTAGGGAAATAAAATTTATATGGGCAGGAAGGAAAAATACTGGCGCGGGGACCCCATTTCTCCAACGATATTTCTCCAACTATAGAAGTAGCAACAAACTAACAGACAAATCGCCTAAACCTCGCCCACAAGTTTTTGTACCGTTTGGTGATGGAAGGCTTGTGCGTACGTAGCTCGTAGCGGTTGTCTGTTCGGAGCTCCGCGGCGTAGCGCTGGCTGGGTTGGGCGGGGCAGAAGAGGAGGAGGAGGAGAGGTCCTCTCTACGGGGTCCTCCTGACCGCGCCCGCGTGCGCAGCGCGTCCACGCCTCCTTGACTTTTGTTTGAGCTTGAGCTTGCCTCCTTACGGTGCAAGCGTCCTGAGAGGAGCAGGAAAGAGGAACGGGAAGAGGAGTTACAGGTAGGCAGGCGGGCAGAGGCAGTGGCTCCAAGTCGGACGGGTGCGACAGCTCTCTCTCGCTCTCGCTCTCTCTCTCTCTCTCGCTCTCGCTCTCGCTCTCGCTCTCTCTCGCTCTCTCTCTCTCGTTCTCACTTTCGCTCTCTCTCTCTCTCTCTCTCTCTCTCTCTCTCTCTCCCTCTCTCTCTCGCTCTCTCTCTCTCTCTCTCTCTCTCTCTCTCTCTCTCTCTCTCGCTCTCTCTCGCTCCTCCTGCTCCGCGCCGCCGCGCTGTGCTGCCCGCAGCCGCAGCCCTGTTGGCCCCGTGAGGTTCCGTGCGCGGAGCGGCCCGCCGAGCGCGCCTACGGTGCGGGTTGCATACCTCCACGGCGCTCCGCCTAGCCCGCCGCCCTGGTGCTCCTGCCTGCTGCTAGTGGTCGGGGCCGCCTGCTTCACTCCCTCCAGCCCCGCGGCCCGTACGGTGCGGAGGGGAGGGCCCTCCCCCGGCCCCCCGCCCCCAGCCTCTCGGAAATATATTGGCAGATCGTTCACCGCTCATTATATCTCTCTCTCTCTCTTTCTTTCTTTGTTTGTCGAGCGCTTTTATCAGCGATCGCCCCGCGTCGGAACGGAGGAGGAAAAGAGATGGCGGTGATTTGAATGTCCACTATACGCGTGCGAGAGCGTAGGTGGCTGACGACGGCGTGAAAGAGGAGAGGGGACGGCCGGGGGAGGGGTGACTAAAAATACGATCGAAATGCGAAGAGAAAAGCGGATTAAATAAAAAAGAATTATCTGCACTAGTGTCGGGGCGCCCGGGCCGGGCCCTTATCTGACGCGCACGGCGCGCCCGCTGCACGGCACGGCACGCCGAGGTCCGCCCCGCCCCGCCCCGCCCCGCCCGACTGTTCGGCGCTGCTGTCCTTGACGTCGCACACGGTTCCGAACGCGGGGAGACCGGGGGGGAGGGGAAAAAACTAAATTAGAATCACGCGGCGCGCGCGCACCTCAGAGAGAGAGAGAGAGAGAGAGAGAGAGAGAGAGAGAGAGAGAGAGAGAGAGAGAGAGAAAGAGAGAGAATATATTCTTCGTTACTGATGTTCATGGTGTCGCACTGCTCCGCCCGCTACTCTACTCCACTCCCTGCCTTGACCCCCGCGGCCGCGCGGCCCGGCGGCGCGTTGTATAATGTCCGCGCCGTGTCGCGCAGGTAGAAGACACCGCCAGCCATCCTAACCCCTCCCCGCACCTCCGCCCCTCTCTCCCCCTTCAGCGCCCCTCAGTGTGTGCCTCCAATACGGCCTCCTATCCACTGCTTGTAGGTCGTTTCTCTTGTGACCGTGGCGGTGTCGGTGCGTCCTGCTGTTGGCGTTGACTGGAGGTGTTTGGTGTAGGGTTAAAGTTACCCCTAGTAGTGGAAGGTAAACCCGACCCGGAGCGCTCCAAGTTCCCCTTCAATTATGATGGAGTTGGGAATGCCTCCCGATTGTCGGCGTCCCTGTAGTCCACATCCTGATAGAGACCTCCCTCTGTACTCCCCTCCCTCCCGCCCCTCGCCGCGCGCCCCGGAGTAATGCTGGCCGTCCGGCCGTTTGCACTCGGAAGTCATGCCGATGTCCAGTCAGGGCCGTAGCGGTTCAACTAGCAATAAGTTGGTGCGCAGAGAGGGGACGGGGCGGGATCGACTGCCCGTAAGGAGATCGTCCCCACGAGATTAACGCGCTGCTTCGTGAGGAGCGGAGCTCGAGAATGGGTGTGGTACAGGTTAAGGGCGCGGCCAGCGGAGGAAGCCGCAGCAAGGACCATAGGAGCAACGCAATTGCGTTAATGCATTAATGCTCGTGAGGAAGCCGCGTGAGGTCCGGTTGCGCGCGTGCGTCTTTTTCCCTGGACGCATGTCGGCGCTGCGTGGCTCTGCTGTGATGGAGTCATCGCGCTGCTCAGCTCAGACCAGGGCAAGCGGGCGGGCGCGGCGGGGTCGGCGTCCCGTCCCGTCCCGGCTCGTGAAGGGGGACTGCGCCGCGCCACGCCGCGCCACACCCTGGGCGAGGGGGCCGCGCGCCGCCACGCCACGCCACTCCGCGCCCGCCTGGCTGCGTGGCGTGGCCCTGGCCGGCCTGTCGGCGCGCCAGCCGCGGCCGCCGTCACACTCGAGGGCAGGCCAGCCCGCGGGCAGCGCTGCGCACCGGGTTGCCTAGCTGCGCCGGCCAGGGGGCCCGGGGCGCCGTGGCGGGTAGGCATCGCGCTGGGCGCGCCCGTGTGCGGGATGCCTACCCACCACTGCGACGGCTGGGCCCGGCTGGCCGCGCCCGCGCGATGGGCCGGGCCGGGCCGGGCTGCGGGGCGGGGCAGTGGAGGAGCACATCGCCTGCCTCCCTGACTCATGCGATTGTGCGGGCTTCCAGAATAACAAATTGGCTGATGGTCCGCGCCCTGCACTGGACTGGACGCTCTGCGGAGCGCCGGCCTTCGCTCCTCCTCGAGCTGGTTGGTTATCAGTGGCGCCGCCTGGATTCAGATTTCTCACTCCGCCAGCGGAGCGAGGAAATAAGCAGGCGGGCGCTCTTTGCGTGGTTGTTGCTATTCCTGTTTGATGCCGTGTTCCGGTCGGCCCGGCCCGGCCGTGTCGCCCGCCGCGTGCTGGGTACCGCTCTGCTCGGCTCCGGTCCGCCCGCCCGCGCCCGCCCCCACCCGCCCCCACCCGCCATCCGGTTCTTCCGTGGCGTCCAAACATTTTTTTTATTCGTTTACTTTTTTTTTCATGTTTTCTGTAGCTTTTTATTTTTTTGGTGCGCCTAATTGTGATTGTCCATAACGCGGCATGTCACGTTGAACGCTGATGCTGCGTGTCTGGAGGTCTGGAGCACCGTCTCTCTCCACCCGGCCCGACCAGACCTGACCCTCGCCCCCGTCTCCTCATGGATCTGCGTTTTACCCTCCCTGCTCGCCCACACCCTCCACTCCCTTATCACTCTGTTTCTCTCTCTCTTTCGTCTTATCTTATCGCGTTGTCTTCTCCCTGCGTATTCCCCCCGCCTCTCTCTCTCTCTCTCTCTCTCTCTCTCTCTCTCTCTCTCTCTCTCTCTCTCTCTCTCTCTCTCTCTCACGCCGTGGAGAGCCTCGCGGGGAGTGCCACAGTGCGAGCTTTTTGCGCGCGTTCGACGTGGAGACGCCTGTGGAGCGGACGGATCCGGAAGTGGTTTCTCTCCCCGCTGCTCTCCCGGCAGGCAGAGACACTCGCGGGAGAGCTTTCGGCAGGGCGGCCCGGCCCGGGCGGCTCCAGTGCGCGCCCGCTCTGCCTGGAGGTTGTCGACCGGACTTGAAGGTGGGGAGGGGAGGGGGGGGGGCGCTCACTTGAGCTCAGCGAAACTCCCCGCCCCCGCCCGCCCCGCCCCGCCCCTTCCCCGCGCCGTTCGCACGCTCGCAGCGGGGCGGAATGAAAACAGCTCGCGAGTGAAAAACAAAAGTAAAACCGTAAATGTGAAGGGGGTGGGAAGGGAAGGGGGCGGGGCGGGCGTGGGTAACAAAGCCCGAGCGCGGGGCCCAGCCTGGCCGGGGCGGGGCGGGGCGGGGCGGGGCGGGGCTGGTCGGCCGTCGGGACGCTAGCTGGCCTCGAGTAATAACGGTTGTCAGCCCTGAATATGTCGCCGGGCCAGGCCGGGCTGGCCTGGGCTGGGCCTCGGGCCTCGGGGCTGGTATTGTCCCAGCTGGGGGGAGGAGGAGGGGGTGCGCGCTCCACCCACTCCACTTCCTGTGCGCGCCCCGCCCCGCCCTGCCGTGCACACGTGTGCACACACCACCTCCGTGCGCCCCCTTCCCCCTCTCCTCCCTCGTTCCCTTCTTCTTCGATATGTTATGTTCGCCCCGTTCGTCCTCAACCGATGGCGGCCGCGCGAGTTTCCCCTGCGGCTCTGCTCGGTGCAAAGTGCATGGACAGGCGAGTCGTCGGCATGCAGCTCGGGTCTCTGGCAGGCCTCAGGCAGGCGGCAGGCAGCAGGCAGGCGGTGTCGGAACGGAGCCAAGCCCGGCCCATTGCCAGGCGGGGCGGAGTAGTGTGGCGGGGCGGGGCGGGGCGGGGCGGGGCGGGGCGGGGCGGCGGGGCTGGGCCGGGTGCCGGGTCGGCCTGCTGGCCCGGCCGTGCCGAGCCGCGCCAAGAGCCGCTCCGCTCCGCTGTGCTGCTTGCTCCGCTCCGCTCTACCCGCCGCCGCCGCGCCGCCGCGCCCGGCCGCAGCGAGCCGCACTCCCTCGTGTTGACCTTGCCCGCCCCAGCCCGGCCCGCCACGGCACGGCACGGCCAACACGCGGCTGCATTTCTGTTTCTCTCCCCCCTCCTCCGCCTCCTCCTGTTATTCCTTCTCCTCCTCTTTCTCCTCCCTCTCTTCCTTCATTGCGTTTCGTTTTTTCCGCCCTCCCCCCCCCTCTCTCTGTTTCTCCTCTGCCGCCCCGCTTAATCGGCTTGTCCGCTGTCTCGCTCCATCCCTCCCCACATTCCTCGTTATCTGCCTGTCGCCCTCTCTCTCTCTCTCTCTCTCTCTCTCTCTCTCTCTCTCTCTCGCTCTCTCTCTCCCTCCTCGCTCTCTTCTCTTTGCCCCTCTGGTTCGTATGGCCGAGGAGGGGCCCGACGACGGGCCTGACGATCTCTGGACGCTCTCTCGCTCTCTCTCGCTCTCCTCTCTCTCTCCCCGACTTGTTGCGTGGCCGTTTAGAGCGTGACGGGGCGTCACGTCTAGTGCCCGGCCCGGCCGCTCAGGTGGGCTGCTGGTCTAGGCCGCATAGGCCACGCATAGGCAGGCGCTGCAGCTATCTGCGATAAGCGTGCAGTCGTGGAGCGCGGCGTGGCGGGGAGTGGTTGCGTTGCCACGTCGCCTCTTGGTAAGGCGGAGCGGGGTGGGGTGTGGTGGGGCGGGGCGGGGCGGGGCGGGGTGGGTCGCGTGGGGTGGTGGTGGTGCTGGTGGCGGCGGCGGCGGCGGTGCATCTGTCCCCCTAGGGGTGCCTGGCTGCCTCCGCCTAACCCTGAGGGTGGCAAGCGCTGAATTGTTGTCGGAGAGTTGCGAATGGCGTCGCCTTGATCGCTGAGCCGTAGGGTGCACCCGGTGCGCCCCGGGCCGCCCGCCCCGCCCGGGGCCGCGGAAGCCTCTCCGATCCGAGCCCGAGCGGCTCCGGCCCGAATGGAATGCGGAGTGTCTCTGCCGGGCCGGGCGGACTCGTGACTCACGGCTGTTTTTCACGCTGTTTTTCTTGTGTGTTGCAGTATGAGGCGCGGCTGAAAGAACGTCTGGCTGACCGCCCTCGCAAGGGGCTCAGCATGAAGGACAGCGTCGAGGCGCTGAGCACGCTGAGCACGCCGTCTCACGCGCCGGACCCGACGCCCCAAGCAGCAGGTGAGTGCGCGGCCCCCTGCGCTGCCCTCTGGCCCGGGGGAGGCCGCGCCCCGCCCCACCCCGCCCCACCCCACCCCGCCCCGCCCCGGCCCGGCCCGGCCCGGCCCGGCGCGGACCGCGCCCGCCGCGCATCGATCCGCGGGCCGCTCAAACGACGCACCGCGCTGATCAAAAACTTGTTGGTTTTTTTTTGTCGCCAACATGTGTCCTCGTTACTCATGGCCCGCCCCGCCACAGGGAGGCGTCCTTCCTGCCCGCGCGGCAGGTGTGTCGGACGGACGGGAATGAAAGGTGCTCGCCCCACCCCCCACCCCGCCCCGCCCCACCCCGCCCCGCCCCACCCCACCCCGCGCTGCTCTGTTCTGTGCCGCCGCACCCCATCGCACCCCGCACCTCCCCTCCCTCACCTCTACCCTGGAGCGTGGCGCGGCGGCGGCGGCGTGCTGTTCTCCCTTCCTGAGCCTCCCCTCCCGTTCCTCTGGCCTCTTTGCTCCTCTCCTCTCCTCCTCTCCTCCTCCCCTCCGTCCCCCCCGGCCATGTCTAATTGGCAGAGCGTCATTCTCTTCCTCCCTCCCTCGCTCGCGGCGCCGCAACGTTTTTGCCTTTGGGCGCGCCGCCCCGCCCCGCCCCGCCCCGCCCCGCCTTGCCCGGGGTGGAGCGGAGCGCCCGACCTGCTCCAGGCGCTGCGGTGCGCGGGGCAGGGCCGCAGGGTGACTCCGCACCGCACGGCGTTTAGTGAGAGTGCCCTCCGCCTGTGTGTGCGACGAGGATAGAGATACGAAAAAGCTGGGCGCCGAGCCTGTCCGCGCGGAGGGCCGCCATGTCCTCTGGTCCCCGCCCCGCCACGCCCCGCCCCGCTCCGCCCTGCCCCGCCCCGCTCCGCCCTGCCCCGCCCCGCCCGGGTATATTATTAGCAGATGCGTTGCTCTGCACGGGACTGGCCCGGCCCGGCCCGGTCGCGAAGCGGCCCACCGCAGCAGCGGAGCGGGCCGGGGAAATCAAATGGATCGAGAGTGAAAAATCCTCTCTGATGAAAAACCGGCTGAGAAAATGTAGTTGCTCCGATTTTTTAAAAGCGAACCGGTGCCCTGAAATCGAATTGGGATTTTCCTCTCCAAACGGATGTCTTTGCGGTAGGGAGCAGAACGGGCTGGTCGTGTGGAGTGTTCAGCGAGGACTTCTCTCTGACCTCCACGCGCTCTCGGCTGGCTGGCGTATCGAGAGCGCGAGCGCTGCTTCCACCGCCCTCCCGTGTGTCGCCGCCGCCGTTCTGCTCCGCGGCGGGGCCGGGCCGCGGCTGGCTGGGTGAGCCCAGGCGGGCGCCTGGGAACGGCGGGGTATGCAACCCGCCGCACGGGCGTGCACAAGGCAATACGGCGGGTGGCCTACGCGCACGGCGGCGCGCCTGCGTATCGGAGGATAGGCAATCCGGTGCACTCGGCCGCTCCGCGCCTAGGCCTGGCCCCTGGCTGGCCCGGCCCGGCCCGCTCTCTCCGTCCCTCTTGTTGTTCGCGGCTTGCATTCTCCTCCGGGGGAATGCGCTGGTCGGGGAGAAAGTCGGCGTCCGACAGGACACTGACACCGACGAGTAATGCCCTCTCCCTCTCTCTCTCCTCTCGTTCCTAGCGGCGGAGCCCCACGAGGGCGACGTTCACCACCCTGCTGATGTCTCCCCGCGAGCAGCTTGTCATCGCGTGTCCCCCTCGACCCCCCCCCCCCCCCTTTCCGCACCCCTTGTTGGTTTTACTGAGGGTGTCCGCTACAAATGCCCGTCTTTCATCCGTTCGCAGGGAAACATGGCGGCGACACGCCGCGCGAGTCTCACCCAGAGACCGGAGACTCTCCATCTGCTGTGGGTCCGGCGCCACTCGAGGGGGTAAGTAGCGCCGCCACTTGTGTCTGTGACCCCCGGCCCGGTCACCTGCCGGGCGTGTGCTGACTCTGCGGTTTCTTGTTGCAGGCTGTCGTAGGGCGCTTGGCGGGGGGCCTGGTCCCGGAGCAGGAGCAGGGGCAGCAGGCGAACGGCAAGACTGAAGAGACACAGACTGAGCGGAGCGCGACCCCCAGCCCCGGCGGCTCCGCCCTCCCCGACGAGGGGGGAGCCGTAGCATCAGAGCAAGATGTGGCGCCTGCGACACCCGCAGCCGTGCTGCCCGGCCCCGCCTCCGCCCCCGCACATGTACCCCGCCAGCCAGATGCTCCCCTACTACCCGGCGGTGGGGGTGCCCAGCTGCCTGAGGGCGCCGCTCCCCAGGACGCTGCTGTACCCGCCGCAGCCCCCGGTGGGCTACCCGACACACGGCCCGCTGATCCATCACAGGATGATGTACCGCCCGGTCCAGGACCCGAGGGGCGTCGGCCTGCATCCGACTTACTACCAGCAGCACCTGGTGAACCCGGTGACGCACCTGCCGAGCCCACCCCTGGCGGCGACCCAGCAGATGGCCCTCCAGCACGCTCAGCGCCAGAGGAATGCCCTGCACAACATGCAGCCGCTGATGGGGTATCAAGCAGTGCTCAACCAGCGGCTGACGCCGAGCCCGACGCCCTGCCGGCCCCTGAACACCAGCCCAGTGTCCGTAGTCCAGACGCGCCGAGTCAGCCCGCGACCGATGCTCAACCTGCCGCCGAGTCCTGTGGTGAACCAACGGTTGTCTCCGGCAGCCAGCCAGAGGCTGAGCCCCAGCCCGTCGCTCAACCAGAGACTGACGCCCAGCCCGGTGCAGCGCCCGCAGCCCCCGAGACCCCTCCATCTGGGCGCAGTACGCCGCCCGCCAAGCCAGCGACCGTCGTCACCGACGTCTCAGCTGAGGCAGTTCCCGACGTCACCGACGCCCCAGCCGAGGCAGCCGCCGTCGCCGACGCCTCAACCGAGGCAATCGGCGTTGTCGCCGACGACTCAACAGAGGCAATCGGTATCGTCGCCAGCGGCTCAACCGAGGCAATCGGCGTCGTCGCCGACGGCTCGACCGAGTCAACCCCCGTCGTCGCGGACCCCTCAACCGAGGCAGCCGTCGTCGTCTCCGACGCCTCAGCCCAGGCAAGCCCAATCGTCGCCGACGCCCCTACTGAGACAGCCACCAGCGTCGCCGACTCCTCAGCCGACGGAGCCTCCATCGTCGCCGACGTCTCAACCGAGGCAGCCATCGTCGTCGCCGACCCTGTCACCACCATCGTCGCCGGAGCCCAACCCGACGCATCCGCCGCCGAACGAGTCGAGCAGCCGGCCGACGAGGCCGCCGTGGCGGCCCACTCTGCAGCAGATATCGACGGACGACTGGCCGGAGCTGCTGCGCCCGGTGGCGACGTGCCCCTCGGGGCAGCTGCTGCTGAACATCATCCTGGCGCGACACGTCCCGTACCCGAGCCAGCAGAGCAGAGCGAGCCAGCCGTCGACGAGCCGTCAGCCGCCGAGCCACCAGTCGTCGCGGCCGACGAACCCGAGCAGCCGCAGGAGCAGCTCGCCGAGGAGCGAGGTGGCCCCGACCATCAGCCCGAGACTCGCGGAGCGACTGACGACCAGCCTAGCCAGGCTGGCCGACCAGCAGCCGAACACCCCCAGGCTGTCGGAGGTGACGCGCCCCTGTCAGGGGGATGCCGCCTCGGACTCGGAGGAGGAGGAGGAAGAGGAGATGACTGCCAGGACTTGGGACGAGATGGATCTGTCTGCAATGAACCCGCTGGACCTGGCGTACATCCCGGCGAGGACGTACTACCGCTACCCGATCACGGACCTGATTCGGGTGCCGGCGCTGCCGCCCAGCCTGGCCCTGGAGGTGCACTTCCGCAGGACGCTGTTCCGGCAGCTGCGGATGCTGATGCCACTGGAGCTCCGCCGCGGCCTGGACCTCCTGGAGACGTACAACTTGCCCATGACGCGGAGGGCGGCCCTGCGCTTGGCGCGCTTCATACGGCAGGCGCCGTCCAGGCCGCCGCCGAGCAGCCAGTCGTGAGTGAGGACCGGAAGGAGCTCGTGCTGGCCGACAAGGAGGCCCAGGCGCTCGTCCCTTCGGCCAGCGACCTGAGCGCGCCCGAGGCTCCGCCGGCCGTCGCTGTACCCGATATTGTTCGGCTCAAACAAGAGAGAGATGCAGAGGAAAGTGCTGGCCTCCCGGCGCAGGTCCAGGCGGGAGAGTCGAGCGCGGCGCAGGAAGCAGTGGCTGAGACCGCGTCGGCCGTCGCCCCTTCTGTCGCCACGAGGGAGCCGACGGCGAGCTCGGCAGACTCGAGGCAGTCCGGCCTCTCAACGACTGAAGGTGACGGGGTGTCGCGCGCCGGCCCCGCTCCGCCCCTAGCGGCCATGGCCGCGGAAACTGTGATAAAGGTCCCCAACCAAGTTCCTGACAAGCCCGACAACAGAGTAGCCCCGGCACCTGTCCCGGCCCCGGCCCGGGTGCCCCCGCGCGCGACCCCGGTGGCGCAGGTGGCGCCCACGCTACAGGTGGCGCCCCGGCAGCCGGTGCGGACCAGCGTGCCCGCGCGCCGGAGCAGCGTGCACCAGCTGGACGCGTACGACTCGGCCCTCAACGCCGCCGCCCTCAACCTCAGCACCACGTCCGCCTCCAAGGTGGACGCGCAGCAGCCGCTGCAGCTGACCACGCCGCGCGAGGAGGAGCGCCCCAAGATCCGGATCGCGTCCAAGGAGAAGCTGTTCAAGCCCTCGGTGGTGGCGCTGGAGGAGACGTGCAAGCGGATGCTCCCCACGGGACCCACGGGACCCGCACAGGCCGCCGCGCAGGTGGCGCAGGTCAAGGCCAACGTCACAAAGGCCCCGCCCGCGCCGCACTCGGCCGTCCAGCATCCCCAGAAGCAGCAGCAGGCGCCCCCGCCCTGGCCGGCTAACATACCACCGGCCGTCCTCGCCAACATCCCCGCCGCCGCGCTCGCCAACATTCCGCCGTCTTTGCTCCAGAACATTCCAGCCGAGGTGCTCGGCATGATCGCACCCTCGTTTTGGGCCACCCTGTGCACCCCGCAGAGCAGCCGGTCCGAGCTGAACGCGGCGCACCAGACGCTGATGCAGCTGCAGCAGCTGCACCAGCCGCACGTCAGCAAGGTACAGCAGAAGCCCAAGGTGCAAGCCCCGCCCGCGGCGACGTCGCGCCCGCCCGCCAACAAATGTGATACTAGTGTAAGGGCCAACAAGTCTTTCCCGGCACCTCAGCAGAAGAGCGTGCTCAAGGCGAACGCCGTCGGCCAGCAGGTGACCTCGAGCGAGGAGACGCGGCTGTTCTCCTCGCTGCCCAAGGACACCGTCGTCATCCCCACGTACTACGTGGAGCCCGGTAGGAAGGGGCCGGCGGATCCCCCGGCTGCGGTCCCCGCCCCGGCGCCCGCCCCGTCGGTCTCGCAGCCGATGAACCTGAGTGGCGTGCCTGCCCCGCAGAGCCTGCCTCCCAAGGCGCCCGCGATGCCCGCGATGCCCGCGGTCTCTCAGGGCCTAAGAGGCTCCGCCAACATGCCCGTCAAGGTCAACGTGCCTCTGAGGACGGCAGTGCAGCCCAAGCCTCAGGTGCCGCCTAAGCCTCAGGTGCCGCCCAAGCCGCCCGCGCCGCCCTCAGCCAAGGGCGCCTATCCGTACAAGAGCCAGCCAGCGCCGACCAAGGCGCCAACCCCTCCGTCGAGCGCCCCGTCCTCCGCCGGGGCCGGTGCTCTGCCCCCCGGCGCGCTGCCCCCGGGCATGGACCCCGCCATGCTGTGGGGCGGTATGGGGCCCCAGTTCCTTTCGCCGCACCTTCTGGCCCAGTGCCTGGCGCAGGGCTACCCGCCCACCCCGATGGACCCGCAGCAGATGGCCATGATGGCCATGGCGTCGGGCCTGGGGCCCATGGGGGCCATGGGCGGCGGCACGCCGCTGGACCCTCAGAAACTTGCCCAGTTTAATCAGATGGCTGCCATGGTGGCCACCCTGGGGCCGATGGTGGACCCGCAGATGCTGAGTCAGCTGGCCATGCTGAATGCCATGAGACAGAACGCCATGGGCCCGGCGCCCAGTGCCAAACAGCAGAGTCAGCCGAGGCAGCCGTACAAGACGCAGCAGCAGCAGCCTTCGCGGTCCCAGCCGACATCAAGGACCGTCAGCCCAGCAAGCCAGAGCAGCGCGCAGCGGACTGGCTCGAGGGGGTCGAGCCCGGCCCAGAGGGGGCCCAGCCCGGCGCACCGGGGGTCCAGCCCTGCACAAATGGGGCCCAGCCTCGCGCAGGTGGGGCCCAGCCCGGCCCAGAGGGGGCCAAGTCCGGCGCAGAGGGGCACGAGCCCTGCGCAGAGGGGCCCAAGCCCCGCGCACAGGGGCCCCAGCCCGGCCCAGCACAGCAGCCCCGAGCCGAGCAGCATCCCCGCCAGCGCGCTCAGCCCTCTGCAGCGCCTCGCCAAGCAGACCTCCATCTCCATCACCCCGGCGCCGGTCAGCCTCAAGATACCGGTGCCTCCGAGCAGGACTACCCCGGCTGTCCCCGCCGCCCCCACCGCCCCACAGCAGGCCCAGGCCCAGACGACGTCCGCGGCAGTTTCCCTCGTGGACCCCAACAAAAAGTCCAAGCTCGGCTCCAAGATCCGCAACGTGGTGGACGGTTTGCGCGCCAAGGCGGAACAGGTCGGGGCGCCTCTCAACCTGGCCGACAACCAGCCGACGACGCCCGTGAAGAGGGTGATTCAGGTGACGGACACGCTCACCATCGAGCTGGAGCAGAGCGGCGACGAGGAGAAGCGGGAGCGGCCCGCCCGGCCGCCCATGCCAGGCCTCTTGCCCTGCAAGCTCATCGAGCAGAGCGCCCCGGCGTCGCCCACGTGCTCGGTGACAGTGGTGCCCGAGACGCAGGCCTCGCCGGCGCCGTCACCCGCTCCGCCCGCGCAGCCCTCGCCCCCCAAGGAGGACACCGCCGCGGTGTGCGCGCAGCTGCTGGAGACCCTGATCGTGCGCGTCGAGGAGCTGCGCAACGTGCAGAGCTCCATCAAGGAGCAGCAGGCGCCGGCCACCGCTGCGCCCGCGCCCCGCCGCGCCAAGGTCAAGGTGACGCCCACCAGGGCGCAGATGACGGGTGCGGGCAAGGCCCCGTTTGCAAGGCCGCTGCCGCCGCCCAAGCCCGTGGCCGCGGCCGTGGCAACCCCGTCTCCACCACCGCCGCCCGCCCCAACTGCCTCGGCATCGCCGTCGATCATCGCGCCCGTCGTGAGCATCTCTCCGACGGTGACCATCTCCCCGGCCGTGACGGTCACCCCCATTGCCGCGGGTGGCCGCCGGCCCAGCACAGACATGTCTGTGCCGTGCAGTCTGCCCCTCAACAAGGTGTCTCAGATGCTGGACACTGTCCGGCCCGCTGCGGGCTCTTCGGCCGCCTCCCCGAGGCCCACCATACCGCCCATGCTGGCGGCCGGCGGTCTCGAGATAGTGCCCATGGACATTGCCACCTCGTTGCCTCCACGGACGTTCGGTATCGAGAAGCCTGTCATCACGGCGCCTAGCATCAGCCTCAGCCCCAATGTGTCGCTGTCGCTCACCCTCGGGCCCCGAGCGGGGCCGCGGGCCAGCGCGCTGCCTGACAGCCCCGTGGTCTCGGTGACCGTGGAGCCGCCGCTGACCCCGACCCCACCCTCGTCGACGGTCAGCGCCTCGCCCTCGACCGCCATGCGTCTCAAGACAGAACTCGTAGCCTTCGCTCAGCAGAGTGCGCCCGAGGAGCCCAACTACTCTGACAACGAGGAGAGTCAGGATGGCAGCAGGCTTGTCATTGTGGAGGAGGAGATGGGCCTCGCTGTGCCCAAAGAGGAAGTGGACATTGAGGAGATGTTTGAGGCCAAAGAAGAACCCTGTGACTCGCCGCCTGAAAGGGTGAGCGAGAGCATGCTCGACGGTGTGCCTAACACTGTGGACCCACCCTCCAGCGTGGACTTGGCTGTTAGCGCGCCTACGCCCAACAATTTGGACTTGGCCGCAAGCACGCCTTCTTCCACCGACCTGGCCTCAAACCAGCAGCTAGTCGTCCCACCAACAGATGTAGAAGTGACAACACCGGTAGTAGCACAAGTGCTGCCTCCCGCTCCAAAGCGTGCCGTGAAGATAACCATCAAGCGAGGTGAAGTTGTGAAGTCGACAGAGGAAGTCATTGAGCCTAAAGAGACTGTTCAAGACGTACCGTCAGCCCCTGTAGAACAGGACCTGCAGAGCAATGAGCAGGCTGAGGAGGATACGGATGAGCGAGTCTGGGATGACTACCGCGTACCTGTCCGTGCAACACGAAGTGGGAGGCCTTTAGAGCCCATTCGATCCACTTCACCAGCTGGAAGACCAACAAAGAATTCAAAATCCAGAAGGTCAGCTGGTAGGAATAGGAATGAAGCAGATCAAGAAGATATGAGTGATGACAGAACTGTATCTAAGAAAGACACAAAAAGGAAGACAGAAAAAGTAGAGAAAGCAAAGAAGTCAAAGAAGATGCTAGAGCCAGAAGTTGAAGAAGATGATGGATCAACAAAGTATTTTGCATTCAATCTTGATAGTGAACACCAATTTACGGGACCTCTTGGACAGAAGTGGTTTTATTGTGACATTTGTGAGGGGGTCTATCAACGTGCATTTAGTCTAAAGAGGCACTATTTAAGGTCGCATATAAATTATGCGCACCTTACAGACAGAGACATTTCAAACTGTGGTATTGTAGTAGGGAATAAAATGCCAATCCATGCTCAAGTTGGTACAGATGATCCATCCTCAACTGGGATTGTAGAACCCGAAGTACCGAAGTACGGAGATGGCGTTTATCAGTGTTACACGTGTAATGAAACATTTGATGAAAAAGTGCTTTTGAAGGAACATCTTCCAATCCACAAACAGCAGCAAGTGTATACTGGAGATAATGAAAATGAGCTACCTGAAACAATTTCAACTTCAGAAGAAGCCCCCACATTAGAACCTGAAGTTGCGCTAGAGCCTTCATCAATACCTGATGCTGCACCAATCCTAGATCCAGCTCCCACTGCCTTGGCTACTAGCAAATTATCTAATTCCCTTCTTAGAGTAGCTGATCAAGGAAAACCTGTTGAAGAAAATCCACCTGTTGAAGAAAATCCTTTACTTGTTATAGCTCTTGACGAGTCAAAAACCTTAGAATCATGTGCCTCCTGTGGTAAAACAATATCAGAGGATGGTGATATGAACTGTTGTAAGTGCACAAATGTAATGTGCTTCTTTTGTGATAAACTTTTTATGACTGATAGATTGCGACGCCAGCATCAATCAAGAGTACATCAGCGTCCTACCAGGAAGGTACGGAAGGCAAAAATCAGATATAGTTGTGAATTCTGTGAAGACCATGAACCAATTTTTAGAAACCTCGATCTTCTCTTTGAGCACATGTGCACTTCCCATAGTGATGTGTTCTTTGGCTGTGTATCTTGTGAGGAAAGATTTCCAACCAAAATTGCATTGGTTGATCATCTTAAATCAGTTCATAGTGAAGAAAACACTGAAACTGAATCCCAAACCGCTGGAATTAATGTTTCAGAAAATTCTCTTGACGTTCAGCAAACTGATACAAAATCATCACAAGAGGATGTGCAAGCAGAGCCAACTGCAAAGAATGTGGAAGAAGAGTTTAAGTGCTCTGTATGTCAAAAACTTCTAGTCAGCGAACATAACTTAAATAGACACTATAGGCTAAAACATGATAATAAAGGTAGAAAAAAGAAGAAGAAGGGTACCGCAGAGTCTGTTTCTATTTCAGAAGAAGGTCAGAAAGAACATGACCGAATGGATCCGGAGACTTTCTTCTATAGTCGTATTTCAAGTAATATTAGAGATAATCTCCTCCATCATTTAGATGGAAAGCTCGACTCTCAGGAACTTTTTGAGCGTGAAGTTGAAGAACCACCACTTGTTCCTTCCTCTGAATCTGTGCGCCTGAGAACTCCAAGTGTTAGTACTCCCAGCACAAGCTTTTCATCACAAGACTGTTTGAATAAGCCTGTACCAGCATTGAAAGTTAAAAATATAAATAGGAGAAGAAGTAGTGATGGATATCGTACTTGGGAAAAATTTGCCTTTCCTAAAAAGTATGACGGAAAAGGTGGTATGACAAGCTACTTACGAGATATGTCACATGTTGACATTCATACTCAAGTGACCATGAGACAAAATGTTTTGAGGCTGGAAGCCAAAGAAGCTGCCCAACATACATCTCCCTCTACGTCAAGTGGAACTCGTAGTTACAATCTGCGTTCTAGTCAAGAAGAAACTCCTGTTTTAGACTTCCCTTCGGTCTTGTCTCTGACCCAAAGTGCTACTGGGCTGCAAACACGGAAAACAGCTAGTCCTGCAGTTCTTGAAAAGAGTATGTTGTCAGTAAGCTTCAATACTCCTGAACCACCCAAATCAGAAAATGACCGAAGACCAAAGCCCCCTAAGGAAGCAGCTGCGGATTATCTTAATGCAATTTGGCGTCAAGGTAGTCCCCCAATGGTTAATGGATGTGCGGAACTTAGTGGTGAATGGGTTAGACCCAAGAATTACCTATGTGGTGCTTGTGATGGCAAGTTCAAGAATCTTTATGACCTTGAGGATCACAAATGGAACTTTCATCCTAATGTTTGGTGCACTCACTTTGAATTTGATGATGCTGCGCTTGTACCTTTTACAGGTTAGTTGGTTATTATTATGTTGCTATTAATTATTATCTGTATTTTTTTTTAACTTATCCAATAAATCTATGTTCATTTCAGCTGTTGGTATTAAATCACCGGGGGATCTGCACCGAAGATCAATTCACGCTGCTGGAACAATAATGTCTGCCCCAGCTGTTCCAGCAACACAGCATTGTGATATGACCTGCACTAAGTGCAACCATGTCAGCCAAACTCCAGCTGAGTTGCATCGTCACATGCTAGACTGTGGTGGAGACACTACTTGGCAGCTTTTAATGGTTGGAGCAAGCCCTGGAAGCTCTGGAAATCGACGAAATAGAAAGTGGAGACCTTTTGGCAGTCGCCGCCGAAGGCCCCAAGGGCGTAGGGGCCTTAAAAGAAACATTCCAAATACCCCACAAAGGCCAAGATCAAATAATCCAAAGACGCGTGGTGGGGATGGTGAGTGCAAACGCTTTTTTAATTATTTTTCTATGTTGTAGGATTTAATTTTATTTGGTTAACTGTAAAGAATATTTGAGAGTAATTGTGTTTTGTTTCTCAGCGGATACTATTCAAAAGATGATTGCTAACCTGCCTGCCAAGAGGACTACCCGCAGAGTCATTCAATTTAAAGAAAATGAAGAGATAAAAACAAGGAGTCAAGCAACTATTTCCAGTGTAAGTCTTTACTCAACAAGCATGACTTGCCAGTCACAAACGTCAAATTTCATCAAAGTTTTTTTTTTGTCTAATCTAAATATAAAAAATACATTCTGTGCATAAATCCCATCATATTTATTTAAAAAAAAAAAGAAAGAAAAGATCATCCCAGCATGTTCATGTCCTGTGCTGTGTGGAAGTGAATGTTTTATGTGGTGAAGTAAGGGGGTTTAGAAATCGCTTGCTTGTAATTTGTGTGGCATCCACCATCCTCAAGATTTTAGTATTATCAGCACCTTGTTACATTCCTGTACATAGTAACACTGTGAGGGAACCTGTACTAAAATTTTGATAGCAAATTTCTTTTTACTTTTATTGCCCACTTCAGCACTTATTATTTGAAAACCCATTTAAAAATATCATATTAAAATCTGTGTTGCTTAGTTTTGCTATCAAACTGACTTGGTACTGTTTTTTTTTTTTATCGCAGACACGTCTTTTAAGGAAAAGATTCAAGGTACAGTGGGTCATGAAGACCTTTACTTTACGTTAATGGTGTTGGGTTTGCATGTTACAGCTAAGCTTTGGAAGTAGTATTCATTTGGCTCAAATCCAGATATCAGGTTTCATGGGTCTACTATTGCCATTATTTCAGCTGTCTTTCACCATTTTTGGAAATGTGGTGCTTAAAAATTAACACAAACATACAAGCATGTTAAATGAGAAAGTGGAAACATACATATTTCTCTTATTTGCATGTTTTGCAATGATTTGTCATATTTCATTAAGGACTATTGTTAGTTGTTATCTGTTCTATTTTTCTTTTCTCTCAAGTTTCTGATAAAATTACCGTATAAAAATGTTATGGACTGTGTAAGGTTTTTTTAAAAATTATTTTTACCTACAGCTCGGAAATATTTTTTGTATATTATCTGGTGCTTTTGGAGCTTTACAACTCCCTTTCTTCATCTGGAAAATCACATGGAAATGCATGTTTCTTTTGTGAACAAATTAAATTATTTTCATACTAATAGTGCATTCCATACTTCCAGGTTCCTTTCCCAGTGTCTCAGTCTCCATTGCACAAAGCTAGCCGAGCACTAGTGGACCGATCCAAAACCGCTTCATCTAGCAAGCCAGGCCACATGCCTAAAGCTAGAGCATTGCGGACACAAGCAATCACTGGAGCAGCAACAGCAGCCGCAGCAGCAGCAGCTGCTGCAGCTGTAGTTGAGCCTGAACAGGATGAAGAACTTGAAGAACAAGTCGAAAATCCTGAAGTTGCATCTGTCAATAAACCAATTGCTGAATCTGAAATGATTTTGGAAGAAACCATATCTGCCATTGATAATCAGCCTTCTACCAGTTCCTCTGGAATGAAGGCTACCACTGGCTCAGAAACCTCAGGTCAGTTTTCTTATCTCACATATTCCTAGCAGCTACCAGTTAGTAATAATGGTTGGAGTGTTTTACATATTTTAAATCCCTACCCAAATCTCTTTTCCCTACAGGTGACCGAAGAAATGTAAGGACGACTACTATACTGGAAGCTATGAAGCTTGCAATGCTTGATGGAAACCCAGATAGTGATGACTCACTTGAAAGGAAGATGAGCCGGAGGTCAGAGAAGCTCTCAATGGAAATGCAAGTTCAAGCCATGGAGCGCGAAGATGAAGAAAATGCTTTGAGACTGGCCAAGGTGCCACCCTCCTCTATGAAGGACATTCATCTGCCTCCTGCTCCATCTCTGGAGTTGACAACCGTTCAACTGTTGGCGAAGACAATGCCTCCTAACTTTTGTGCTAGTTGTCAGAGAACTTTCTGCAATAATTCAAACCGTGATCGCCATTTAAAAGTCTGCCCTTTCCTTCTTCAGGTAAGAAGATGATAGCTTTAGAATAATTCAAATATTTGCTATTTGTTCTCTTTAATAATTTTTGTCTCTTCCTTTAGATTGCTGGTGAGGGTATTCCTAAGTTGAGGAAAGAACTTGAGTACCGAAATCACCCCCTTAATTTGAACACATTAAATCAAAATCCTGTGGAGTTTGCCCTTCGTTCTGCACCATCTCCTGATGCAAAACAGCAAACTGCAGAAAGCCCAGAAAAAGACAAGCTCTCTGACAATTCTCCTGACAAGAAGTCAAATAAGAAAAGCAAAGATAAGAAGAAGCAAGTTGTTGGGATTAGAAAGAGATTTGTCCCTAGCGAGACTCCTGAAGGTGGTGTTATTGTTAAAGAATCTTTCTTGGTAAGAGTTGATTCATCTTCTAGTGATGCCTTGGAAAATGATGCTAAAGACTCAGATGAAGGTTCTGATGAAGAAACTCTGGATAAAGAGAGCAATGTCATTCCAGTTCAGGTAAACAAAAACAGGAAACCCAGAAAAAGTGATCATGTTGAGAAAATTATTATTAAACCTCCAGAGCTACCAAATGACCAAGCTGATGTCTCTCCTAATGCTGAAAAAAATAGAAGAAGATCTGGAAGAATGACTGAAGATGAAATCAGAAGAAAGTCATCCAAAACTTCTCCTAGTGTAATTGATGAAGATGATTTACCCCTCAAGAAGCTCACCCGTTCACGGAATTCCAGTCCTCAGAAGGTTCCTGTGACTAGAGTAGATCGCAACGCGCCTGGTGGTGAAAAAGAACAATCCTCTAGTGTGGATATTAGTCCTAAAAATTCACGGCAATCAGCTAGAACAAATACACCTAAGAAGACTGCATCAGATGTTTTAGAAGCTGAAGAAGAATATGACACTGATGAATTTGAAGAATTGTTAGATAAAATGGCGCCAGAAGAAATCAAAAAGTTAGATCAGTTGTCGCAGGCACTTGAAGGTGATGATTCTGGTAGTTCAGATGATGATTTACCGTTGGTTCCAAAACGGAAGGTTAATGATGAAAATTATTCATCAGAAGATGATTTGCCTTTGAAACCCAAATCAAAACCTGATACAAACACTGTAAACACAGAAATTGCTGAAAGTTCTGATGATGAAGTAGCAGAGTCCGGCTCAAAGAAAGTTTTGAAAAAGAAGTCAGCTGGTACTCCCATCAAAAAGCTTCAAGAAATAGCCACAGAAATTGACGATTCATTGTCTGACCACCAATCTTCCATGCAAAAAACTAAAGGTAAAAGTAAGAAATCTAAGGAAGATGAAACATCTCAAACTCAGCCAGTGAAGGGTACTGTGAAAGGTACTAAAAGTAAAAGCTCATCGGTACCAGCAGATTTTGCCGATGATGATGTCTCACCAACAAGGAGAAGAAGTCTTCGAACTAGAGAAGTTGAAGAAACCCAAGCAGAAACTGAGAATGTTGAGATTAGAGGTGGTAGAAGAAAAGCTAAAGAAACAGTCTCTGATCAGGATCCAGAACAGAACACTACTGGAAGGAGCTCAAAGAAAAGGTCTAAATTTGACAATACTGAGTCAGTCGATCTCAAGGAAAACACAGATAGTGGTGCTACAGCATCTAATAAATCTCTGAAGAAACCAAGTAAGCATCTCTCTGACTCTGCAGTGGATGACGTACTTCCGTCAAACAGCACAGATTTTCAAGATGAAACTCCAGAAGAAGTGCATAAAAGTTCTGAAGCATCAAAATCTAAGAAAAAGACCAAAGCACACCCTGTAGCTTCCATACCTATGCCTGAACCTAATCCTGAAACAGTCATAGAGCTTGATCCAAATCTCATTGGTGAACTGACTCCACGGTTGAGCAGAAAGCGTTTTAAGGAGCTATCTTCAACCCCAGCTGCTGCTGAGGCTTCAAGGGGCAGCGTAGAATCTGAATCATCTCCTCCACAAGCTGCTCTAAAACCCACCAAAAAGAAAAGTAAAACAAGAACACCAGAATCATCAGAGGAACCTGTTATAGAAAACCAAACACTTGATGCAGTCTCTAAGAACAAAACCAAAACAATGAAGAATGCAATAAGCCCATCTCGGGAACAGGCCTCTGCTTTGTCTTTGAAGTCCAAAAGGAAAAGTAAAGTAAAATCAGATTCAAATGAAGAAACAGAATATTTAGATGAAAACGCTGGTAATGATGATGATAAGAGAGATTCGAGTAAATCCAAAAAAGTTTCAGATTCCTCTCCAGATGTTGATATGAAATCGAAGTCTTCAAAAAGGAAAGGCAAAGGAACTATTGTTGAGGATTCTGAGGATTTATCTACAGGCCGAGGGAAACGTTTGAAACTAGATGAAAGTCTTGTTGACTCGGCAGATAATGACAGTATTATCACTGGATCAGACTACTCTGAAGTGTCTAAGAG
The DNA here is from genome assembly GCA_033675135.1 of Frankliniella intonsa. NCBI lineage: Eukaryota > Metazoa > Arthropoda > Insecta > Thysanoptera > Thripidae > Frankliniella > Frankliniella intonsa. The sequence goes on along the minus strand of CM066245.1, from coordinate 9,929,373 downwards.
CAGTAGACGCAGTAGATTAAGAGGCGTGGAGAACTCAAATGACTGGTCGGAAACTGAAAGCATAACATCAGCATCTGCCGACACCGAAAATTCTATCTTGGGCCATAGATCCAAGTCCAGGAGGGGCAAGGAAGAGACTGTTACCAAACCAAGTAAAAGGAAAATTCAGGAAAAATCTGACATTTCTGTTGAGGATGGAGATATGGATGAGATAGAGCCGAAGGAAATAGATGCTTCCACAGAAGGGTCTCAACCAATCCCAAAAAGAATGAGGAAAGTTAATGAAGCGGATGAGCCAATGGATGATGAGATAACTATAAACAAGGATGAAGGCAGTAACTGTAATAGTGTAAACGATAGCGTTAGTCAAGTCACCTCAGAAACAGCAGTTGTTCCTGCTACCAATGTCAGCTCTAACCATCCTGTTGCATCTTCACCAACACCTGCTGAAGCACCGGAAAGTGCAAAACAACAGACCTCAAACAGCCCTGACAAAGATGAAAGTTTACATGAGGATGATGATACAAAGACCTCCAAGAAGAGAAAGAGTTCTGCTGGTTCAAACTTCTTCTGTTTTGTATGTAAAAGGCATTATTCTACTGCTTACAACTACCACAAGCATGTAGGAACTGCATACCATAAAGCAAATGTGGCAACTCTTGCTAAAGAAGAACATGAGAAAGCAAAATCATCAGAAGATCAATCAGAAAATGCAGATGTCTCAGATAAGTTGACTGTAAATGAGCCACCTGTGAGTAGTCAAGTTCCACCTTCTGATAAGGTTGTAGGTGCCTTTTGTCAGACTTCTGAAGATGATGTTTCTCATCTAGCACCAGTGTCAGATAATACAGAAATTTCATCCGTAAAACTTCCAAAGGAAAGTAACTCTTTCCCTGAGGGCAAAGAGGTGTTAGAAAAGGATACCTCTGATCCCAAATTAAATGAATCCATTCAACTAGCTAAACCATCTGAACCAGCAGAACCATCTGACCCTGTTGGGTCAACCGAATCCCCCATTTCTACTGAACCTCCCAAGTCAACTGAGCTCTCGAAGCCAGAGGAACCACCTAAAGAAGCAGAAGGAGGAGAGCCTGCTAAACCTGATGAAGCACCTAGTTCAAGTGGTTCAGTTGAGACAGTACCACCACCCACTTCTGTGGAGACCCTTCTTGAAAAAGAAAGTTTCAATGAAGTAAATAATGAAAAAAGTAATCTGGTTTCGCCAGAGTTACAAACAGATCCAGAGGGAGTTGAAACTTCATCATATTCGAGCACAAAGTTGCCTCTGGAATCTCAAGAGCCACAGCATTACAACCAGCCTCAGGAATACAGTGAAGTTAGATATGACCAGCCTCAATACAACCAGGGCCAATACCAACAACAATTCACTGAAAACCATTACCATCCCAATCAGCATTATAATCAGGATCAACAATATAGGCAGCAAGAGTCCAGTGGCTCATACAATCAGCCTGACCAATCTCAAGGAAGTCAATCATTTGACCAGAGCCAGCAGTCTGTACAACAAGCCAATCAATCCTTTGATCAGAACCAACAGCAACCATCTGGTCTTCACTTCAACCAACAGCAGCAATCAAACCAACTTTATGAAATCCAGCAAAACCATCAGCAGCAGCCTCAGCCCTCCCAAGTGCAGCAACATTCTCAACAATCTTACAATTCATATGGGAACTCTGGCAACTGGCAATCCTCAGATTCAGCATGGGGAGGACCTTGGAGGGTTCCTGATATTGTTCCAACCTATACTGCGGAAGATGCTGGAGGGAGTATTGGACTTGGTCTGGGTTCGATTTTGGATTCAGTCAATCAAGTTCTAAGTGGTGATGGTGGTATGTCAGATCCTCTGCCTATGTATGCTGACTACACTTCACTGAATGAATTACAACAAGCTATTGGAGCTAATGATGAAGAAATGGCTGTTCTACGGCAACTTGGCGAAGGTAATTTGCGTGAATTGATTGGTGCACCTCAAGCACCCCCAGCAGAAGAAGCAGACCTTTTGGATTTGGATAATCAATCAAAGAAAGCATCAGAGCGCTCTACTTCAGGACCATCAACAAGTTCTGAGACAACATCGCAAACATGTCGAGTTAGTCCTTTCATTTCATCCACCCGCACCTCTAGCTCAAAGAGTCAGTCTTCAACTTCTGGGACTGGTAAGCAACATTTTACTATTCATTGTTTCCATTTTGCTCTAATGTAGGTCTTGAAACATACCTAATGATTCTCTGATCAGGCCCCGCTTCAACTTCAGCTACTGCTCCACCTCGTAGCAAAGGCTCCTTATCCACTGGCCCTACACTCAATGAACTGTATGAAGACAAGCAAATGTGGTGTCCATTCTGTCATCGTCGTTTCTTGGGCCTTGCTGCTATGAAAGCTCATATGGAGAGTTTCCATGCACACTCTGGTGATGGTAAGTGCTCTTTTCCAATTAATGGTATCTTTCACAAAAACTGCTTTATTAATTTATTTTTCTTTCCACACCAGGACGGAAGTTTGAACGCCGATCATTGGCTCTATCAACAGAAGGTAGCAGTGAACCTCGCCTGTGCTGTAGCGTCTGCAAGGAAATGTTGGCTGATGAAAAGGCTCTGGAGAGACACAATGAAGAAATGCACACACCAGGCCGTGAACCTCAACCCCAAAATAAGCGGTTTGTTTTTATATTTGGCCATCATAATTTTTTTATTTTTAATGCCATTAGACGTGTAATTAAGGAATCAACATTTATTTTTCAGGAATAGCGATGGTTTGCGCACCCAGATGTCCTCAGCTCTTGGTGGCTTGTTAGATCGGGCCCTGAAAAACTATCTGAGCAAATCTTGTGGACCAAATGCTTCCAACTCTGTTGAAACAGACAAGAGGTATGTTTTTGTTAAGGTGTGTATATAGGTATAAATTTTAGTGATGTAGATGAATGACAATTTTTTTTCTTTTCTATGCTTTGCAGCCGCTTGACCTTAGGTATTTTGAGTAAACTAGCATTGCGCCATCACTCAGGAAATCTATCTCTGCCCAGCGGTAGTGGAGTTAGTATTGGAACTATAGGTGGAGGAAGCGGTTCCACAACAGATAAGCTAGTTGACCAGCTTGTTGCTGCTAAACTTGGAATGAGACGTAGCAGTGGCAGCATGCGCCGAAGACCAAGTGGGGCCAGTAGTCCTGGTACTGATGGTAGCTTTGGATGCCCTGTTTGTCAAGAAAGGCAAGTACTAGCCCCGGCTTCTTACTTTTAGAGAATCAGTGATAGTGGTAATTCTTCTAAAATAAAGTAGATGTGTAAACAAAAATATAGGATTTAAAAATTAAGAAATTTATTGTTTTGTTTTTTTTGTTCTTTAAAACAATTTTTTATCTCAGGTTCCAGTTTGAGGGTGCTATGAAGAGGCACTTACTTCATTCACACAAACGTTCATCTGATCTTCAAGAAGACAGTCTGTCAGGTACACCTTCAAAATAATTATATTCTCCCATATCAGCATGAATTCCTTTTTAATGACAGCCATTTTATTTTTTTCATCTGGCATGTTAGACTTTGAATTGAATTTTCTCGTATGTTTTTACATATTGAAGATTTTTCTGTTGTATTACATTATTGATCTTTTATACTTTAATATATCTTCTGTAATTTGTAAAGTAACTTGTCATAGATTTGCTCTTTTATCAAACAATGAATCAGACAGTAGAAATATTTCTAGGTAAAATTGTTTTAAAAAAATTAGCAGTAGTGTTGATGTGTTGCTTTGTGGCCCCTGCAGCCAACGAGTCTCGGTCGGAGAGCCCTATGGAGATGTGTATGGAGCCAGCAGTGGGATTGGATGGGGCCTTCTTGTGTTCAGGTTAGCTCAGTTGTGCTTTTGCATGAGACCTATAGCTTGTTAGTGTACCTAAAAAATGCATCAAATGAATGATTGTAGATAGATAAGCTCAACAGTAATTAGTTCAGCTTTTTATCATTATTTATTTATTTACTTTTTACTTGGATAGTATTTTATTTATATTTTATTTAGTTTGCTTACTTTTTATTTATTTTCTCTTTTTTTAACTATTTGCAGTCTGCGGCATTAATTTCAAGACTCCTAGCGAAGTTCTCGAGCACCAACGCTTGGAACATCAACTCAACAGGCGCACATCTCGGGAAGACGAAGCTGAAGCAGACGGAGATGAACTTGATGCTGAAGCAGCTGAGAAGGCAGAGAAGTGGATTGAAAACCATACCAAACTGCAAAGCTCTCCAAAGGGACGTCATCCATTAGGCAAAGATGTAAAGAATAGAAAAGTTGCCATTGCTGTGGAATCAGCTCTTTTAGAGCGAGGTGAAGAAATGAGAATCAAGGCAGAGGCTGCTTTGAGAGAATTAAATCAAACGCGCAAACCTCCCAAGGGCAGCTCTAAAGAAGCCAAGTGGGGCGTGGATGCAGTTAAGTTCACAGTTACGAAAGAGCCACCACTTGTTGGTGTTTTTGGTCCAACATTGGAAAATGAAACCAGACAAATAAGTATTCCTGTTGTTCGTAAACAACCAAACAACACCACGCGCTTCTCATTCTTAGCAGAGCGGAAGAAAGGTCCTGGCTCTAAAGGGGGTGATGATGGTAAATCAGAGAAAGAAAAAATTGATGTTTATGAGTTTGATGATGCCAACAGAGGGGCATCCTCTAAGCAGCATACAAGTGCAGACATGACTGTACTCCCTCAAGATACAAATGAACCACCTAAAAAGAAGAAGCGTGCTCCTAAAAAAGAGACCCAAGCCAAGAAAGCTGCAGCCACATCTGACAAGTCCAATAGCACTAATGACAGTGCACCTGACACAGGCGGAGACAATACTAAGCCAAAACCAAAACCCAAACCAAGACAACGACCAAGCAAAAAAGCCAAGGAAGCTGACAAACAAACTGCTTTGCTGCCCGCAGTCACCACTCAAAAACCATTGGTTCCATCTGCAGCATCCGACCAACCAATTCTACAAAACGAGACCCCACAGGCCCAGACCCAGTCAGTTGAGCCCCAGCAGCTTCCAGAACATCATCTCCAGATGGCTGTTGAGGGTCCGGCCAACCCGGCTCCTGTCCAGGCCCAGGCCCCTGTCCCGGTTCAGGCCCTGGTCCCAGCCCCGGTCCCGGTCCCGGCCCCGGCCCCGGTCCCAGAGCCCCAGCCTCGAGACCCCCAACCCCTGACATCTCTAGAGGGGTCCCCAGCTGCCCATGATGCTAAGGAGCAGTCAGAGGTAGGCAATTCTTGTCGTTCACCCCGAGCGAAAGCATCTCTTAAAACTGGTTTCAGTGTCCTTGTCCGGGAGAAGCAGCCTCTGCCTCTTCCGACGAGAGCGCCAGCGCCCCGGCGCGCCAGCATGCATGACGTCACTGACTATAGTGTGTTTGATTTTAGCAGTGACGAGAGCACCACGGACGAAGAGCTACTCATCCACCACGGCGTCCCCTCCGCGCGCGTGCGCTCACGTCCACGCCCCCCCGTGCCTGTGCGCCCACAAGCCCCTGGTCCCGCCCCTGCCCCTGCCCCTCGCAGCCACAGGACGACCCCCAAGGCGAGCCCCAAGGCGACTCCCAAGGCGACCCCCAAGGCGAACCGGGTGAGGCAGCTGGTGGAAGAGGACTGGACGTGGCTGGAGGAGGATAGCGACGACTTCGAGCGCGAGATGCAGCAGCAGCGCAGCGCTCGGAAGAAGCGCGCCAGGAGGGCCAGGCCGGGCGGCTACTCGGATACCAAAACTGGGAAAGTATTTGTCTCTTAATCTCGAATGTATGAAGGAAAGGTGTTTGAAACTGAATATTTTATAGTCTAGTTTGCCACCTCATCTGGGAGGCGTAAGAGAGGAATGTGGCAGTGTGTTGTGTCCTGTTTGTAGTCAATGCACTAGCATCTATCTGTGATGAATGGGAAGTAGCATAACAACTATTTTGTTTTATGTGTAGTGACTGGAAGACTGATGTAATTGAGTAGTATGAGGAAATCTGAGAGAACAATTCCCTTAGCCATAAGATTTTCTTCTTTCTCTATAAATAATAATAATACGGTTAAATAATAATTTTCAAATGTGAAGAGCATTGTGCCAGTTTTTAATTTAAAGCATAGAGTTGGTCCTAATTTTTTTCTCAAACAAACATTCACTTTGACCATCTCTATTGTAAAGTGTGTGTAGTAACCAACTGATCTGGTCTAATTTTGTACAGATACTTTTGGCAGATAAAAATTATACTTACTTTCATCTTCCATTGGTAGAGCGTGAAAGCTGTATAAACAAGTTATTGTCTAGTTTTGAGTATTTCTTTATAAGTATACAACTATGTGATCTCGTGACAGAGAGCTCAACTCAAATGTTGAGCAGCAGCCATTATTTTGTTGGAAAGTGAACTTTCTTTGAAAACACTTTTAATTACTGCCAAGTATTTTAGTTATATGAGAATTGTGTTCAAAATACTAGCTCGATTTTTCTAATGGTGCTCATTTCCAGGATTTATTTCTTTATTAATACCTCTACTGTTAGTGATTGATTGTATTTTAACTGTGCCTACTTGTACATATTCCACGACAATATATTATATAATAATTACTGCCAGAGAGTGCCTTTTCTCCCATGTAGAAACATGAACAAAACTATTTTCATTTTTGATCTATCTATGCTTTTGTGTGTATTTTCAAAGAAATAAACTTTATTGGTTATTTAGGACATATCTTATCTTAACGCTTCTGTGATGCAATGGCACTGTCTTTTGGTGGACCGATATGTATATGTAAGCTGTCACTGCCAAATAGGAAGCGAAGTCCATAGTGGGTTATAATGCTGTGCTTCATTGTGTATTTCTTTGTTTTGTTTTTTTCCCCTCTTTTTCAATTTCCATTTGTTTTATTAATTTCAGTATTACTTGTACGTACTTCGGCTTCTTTTCTTTTTCTTATTGACTTATTTGTTAGTTTGGGTTTGTATCAAGTGTAAAGTAATAATATTTTTTGGTGTGCATGAGTTGTAATTTTTAGTCACTATGCATGTTTGCTTGAAAGTTGAGCTTCCTTTTTCTTTAATCACAGGTTCCACCAAAGAAAAACATTTTCTCCTTTCCGTGTATATTGCACACAGATTCTGAGAGTGTTTGAGGGTTACTCTTATTTAGATTAATTTTCATAGTCAGCCTGAATTATTATAGTCAAACTTCCTACAAACTGAACTTGGAGTGACACTAACAATGTATATAATATCAAAGACTGTTTTCTATGAGTCCTCCTTGTAATTGTGAAAAGTGTTATATATAAATTACATAGCATAGAGTTGTAGTGAAATAAGGGTTTATATAATTGTACTAAAGAGGTAAATACTATTTCAGATAAATGTTAAATTTGAATTATGTAAATTATTAGTGTTTGCGTATTTTTCATATTGACCAGATAATAAATTGTAATCTTAATAAGAATAGAAGTATGTTGTTTATTCAGCTAACTTTTTGACACTGCCCTTCTACGAAACACATCCAAACAAACCAAAACACACAAATCACTTGACTAGAATAGCACATTGAATGGATAATCTTTATTATAAACAAGACAGGCAGCAGCCACTGATATAGTGTACTTTCAAACAATGGGACACATTGGGGAAGTCCTTAAACAGTTTCAGTCTGGGCGGAACTTGTACGTGTTTTTCCACACCTCGAAGAGGCAGATGGACGAGTGAAAGTGGAGGAAAATGGTGAGTGGGATGGAGGCGTGGGTGAGGACAGTCCAGGGCCAGACTCCGAACACGTTGAGGTGCAGCGGCCGGAACTGGGCGCGGCTCTTGCAGAACGTGGCGACGAGCCAGGCGCACAGGTTGCCGTAGATGAGGAAGGTGATGTGCTCGCGGCCGGGCTTGTCGCTCCACTGGCGCTCGCCGACGCAGCGCGTGTGCCACGCGCGCAGGATGAAGTGGGTCTGGATGCCGGCGTGCAGCACGGACAGCACCTGCGGCCAGGGAAGTCCACACGTTATAACACTTGAGTGCGTCGTGACCACTATGTGGTCACGCTTCCCTCCCCGTGTGGCTGGGCTAGGAGTCTTACCTCCACGACGAGGATGCGCAGGGCCGCCGTGCTGCGCGACGGGTCCTCGTTGGACTTGAACATGATCATGCCCGCTCCCACGATGGAGAAGATGGAGTAGAGGTAGGCGCCCGTCTGCCCCACGAAGAGGAGGAACATGTCCGTGGGCAGCGGGTGGAAGGGAACTGTAAAAGTGCGTGAGGTGTCAGTGTAAGAGAGAGGGGTTCTTTCTCACTCGAACGGAGCGCGATGCGGGCTTACCGCGGTCCACGCCGAGCCGGCGCATGCTGAACGCGGCCATGGTCACGGCCAGGAGCACGGCCACGTGCAGCCCGCCCTCCACGTAGGAGACGAGCATGTGCGCGGCGCGCTGGTAGCCGTCCGCCTCGCCCAGCGCGAAGAACAGCACCAGCGACATGATGGTGGCCACGGCCAGCACGATGCCCAGGAACATGCCGCGCTGCGAGTGCGTCAGGTCGACGGACAGGTGGAGCGCCGTGCGCCGCGGCAGCGTGCCGGTGCCGGCCGTGCCCGTGCCTGTCAGGGGCAGGGGCAGTGTGGGGTCAGTCCGGGTCCGGGAGCGGGTACGTGTGTCGCGAGCACGGCGCAGTCTGCGGTGCGGATGCGCACCAGAGATGGTCGAAGGCGCGTGCGCTGGGCTCCTGGTGGCCGGGCTGTCCGGGGTGTCCAGGCCGTCGTCCGTGTCGCCGGGATCGGGCGCCTCCCCGACGGCTTCCGCGGCCTCCACGCGAGAGTTGCGACTGCCGGTGCTCAGGTCCACCCTGCTGCCCAGCCTGCTGGCGCTGCCCTCGTCCTCGGACTTCGCGGCCTGCATGGTGGGCCAATGCAAGAGGTGAGCAGCCGACGTTCCCGGATACGCGACAGGTCGGTAAACATTTCATTTTGGCGTACATGCTTCCACATTTCAAAGAGAATCACCGCGCAGATCAGGGAGTACTCGATGGTGCATGGGAAGAGGAAGGGTCCGGAGCTGAGGAGGAGGTTCCCGATCACGTCCTGCTCCGTGGAGTCGGTCCCGGACACGCAGGCCGGATGGGGAGTGGATCTCGTCGAGTTGTAGTCGAGACTGGACAAGTTTCCTCTAAGACCACTCAGCTCATCTGCCATTCAAATAAATTACAAATTATTATCACTGCTGAGCATCTCAGTTCAACTCTTGATAGCCCTCTCGGAATCGTGTAGTTTACAGGCTTACCATGGTCTGCGAGAACGTGGCCCCCTGTGCCAAGTTCGGCTATTTCGTGGCGAGTTTCCTCTACCACAACGCTTAGCCACTCGCAAAAGTTGGTTGCAATCATGTGGGCCAGCCCGAACCGAGCTATGCAGGGATGGCGACGAATTTCAGCTGCCTGGGAAGGTGCGAGTGCGAGTAGATTAGTCAGGAAGTTAAGTCAGATATGCGACACATTTTGACATCCAGCCATTATGCGCGCCAAATCTTAAAATCAGTTCTACCAACGTCCCGTAGAAAGAGACCATTTACTTAAGAAAAAAAATCTACCTTCAACTTTTTTTTGGCTAATCATCCTGAAAATGAACTTCTTTTAATCATAAGACGGCATTTTGTTGTTGCATAACATAGCTACTGCAGCATTTTGAGGATGGTCATATTATTTTTCTTAAGGCTGGCAAGTTTGGTTGAGGCTGGTGCTGGTGGGTTGGAAGTATGGAAACGTGTTTTGCCTTTGTGTTTGTTGTGGTTGTTATTTGATAGTAGGTTTCGCTGATTATTTCAGTTGATCACTTGATCATCAACCAAGTGCTATTTCTAGCCAGTGAAAATTAACTACAAGCTCCCTCTATCTTCATATGACAAAGGTGGGTACGAAGAGAAAACAATACGTTTCAGCGGTTTCATTATGGTTTCCAACCGGCCGGTTGAAGATGTGCACATGGTTCTATTCTGTTCTTGTTTAACAAACAGTTCATTTAAAGACTTTCAGAAAGATGTACCCTTATTTTCTGAGAGTTGCATCAGCCATTAAATATCAAGTAAATACATGTCGTCCCTTTCAACAGGTCAGCTATGGCATCTCGAAGAGCAGCCCAACAATCTAATTTAGACCGCTACCATTGTCTGTTCACATGGTACAAGGGCTTTGATAGAGTTGACTCCAAATGGATGATTTACACCCTGGAAGACAAACTATTGACTAGCGACTGTGAATGGCAGTCAATTATATATCATCTTGTACTGGCCTTTGAAAATTATCATTATAACCAACCCTCTTCGGCCAGAGATCATTTAGTGGAATGTGAGAATATTTTGTCTGACTCGGAATGTATCGCCTCATCACCATTGGTGAATCGTCACATGGATGCCATCAAACATGTACTTTATTCGACTTGGATACACATGATTGCGAAAGACCACTCATATGATGTATTTGAAGACTACCTCAACGAAGTTAAACTTTACAAAGCTATGGATAACAGGCAAAGAGCTGGAGTTAATGCTATGAAAGCAGCCTGTCTGATGGAATATGGATTAAAGACAAGCAAAAAGACTCTTGAGGTTATTTCAGATGCCTTAAGATACAATGAACACGAGGGTCACTGGCATTACCTGAAAGGCCAAATCTTAAGATATATAAGACTTTCTGACAAAATAGCCTTCAATGAATCTATTTCAGGCAGAGAAGAGAAAAAAAGTTTTGAAATGGCGTATTTTTATGATGAACATGTACCATCACACTGCATAGGACTAGCGGAATGTCTATATGACACTGTTAGTCATGTGAAGGGCCCATCTGAAGTGCGGGACAAAGCAACACAACTGTACAAGTAAGGTTGATGTAATAGTGGTAAATTACCACTTGAATTGTGTTTTTAAGCCTCTAAAGTATGTAATCAATCATCTAATTTTTAAATTTTTCTTCTTACTTGCTTTTACAGGAGTGCTCTAGAAAGCTGGCCTCATTCTGCTTACGTAAATTTAATGTGCACATCTGGCCTGTTGGCCTATTCCTATCCTGTCAGGGACACTCGCTTGGCTGACAAGTGCCTTGATAAAGCCCTTAAACTTGCTCCTCTCAGTTCACATGTAAATCTAGTTGCTGGAGTCTTTTTCAAGTACCCCAACCATAATGATGTAGCTGCAAATCGCAATTTCAATATTGCTAAGAAACGGTTTTCCAACTTAGTAGATAGTATTAGAAAAGGGTGAGTCAAATGTATGAGATTTCTGCCTTACTATGATTTTTGTTATGATTGCATGAAAACTAATACCTATAATATGTTTCAGGGAGTTTAATAACTACAGGGATATTTTAGTCATGGCAATCACTGACCCGCCTCAACTACCTCCTGTTCCTGTGGCTCCTGTGCACAATATTCCTGACTCAGACTTTGGGGATATTCCTGAAGATGATGAATATGTCATGAATTACATATTTTAAAATGTAATTGTCTTGTAAAAAATTTTCATAATTTGTTTCCCATTACATTTTTAATTTAATGTCCTACAGACCAATAACTTTCAAATTGGAATAAAATTTGAAAATTTGGAGAAAAATACAGTTTTGATTTTTTTCTGAAATTCTTACCTTGTTATTGAAGAGCATGAAGTGCACTTGAGCAAGTGTAAGAATTGCCCGACACGCTGGAAGGAGTATTTTAATTTGTTGTCCAGTTTGTTCGCAATGGTAATTTTGGTACTTTACCACTCCATGTGCCACCTCTAGACAACAGTAAATCATGCTTCCAATCCCGAATGCTGCCAGTAGAAATATGAGGTATTTTATCATGCTTAACTAAAATTTAAACTCAATTTTGTTTGGATGAAGACCTGTACATACCACTCATGGCCAGCCTCAGATAAACGCTACCGTACCTCACTGTCTCAACTTCTCTCGTCTGTTTGAGTAATTTAAGGCGATATCGAATTCCGCGGTTACCTTTACATGAATATGTAAAAAAACAAAAGTCAGACCAAATATTTTTTCTAGGCAGTTTTTTTTTTTTTTTTTTCACATCCACATATGTGGATCCGCGCTCCTCTTTACCTCTCTTCCTCTTAACTGTCACTTTGCTTCTGTGACGCCAGGCCGAGACGATGTATATGTACATCATGAAGAGCAAGCTCACCAAGTACAGGTACAGGTAGAATGCCTAGGGGCACAAGATGTGCGCAGGAACAAACATTAACATCTGCACACACAGTCGCTCTCATTGCCGTAAGAACTACTTGACTCTCACCTCGAAGGACCGCGGTGCGTCGCTTGTAAGGATTCCGCACACGGGCAGGGCCAGCCCCATCAGCACAAGCAATTTCATGTACTGGATCGAGATGACTGTTACGATCATAAATCTGTAATGGGCGTAAAAAGCCTACAGCCTTCTGCCGGCACGGCGCTTGCGGAGCAGGCAGGTATCGCTCCGACCCGCAACACAGGCGTGCGTCCACGCTGCCTACCTCGGCGGCGCTCCAGCTGACGCGACGGCGACTGTAAAGCGTAAAGCTCGCCGCCGCGCCGGCTGCAGGGCTAGTTCATCGTTTTCCATTTCCCTCGCGCTCGTCAGCTCAAACAAATACCCCACACGTGACTAGACGCGTCTGAAGCCTTTGACGGCCAGGTCCTTTGAGCGGGCCGGGCTGCGCGCTTTGTTCTTCCTATGCCTCCTCCTTTGTAATCGGCAGAAAAGAATCCTTGAGGAAGCTGCCAAACGCGGGGCTTCCCCTGTGCAGGCCTCCGTCTGGTGCGGGGCGCGCGGGCAGGACGCGTTAACTGCGCTGCGTCATCATGGAGCGGCCGGGTTTGATTTGAGAACCTTGAGCGGTGCGTTTGTGCGCCCTGCCCTGGGGTGTGTGGTGGGCGCTCGGGCGGTCCGATTACCTTGTCAACGGGTGATTGAGAAAGGCGTGCGCGCGCGCGCCGACCCCTGACTCCCCTCCCGCTCCGTGGCCTCTGCCGTTAGGCCCGTGTTTTCGCATTCCCTTCCTGCGCCGCTACACACGAGCATGAACTGCTGACGGCGCAAAAGACTCGGGAAACGACTTGCTGGTCGACGGACGATACGCGGAGCAGCCCGCCCCACCGTACCTCACCCCACCCCACCCTGCTCGACCCCACCCTGCTCAGCTTGGACTCACCTCCTGTTGCAGCCGGCGCCGCTGCTGTCGGGGTCCCCCGGCGGGCCCGGCCCGTTACCGCCCCGGTACTGACCACCACTGTCGTCGTCGCCACCGCCGCCATTCTCCACCTCGTCCACGGTGTCCTGGACACCGTCCCGGATCTCCACGGAGGGCTTCTCTGTGAGGGCACTGGACGGTATTGTAGTGGCGTGGCCTGGCCGCGACACGACCCCCCGCCCCGCCACTCCCCTTACCTCCACTGCTGCAGCGCGAGATGCGCCGTGGCCAGGGCGTCCGCGGGCGTCGTCGTCCTGAGCGCCGAGTCCCTGGCGTCGCGGCGCCGCGCCGTGAGCACGAGCGCGCGGGGGCCGGGGCTGCCCGCGCGGCCCCCGCGCCCGCGCACCACCAGGTCCACGTCCACGTTCACCTCGCCCGCCACGCTCGTCTCGGGCCCTGCAATTTGAAGAGAACGGATCCTGTTCTGTTGTACCGCGCGCATTTGGGGAACCACTGTCCCTGTAATTTATTCGGCGGGGCTCGTGGGAGTTAGGCTCCCGGCCGCTGACGCCGCGCCGCGCCGCGCAGCGCCGGCCCACGCCAGAGGGCTCGGGTCCCGGAGCCGTGCCTTTGAATAACGAGCAGCAAGGTGGGGCCTGGCGGGATGATACGCCGCCGGCCGGCCGGGGCCCTACAAGACGAGCCGAGGGGGCGGGGCCGTTGGCTCCTGTGGTTTCGTGTTTTAAGAGAGCGGAGGGCGGCCCGGCCCGGACCTGTGTAGCAGCACACGCGGGGCAGGAACAAACAAACGCGGTTTCAATCGTGATGGAAGCGACTCGGCCGGTCAATTAGACAAGTAGCTCACTGCGCCGCTCACCTCACCCTCACCGCCCCGCCTCGCCTCGCCCCGCCCCGCCCCGCCCCGCCCCGCCCCGCCCCGCCCCGCCCCGCCCCGCCCCGCCCACGCGCCGCGCTGACCCCCTGAGGCCAGGGCCAGGGCCGCGGGCTGTAGGCCGCACAGGCCAGGCCGGGCCAGGAGCACCACGAGGAGGCATACCCACCCAGTCTGGATGCAGTGTTGCCATATAGGTCAGGGAAAAAAATAAGTGTGAAGTTTTGCATAGGCGTACTTAATTTCGCAAAACGGGAAAGGGACTCAGTTCCCCTTGGGTAGCGGCAACTTATTGTTGAATAATTTGAGTGTCTAGAGACCTCCCGTCTCTTGACTTGACAGTGCAGTAGCGCTTATCGGGCCCGGCTGATCAGCGGTGTGGTGGCGCCCGGCCCGGCCCGGTCCGTCACCGCCCCGCGGCCCCGCGCCTCTTGACGCGAGTCGTCTTTTGCCGCTTATGTATATACACGTGTCGCCGCAGCCGGGCGGGGAGTGCGGTTTACCTCCTATACGATGTGGTATACGCGAGCGGGAGGGCGGGCCCCGGTGCTCGCATCGTCACGGAAGCACGCCGAAAATGACAGTGGTTACGCGCGGGGCCCGTACCCGCCCATCCGGAGGTAGAGCGTCTCTCCACCCAAAAGGTCCGCGGAGCCAGCCTCAGCCTCGAATCACCATGGGACATGGCGCCGCCGCCAACAACCACCTGCTGCCGCAGGTGCGGCACTCAGCTCCTGGATAAATTATTCCTATTCCGTCTCCAGCGAAGTCGTCGTGTGCGCTAGTGTACGTGTCCTAGTCACCAGCTATTTTCCTGGTCCGCGGGTTTCGTGAGCGGTGACGTCCTCCCGAGTCCGTCCCCGCGCACGGCCCGGCGACATTTCATTTTATTGGCCAGCGCCAGCGCCTCTCACCTGGTTCGGATGACGACAGCAGGTGCGCGAGGGCCGCGTGTGGCCCCGGGGCTGGGGCCGGGGCGGCCACGACGACAGGGTCCGTCATCGGCGGAGCGGCAGCGGCGGCACCGAGCTGCGTCGTCGTCGGCGCCGGCGCCGGCGGACCGCTCGGCGGCGCTGGCGCGGTGTCGCGGGCCGAATCCAGGTTGCGCAGCGCGGAGCGGAGCGGAGCGACCACTCGACTCTATCGGGTCCGACCGGTGTGCTCGCCGGTGTGCCGGCGAGGCGGGCCAATGTGTGCGTAGCAGGACTTAAACCAGCTGCGCGCGGTGCGGCTCGGCGCGGCGCGAGTGTGATGTGAGGGGAGAGGAGAGCGGAGCGGAGCGGAGCCAGTGCAGCGTGTCCGCGGCCGCCGGGCCGGACCGGTCGCGGTCCCCCCTCCTCTCCTCCAGGAACTCCTCTGCCCTCGCCAAGGCCAGGGCGGGGCAGGGCGGGGCAGGGCGGGGCAGGGCGCCGCGGCTCGCGCTCGCGTGAGCTATGGGTGGCGGACGGAGAGTGACGCGGGACGGGCCGGGGAAACATTAGTGCATTACTGGCGATAGAACATCGCGCTCCACCGATACCAGTTTTCCCGAGCCGCTTTTCTTTATTCCCATTTGCAGGGACAAGCTGCCTTGTCTCACTTGCTCGAGGGACCGTTTCATAGGGGACTTACAAAATGACGGGGATTGTACAGGGGGACTCTAACGTACCCCTAGACCAACCCCCAAAGGTCAGTTCGTCCGAAAACCCGGTTTGTCTGCGAGGGAATGCAGTATTCCTAATAGCGCGCAATGTGTTCGGGCGAGGTGGCTTAGGGGCCTATTATCTCACTAACGAAGTCCGGTATAGGACTCCTAGGACTTGCTATGTGTTTTTTGGTCCCAGAAGGACGTAACCTGTGAGTTTGGTCGAAATCCGAGACAATTTTTATTCGACCGAAAATCGCAAAAACGCAAAGGCTATAGCCTTTGCATTTTTACGATTTTGGGTCGAATTTTTTTTTCTCTACAAAATGACGGGGGTTGTACAGGGGGACTCTAACGTACCCTTACACCCACCCCCAAGGTTCAGTTCGTCCGAAAACCCGGTTTGCCTGCGAGGGAATGCAGTATTCCTAATAGCGCGCAATGTGTTCGGGCGAGATGGCTTAGGGGCCTATTTTCGCACTAACGAAGTCCGGTATAGGACTCCTAGGACTTGCTATGTGCTTTTTGGTCCCAGAAGGACGTAACCTGTGAGTTTGGTCGAAATCCGAGACAACTTTTTTTCGACCGAAAATCGCAAAAACGCAAAGGCTATAGCCTTTGCATTTTTACGATTTTGGGTCGAATTTTTCTCTCCAAAATGACGGGGTTGTACAGGGGACTCTAACGTACCCTTAGACCAACACCCAAGGGTCAGTTCGTCCGAAAACCCGGTTTGCCTGCGAGGGAATGCAGTATTCCTAATAGCGCGCAATGTGTTCGGGCGAGATGGCCTAGGGGCCTATTTTCGCACTAACGAAGTCCGGTATAGGACTCCCAGGACTTGCTATGTATTTTTTGGTCCCAAAAAGAGGTAACCTGTGAGTTTGGTCGAAATCCGAGACAATTTTCTTGCTACCGAAAATCGCAAAAAATGCAAAGGCTATAGCCTTTGCATTTTTACGATTTAGGGTCGAATTTTTTTTTCTCTACAAAATGACGGTAGTTGTGCAGGGAGACTCTGGAGGGGCAAAGGGCGAAAGCAGGCGAAAGCTGGGAGGAGAGCACAGCCTGCTCTACTTTACTCTTCCCTCTGCCTCTCTGTTTTGCTTACGGCGCTTCTCCGGTTTAAATTTTCGCGCGGCGGCTGCTGCGATTTAACCATGGCGTAATGTTTCCGGCGGCCATGTTGGCGGACGTGTGGTTTCCGCGCCACCTGGTGGGCAAACTTGGAACTATGGATCTGGCATCATGGCGGCTGCGTGTGGTTTTGCGGAAAGTGTGAGTGAAATTGTGAAAATATTTGTTTTCAACGTAATATTTTTTAAATAATCAATTAGGGGGAGTGTGATAATTTCTTAATGATTAAATTCGATATATTTTATTGTGCTGTAGAGGACAAATTGAACGCCCTCGCTTCTAGGATGGCTCTTTCTGCTGAGCTCCTACTGTAAGCCTAGAATTAACCACCAGCATTGGGTGTAACTTTTCAATGATATTCTTATTAGCGGAATGTCGTTATTTCCTTGAAAAGCTGTTATTTTCTTGTAGCACATTATGTAGTGCCCAAGGGAGGTTAGCTATTGAGGTTAGGCCACCTCATGGCAGGCTGAGGGTAAGGATAGGGTTATCCATGAAGCTCTTAATTTGGGCATTAGTGTGAATCAGAAATCTATTTTACGTTGCGTTCTTGTTTAAATGTGAAAGTGGGGGTGTCCTTAGTACTCTCTGTGAGGAAATCTTGGACCAGATGGATTCCGATTAGGCGACAGACAGCCCACAACAGTAGTAGCATTTTCTATCAGGCACACTTGCGTGTTCATTTCAAAATCAAAGGGTTTTGTATAAGTTAACATTGGGGGGAAAATAGGACAGCTCGGACTCTTGGCTGAGTCAGTAGGGCTTGTTGCATTAGTGGGTATCCTTCCACTTGAAATCGCAGTTTTGTGCTCATGATGATTCTTCTTCTTTGAACAATATTGCATCTTCGTAGTGAGAATAATTAAATGTAAATGAGATCTTTTCTTTTTCAAGAACTGAAAGTATTGTTTAGATATTTATCATTTGGAGTAAGTCATGTTCATTCTCAAAACGCCTTCTAGTTTTCAAACAAACTTAATAATACAATAGTCTTGTGTAGATTTATTTGTTTTCAATGCAATATTGTTTAAAGTGTATGGCCAGTCACTCGTCTTTATCCAGAATTTGTTTGTCAATTGTATAAATACTAGTTGTTCACGTGTTGATCTAATTTATGGTTGGTATCTTGCCAACTGATATCCATGAGAGAATAGCATTTTATCGATGTGCAATTACCTTTCTAAGGTATTTGGCTTTTTAAAAATAATACTTGTTCACTTTTCCATCCATCTTATTTAAGGGTGGTATCTTGCCAACTAGTCAGATGCTGGATGCATTTAATAATTCGGATAGAGGCTTTTAAAGTAGTAAATCTTGTTTTGTTGAGAACAGAGATGAGTGACGGCTTTTGCTTACTGATATTTGAGTGTTGCCCTGTTGCCCCTGTGTCTGCTGTTCTTTACTTGCTCTATTGCAAAAAGTATCCATTGAATGCTTTGTTTTGCGCCATTTGGCCTGCTTGCTTCCTCTCACTTTGACCTCGGCCAGACTCCTAAAGGTCAGGGTGTGAGGAGTAGGCATTTTAGTGGTAACCTTTCAAATCTAAATTTTTGCTTGCTTCCTCGCACTTTGACCTCGGCCAGACTCCTCATGGTCAGGGTGTGAGGAGTGGGTGTCTTGCTCTTGTACTTTTGAAATGTAAATTTTTGCTTGCTTTAAACTTGTTGTAGTTGCCCCCTCTTGCTGGCATGTTGACCCAGGCCAGACTCCTGAAGGTCAATGTGTGGGTGAGAGGGGGCGAATGAGAGGGGATTCCTCTCTCTTTGCTTTTGAATTTCAATTTTTGAATGGATACTTTTTTTACTGCTCTGTGCTCTGCTGTTTTCCCTTCTGGCTTTGGTATAATACGGCCTCCTGGAGTGGGACTTGTCTCACTGCTGGGTTCGAATCCCAGCGGGTCCTATGCCTCGCCTTTGTCTGCCTTCCTTCTCTCTAAATGTATGAGAAATTTAGAGGAACACAGTGCTTTGTTTACATAGTTGTTTACAATTTTGTTGACATTTGTGCTGCTCTGCCATTGCCAATTTCTTCTTCTCTTTTTTTGGGACTTAGTATTTGGCCATTGCAGTGTTCCTCTCACTTTCTCATCCTCTGTGTCTTCTGCTCTTTGTTGTTGTTGACATTCATGCTTTGTTTACTTTTCAGCACTTGTATATTTTTTTTTTTTCCCCTCCTTGGTTGTTGGCTTCGGCTTTCCTTGCTCGAGCAGCTCATTGGTTTCCACCAGTGAGCTGCTCGAGCAAGGAAAGCCGAAGCCAACAACCATGGAGGGGAAAAAAAAAAAAGAATTGTTTTTTGTTGCCGCTGTTCCACTGCTCCAAGTCCCGAGCTCAGCTGCTGTGCCTTAGAAGGCGCAGCAGCTGAGCTCGAGGGGACTTGGAGCAGTGGAACATCGGCAACAAAAAAAAATAAATAAACAAACAAACAGTTGAATAAAGAAAAACAAGCTTTATTGGGAGAAGAACAAAAAGAAGCAATAGCAGGTGGCCAATGGGAGGCCTGCAAAAAAAGGCCCCTTTTTAGGCTATCTCGAGATCCCTATGTGATGCAGCCCAAGTAAAATTTCTGGGGGGGTCAAACAAAGTTCCATCTGGAAAAAACTAGTCAAATTAACTGTCAAGAGGAGTTTAATTAAAACCCCTCATAAACTGACTCTACGCAACAATCACTTCATATGAACTCAATCACAGCCGACGAGATGAAACACAGGACCCGAGAGCAAGCAGTGGCCTGGTGAACCTTCAATAACATGTCACTAAAGGAGCCCGAGAAATGCGGACCAGGATCTCGGACCATTCCATGTTCCACTGTGACTGATCTCTCCTCCACATGACGCAATCATTGCTCACATTAGCAAAAGTAAGTTTATTTCTTCATGCCGACAGCCTCGTCTTGAGTTTCGAAGAATCTTCACAGTCGTCCTTTCTTGAGTTGGTTGCTTGATTTGAAGAATCGTCAACGGCTGCACATTTGGTTCTGCTTTCCCCGTAACTTCGTCTTGTAACCTGCAAAAACAAATATGTATTAGAAGCAGTTCAATAAAAGAGTATCATTTCACAATTTGGTTGACTTTATTTAGGACGACATGAAGTGAAAAAAATTATCCAATCCGTCTTTAATAGAGAGAACATGCCAAAATTTTCCACCTTGCTATTAGCAATCAATATATATTCAGCAATTGGAAGGTGAAGCTAAAATGAAGTCAGTTGCATCTATTTCAACTATAAATATTAGTTTTAAAAAATTACCAGAAGCAAGTAAGTTCATTTCTTCATGCTGAAGATCCAGACTTGAGATTCGAAGAGTCTTCACAGTCGTCCATTCTTGAGTTGGTTGCTTGCTTTGAAGAATCGTCAATGGCTGCACATTTGGTTCCTCTTTCCCGGTAACTTTGTCTTGTCACCTGCAAAAATAAATATGTATCAGAAGCAGTTCAAGAAAAGAGTATCATTTATTCTCAACTCTGTTGATTTATTTAAAAAGACATAAACAAAGGATTGGAGAATTATTTTTTTGCATTTTATTTAATATGGCAGGTACAAGTGATGACGTGCCAAAATATGACATCTTGCTAAGGTATTTTAATTTGAAATCAAAATATGTTCAGCAATTGAAAGAAGGTAAAGCTATAATGAGCCCAAAGTTACGTCTACTTCAAATATTTTATTTAAAATGATTACCACAAACCAAAGTGGCAAACAGACATAAAATTCACTCCTACCATAAGTTTGCTTTCAGTTATTGGTAGCTCTGAGCACTTCATCACAACTTGGTTGATTTATTTAGAAAGAGACAAAATAAAAAAAATTGTCTCCAATCCCTCTTTAATTTAATATGGCAGGCACAAATTTTACGTGTAGCTATGGCATTTTGAAATTGAAATATATTCAGCAATCAAAAGAAGGTAAATATACATGAAGTGAATAAATTATTCTCCAATCTGGCAAATTAGATATGCCAAAATTTTACATATTACTATTGCAGCATTGAGCAGTCAAAAAGAGGTAATCCATGTCATTAGCAAATTACTTGAAGGCTACTAGATTTCCAACAAAATCTATATTAAGTCAAAATCACACCCACCTCAGCTTGAAATATATAAACAAAATTTACCACATCCAAAGTATGAATCAGACAGGTGAATTTCACTCCCATCAT
Source organism: Frankliniella intonsa (assembly GCA_033675135.1). Classification (NCBI taxonomy): domain Eukaryota; kingdom Metazoa; phylum Arthropoda; class Insecta; order Thysanoptera; family Thripidae; genus Frankliniella; species Frankliniella intonsa. The sequence goes on along the minus strand of CM066245.1, from coordinate 9,908,413 downwards.
AGAAAGGAGCTTCTGGTTACCAAAAGTTCTGAGCAGACTAACACAGCATCAGGTTATTTTTAGTCATCAGTAATAAAAAAAATCAACTGGTAAGCTATCAAACAAATGCGTACAAGCATTCACCATTATGCAGTTGACTCATTCAACATGTCATGCATCTCTGTTTTAGTCACTAAGGCAGCAACTCAAACATTCTGGGATTTTTTTGTTAAAATTTATACTATATGACAACTAGTATTAAAATGGAGACTACAGTACTTGTAGCAATATTGCAATTTTTTATTGACTTGACAGCAAGCAAAGGTGGAAAGTGGCCATCAGTATTGTTTTGAAAGCCAATTGCAATCTACTCCATAGGGAGTTCAAAAGAGATCAATCTGATTCATAACAGTGGTGCGGTACCAAGTGAACGAATAAGTAGACTTTCATAACTTGGGTCAAAGCTTCCCTCGATAGATATTTAAAATACAAATATCTCATTGCTCTTTCACCATTTTACAAAAGGATAATATTTCTTAAAGGCTGATCTTTAATTTAGAGCATTGAATTTTGAATGGAGAGGAATAAAATTAACAGCAGACTGGACATCAAAATGACACCACAGCAGTGGTGCTGTACTATGCAAGCTCCTAAAATGAAATGTTAACTGTTGTCAAAGGTCTTCCCAAGCCAATAAAAGTTAGTCAGCTTGCGGCAAACTACCTTGACATGGAGCCCCCAAGTGCTCAATTACAAATTGGAATATGAACTACTGCTTGTACTATTACAAATGTTCTCCAAAAGAGACTAGCAGCCTAATTTCTTTTATTTTAAGAAAAAGTTCAATAACCTGATCAGAGCTATCCAGTATTGAATCCTTACTCCACAGGATAAGATTCAATGAATTATCTTTGAAAATATGTCCAGTATACTGGTGAGGCAGGAAATGAAAATTGCCAAAATGCCTATTTAGATCTGAATTTTGAATCCAAATGGGAAAAGGTCTTGGAGGCAGCAGCAACAATGTGCTGTTCGGCAGACAAAGAAAAGGATCTCTTTGGGCACTCATTTGCAAATTGTATTAATATAAATGCACCACTCTTCATTAAAGGTAAGCCATATTTGTCCCAGTTACAACTTTGCTCAAGTTAGCAGATGTGTGTAGACATTAGTCTTAGCCACAGGAATAGCCAATTATAAGCAAAGACGCTTCAAAAAATTATTTGAAGTGGGTGCAAATCAAAATATACAAGTCTTTTTTAACTTCTCAGATTTCTTTCAAAGATCAATACCGTCACACTTAAATAAGACCACCTTGATCAGCTCCACTGGATATTCCGCTGCGTACAAAACCCTGACAGGACTAAGTCTGAACGTGCCAAAAGTAAGCCACTCTGGGGACCCCCCTCCCCCCAGCCTACAGCCAGTGGTAGCAAATAGCTCTACGGTCTCCGCCCGAATTACTGCTCATGATTGTTGAAGTTGTTCATCACACAACCAGATGAAAATATTCTCAAATAAATTAGGGGAACAATTACATCACTTTTGTTGAAACTAAATTCAGAATATTTTATGTTTTAAATAAAATCTCCACTATGGGGGTTAACAATTCTTTAAAGGCTCTGATGTAGTTCCAAAACGTCCCTAGTCTCTACCACTAAGCGGTGGAGCCAGGAGGTGGGCTTGGGCGAGGCTCGGGTTAAGAATGTGTTTTGACAGGGTATTGTACACAACAAAACGTCTAGTGTAGCTGATCGAGTAGGTCTTGCTCTTAACATTGCTTACCTTCACAGAAGCAGCATGACCACAGCAGATAAGGTTTTAACAGCAAACAGCGAATGGAGATCCAAGAACCTCCGTAGATTAAGAGGTGAAATAACAGCTTCAGTACATTATGCAGAACATGGTGAATACCTGAAAGAAATAAGAAAAACCTATTAGCATGAAAGAAAGGAAAGAAGGGCAAGCAGATAGCAACAAATCTGATGTATAAAAGAGCACAGCTGAACCATGCAATACCCACCATGTGCTCAGCAGAAGCACCAGACATGCGACATGACAGATGAAAACAGCTTATCAGCACTGCGATGGCAGACAGAGTAAAGATCTAAGCAGCCCCGTGAAGTCTTTGGAAGTGAAGTGGGAGCCGTCAGGGGCAGGGTTCAACAGAACAAATGCAACTTGGCAACCTGAAACAGACAAACAATACTTATTAGTATGGCAGGAAAAATCTGGAGACTGACAAGCAGGTAGCAAAGAAATGTGATGGATAATAGAGCCCAGCATAAGCCAGTAAATGAAATACACACCTTGAGCTATTGGTCATGTATGCAGCCTCAAACATCGCAAAAGGAATTCCAAGCAAGCCAATATATTCCAGCATTCATCAGCAGGCCCTTCAGTGGTGAGGGTCCATGTAAAGGTGGCCCCTGGCCCCAGACTTTCAATCAGCATTCAAGGTACTGGATAGACGAAAGAATCAGCATCATCCTGAAGAATAACAAAAGATAGCACTAAATTAGTATGTCGAATGTTTCAAAATAAATGAGAAGATCCCAAATTTAAGTCCGTTATTCCTATCCTGTCCCAGACACAGCTCTATACTGAAATACTGAAACACGAGGCAGGCATTCTAGCCTAGATGTGAACTCAGAGCAGCCCTCTCTTGAACGCGAATGAGAGCAAGTTACGCGACGCCTGCATTTCGGAAGAGTCAAGTGCCATACACAGCTCTACTGAAACACGAGGCAGGCATTCTAACCTAGATGTGAACTCAGAGCAGCCCTCTCGAACGCGAATGAGAGCAAGTTACGCGACGCCTGCATTTCGGAAGAGTCAAGTGCCATACACAGCTCTACTGAAACACGAGGCAGGCATTCTAACCTAGATGTGAACTCAGAGCAGCCCTCTCGAACGCGAATGAGAGCAAACATTTCGGAAGAGTCAGACAGCTCTACTGAAACACGAGGCAGGCATTCTAACCTAGATGTGAACTCAGAGCAGCCCTCTTGAACGCGAATGAGAGCAAGTTCCGCGACGCCTGCATTTCGGAAGAGTCAAGTGCGACCGAGAAAAACTCGAGCTGAAGGCCAACACCGAGAACCCAAGAACGAAATGCGCAACCGTTCGGAGAATCTGAACAAAACCTCTACACATCCCACTTCCAGTCCAGACGGACACAGGAAACGCATGTGGCTCCCAACACGTGGTGTTTCCATTCAAACCCAGCCAACCTACAGCGACCCTGAACTGTAAGGCATCTTACCTCTTCGAAGCGCAGCAGCCGAGTGAGAGCCGATCCTGGTCTGACGGTGCGAGGCGGCGGTAGGAGGGAGAGGGGAGGGAAGAGGTGGGAGGGCGGTAGCCAGCGTTGCCAACCTCTGGCCCCTCTGGCCGCTACAGGGCGGTACGCGGCGCTCGCCAAGGCGGTGTTTCGGCCGCCAAGGCAAGGCGGTACTTCAGCGCGCAACTTCAAAACGGAAGACTGCATGACGTTACCCGCGCGCCAACCGCGCAATAATTCAAACAGCAAAGCAACAATTACACGTGAAATTCACCCTTCAACTCATGTATTTTGGCACCGGACTTCGTTTGCGAGAGAAAAGGCTATAACCTTTGCGTTTTTGCGATTTTCGGTTGAAAAAAAAATTGTCTCGGATTTCGACCAAACTCACAGGTTACGTCCTTCTGGGACCAAAAAACACATAGCAAGTCCTAGGAGTCCTATACCGGACTTCGTTAGTGAGAAAATAGGCCCCTAAGCCACCTCGCCCGAACACATTGCGCACTATTAGGAATACTGCATTCCCTCGCAGACAAACCGGGTTTTCGGACGAACTGACCCTTGGGGGTTGGTCTAAGGGTACGTTAGAGTCCCCCTGTAAAACCCCGACATTCTGGAGAGCAAAAAAATTCGACCCAAAATCGTAAAATGCAAAGGCTATAACCCCTTGGCGTTTTTGCGATTTTCGGTCGGAAAAGTTTGTCTTGGATTTCGACCAAACTCACAGGTAACCTCCTTCTGAGACCGAAAAACACATAGCAGGTCCTAGGAGTCCTATACCGGACTTCGTTAGTGACAAAATAGGCCCCTAAGCCACCTCGCCCGAACACATTGCGCGCTATGAGGAATACTGCATTCCCTCGCAGACAAACCGGGTTTTCGGACGAACTGACCCTTGGGGGTTGGTCTAAGGGTACGTTAGAGTCCCCCTGTACAACCCCCGTCATTTTGGAGAGAAAAAAAATTCGACCCAAAATCGTAAAAATGCAAAGGCTATAGCCTTTGCGTTTTTACGATTTTCGAGCGAATAAAAGTTGTCTCGGATTTCGACCAAACTCACAGGTTACCTCCTTCTGGGAACAAAAAACACAAAGCAAGTCCTAGGAGTCCTATACTGGACTTCGTTAGAGAGAAAATAGGCCCCTAAGCCACCTCGCCCGAACACATTGCGCGCTATTAGGAATACTGCATTCCCTCGCAGACAAACCGGTTTTCAGACGAACTGACCCTTGGGGGTTGGTCTAGGAGTTCGTTAGAGTCCATCTGTACAACCCCTGTAATTTTGAGAGAAAAAAATTCGACCCAAAATCGTAAAAATGCAAAGGCTATAGCCTTTGCGTTATTGCGATTTTCGGTCGAAAAAAAGTTGTCTCGGATTTCGACCAAACTCACAGGTTACCTTCTTCTGGGACCAAAAAACACATAGCAAGTCCTAGGAGTCCTATACCGGACTTCGTTAGTGAGAAAATAGGCCCCTAAGCCACCTCGCCCGAACACATTGCGCGCTATTAGGAATACTGCATTCCCTCGCAGACAAACCGGGTTTTCGGACGAACTGACCCTTGGGGGTTGGTCTAGGGGTACGTTAGAGTCCCCCTGTACAACCCCCGTCATTTTGGAGAAAAAAAATTCGACCCAAAATCGTAAAAATGCAAAGGCTATAGCCTTTGCGTTTTTGCGATTTTCGGTCGAAAAAAAGTTGTCTCGGATTTCGACCAAACTCACAGGTTACCTCCTTCTGGGACCAAAAGACACATAGCAAGTCCTTTTAATGCGGCAATGCGCACTAAAATACGCGTAAAAGGTAACACATTCCTGACGCATTTAATGTGCATTACGCGCATTAAACACGCCCTTGATGCGGTAATGCACATTAAATGTGTCATGAATGTGTTACCTTTCATGCGCATTTAATGCACCTTGATGTGCATTGGCGCTACTGGGGCTCTGACCCGCCAGCCTCACGCTCATGCCCGCGTGAGCGCACGCTACGGTCTGCGTGGAAACGAACAATTGTTAATTGGATACAGCATTCGGCAAACAAACCCTCGAGGTTTTAGTCTAGGAGTGCATAAGAGTCCCCCTGCACAACTCCCGTCATTTCGAGTAAAATTCTTTTCGAGCGAAAATCGCAATAATCCAAAGGCTTATTATATCTTTATAGTATTCCCCCTGACTAACCCAGAGGGACTTGCTATGTGCTTTTTGGACCCGGAAGAAGGTACCCTGTGAGTTTGGTCGAAATCGGAGACAATTTGCCTCACCTCATCGGCGCTGTGCATTTCTTCGCTGTAAACCCAGTCTGCGGGTGATCCGACCCTCAGGGGTTGGTCTAGGGGTACAGCAGAGTCCCCCCTGTACAACCCCCGTCTTGTCTCCAAATTTTGACAAAACTTACAGAATACTTCTTGGCCCAAAAAGCACGTGCTCAATTTAGGATAAATCCGCAGCGTTGTACTGTAGTCGGAGGTGCCCCTCCTGTCCTGTTCTCGTCTCTCTGGTAGTTTTGCACCCTAGTTGTTGTTTCTTAATGAACGGTGCAGCCACATCAGCAGCGCCCGGGGACTGCCGTGGGCGGGGCGGAGCGCGGCGCCACAGTGCGGCGATTTTGTTTATTTACTTTCTTTTTGCATAATTCCGATTTAGCAGCGGGAGAAGAAAGGAGGGGCGTACCGTTGGTGGTTGTGGAGGTGGTGGTCCGGGTGCTGGAGGGCCGCCAGCAGGGCGTGTGGGAGGGCGAGGGGGAGGGCGAGGGGGAGGGCGGCGCCGGGGGCGGGCGCGGCGGGGCGCAGCGGGTCCACTGTGCCAAAGTCTGTGATGCTGGAAGAGAACGGCCAACTCTCTCTCGTTAATTTGTATGTAAATGCAAACGTGCGGGTGTCGAGCGGGCGGGCGGGGGGCGGGCGGGCGCCTTAAGACTTTGGTGAGAAGGCCCAGCACAGCGATTAGGCACCGGAGGCCACCCTGGGCCCGGGCCGCCGCCGTGTCGACAAGCCCCTCTGAGCTCCTTGAGGTCAGGGCGCCCGGAACGCTCGAGCCCGGAGGAAAACAGAAAAGGAAGGGGGAAAAGAGAGAAAAATGTGAAGTACTGTATAAGGAAAAGGAAAGGAATGGCCGCAAGACGCAAGGCAAGGGCTAGAAGGTGATAAGACATGCGGCGCAATCAGAGGTGGATACATTCGCCCCGCCCCTGCCCCTACCCCCGCCTTTGCCCCCGCCCCCTCCCCCCGCATACCGACGACTGCCAGACGGATGAAACGGTCCAACTAGAGAGGCTGGCAAGAGGCTGAGCCGAGCAGAGGTAGAAAGTGGAGTTGAGCGCACGGTGCGGCGGGGCGGGCGGGGCGTCCTGTGTATCATGCACTGTCACACGCGCTGTCTTATTCGCAAGTTTCATGACCTGGCTGGCTGTACACACAGGGGCGGGGCGGGGCGGGGCGGGGCGGGGCGGGTGTTCTGCTGCGACCAGAGTGGTGTGGTGTGCAGTGGTGTGGCCGTGGCCAGGCGGGGGCCGGGCGGGGCGGGGCGGGGCGGGTGTTCTGCTGCGACCAGAGTGATGTGGTGTGCAGTGGTGTGGCCGTGGCCGGGCGGGGGCGGGGGGGGGGGGGGGGGGGCGGGTGTTCTGCTGCGACCAGAGTGGTGTGGTGTGCAGTGGTGTGGCCGTGGCCAGGCGGGGGCCGGGCGGGGCGGGGCGGGGCGGGTGTTCTGCTGCGACCAGAGTGGTGTGGTGTGCAGTGGTGTGGCCGTGGCCAGGCGGGGGCCGGGCGGGGCGGGGCGGGGCGGGTGTTCTGCTGCGACCAGAGTGGTGTGGTGTGCAGTGGTGTGGCCGTGGCCAGGCGGGGGGGCCGGGCGGGGCGGGGCGGGGCGGGTGTTCTGCTGCGACCAGAGTGGTGTGGTGTGCAGTGGTGTGGCCGTGGCCAGGCGGGGGCCGGGCGGGGCGGGGCGGGTGTTCTGCTGCGACCAGAGTGGTGTGGTGTGCAGTGGTGTGGCCGTGGCCAGGCAGGGGCCGGGCGGGGCGGGCGGGTGTTCTGCTGCGACCAGAGTGGTGTGGTGTGCAGTGGTGTGGCCGTGGCCAGGCGGGGCCGGGCGGGGCCGGGCGGGCGGGTGTTCTGCGACCAGAGTGGTGTGGTGTGCAGTGGTGTGGCCGTGGCCAGGCGGGGGCCGGGCGGGGCGGGGCAGGGCGGGTGTTCTGCTGCGACCAGAGTGGTGTGGTGTGCAGTGGTGTGGCCGTGGCCAGGCGGGGCCGGGCGGGGCAGGGCGGGTGTTCTGCTGCGACCAGAGTGGTGTGGTGTGCAGTGGTGTGGCCGTGGCCAGGCAGGGGGCCGGGCGGGGCGGGCAGGGCAGGTGTTCTGCTGCGACCAGAGTGGTGTGGTGTGCAGTGGTGTGGCCGTGGCCAGGCGGGGGCCGGGCGGGGCGGGGGCAGGGCAGGTGTTCTGCTGCGACCAGAGTGGTGTGGTGTGCAGTGGTGTGGCCGTGGCCAGGCGGGGGCCGGGCGGGCGGGGCGGGGCGGGTGTTCTGCTGCGACCAGAGTGGTGTGGTGTGCAGTGGTGTGGCCGTGGCCAGGCGGGGGGCCGGGCGGGGCGGGGCAGGTGTTCTGCTGCGACCAGAGTGGTGTGGTGTGCAGTGGTGTGGCCGTGGCCAGGCGGGGGAGCCGGGCGGGGCGGGGCGGGTGTTCTGCTGCGACCAGAGTGGTGTGGTGTGCAGTGGTGTGGCCGTGGAGGCGGGAGGCCAGGGGCGGGCGGGGCGTGGGCAGGTGTTCTGCTGCGACCAGAGTGGTGTGGTGTGCAGTGGTGTGGCCGTGGCCAGGCAGGGGCCGGGCGGGGCGGGGCAGGGCGGGTGTTCTGCTGCGACCAGAGTGGTGTGGTGTGCAGTGGTGTGGCCGTGGCCAGGCGGGGGCCGGGCGGGGCAGGGCAGGGCGGGTGTTCTGCTGCGACCAGAGTGATGTGGTGTGCAGTGGTGTGGCCGTGGCCGGGCGGGGCGCTCGGCTCGAGGTACATAATATCTTCCGCCAGGGAGGGCTGAAGGGGCGGGGCGGGGAGTGGCGGGGAGGGAGGGTGGTCCCTGGGTGAGCCCCTTGAGCCAGCGCGCCCCCGTCCCGCCCCGCCCCGCCCCACCCCGTCCCGACCGTGGCCCCCGCCTGGCTCGGAATCTGACGATGACCCCAGCGGTCCCTTCTCTCTCCTCGCCCGGGCGCGCCGCTGCCCCCAATCCGTTCTGGCCAACAAAATACCTTAGGATATTGGCTACCGTCGCGAGGAACATGAGGGCGCGACGCGGCGCGGCGCGGCTCGGCGGCGTTGGGGGCGGAGACGTACTCTGTCGTTTCGGCCCCCGAGGCTGTGAGTTGTGGTGCAGGTCGGTGGCGGACAGGCCTCGGCCTCAGTGTCCTGTATGCCGGTCCAGGCCAGGCCGGGGTCCGCGGGGGCTCTAGGATCAGCAGGGCCTCGGCCCGGCCCCTCGGGGGGCCCCACCCGGCCGCCCGAGGCAACTCATCTCGCGTTATGAGGCACTCTCCCCCGCCCCCGCACCCGGCCCCGCCCCCGCCTTGCCCCCGCCCGACCACCCTGCTCGAGCTCGGCCGGAGGAGAGGGTCGGAAAGAAGGAGGCTCCTGATGTTGTTACCTGTCAATAAATACCCCGAAACACACCGGGGGCGAGCCTTCCGCAGGCGGAGTGGGGAGGGGGGGGGGGCAGAGGGGGGGGGAGTTGAACGCCTGGATGGATATCGCGGTGAACGTGGTGGAAGTCCCGCCCCGCCCCGTTCCCTGGCTACTCAGGATTCACCTGACCGCGACGGAAACGACGCAGAAAACGGAGGTCCGGTACCCGGCTCCTTGGACTTGCAACGAGTATTTTAGTCCCAGTAGAGTGTCCCCTGTGAGTTTGGTCAAAATCGGAGACAATTTTTTTTCGGCCGCAATTCGGGCAGGTCGGACACAAAAAGGTCGGACTTTCGATGAGCACCGCAGCGAAGCTCTTGACTCTTCCATCTTGCTTCGACTTGTCGAACAACGTGTTGCGAGGGGATGCGATGGTGGAGTAAGGGGAGCTCCGTGTGGGCGTAAGGGAGGGGGCTTGATGTGTTCCGGCGTGGCGTGGCGCGGCGGGGAAGTGAGAGGTGAGAGGTCGGCGAGAGAGAAGCGGCCGGGCCGGGAAGTCTCCGCACCGCCGCCGCCATGAATCTTATATGAGCGATCAAGTATTTAGCATCCTATTTTGGACGGGCGCGGCTAATTGCCTTTGAGTTATTTAGTGCCCGGGGCTCGTGAATGCGAATGTTGAGATGTCCCCCGGTCGCTCGGGGAGTTCTCCATAGTACTAACAGCGCGAACTACATGACGTGGGGCGTGGCGGGGAGGGGAGGGGGAGCAGGGAGTCGTCCTGGAAAAGAAGTAATTTGTCTTCAGGTCATTAGGACACACCAACTTGAACCAGTGACCAGCCCTGAAACATCAGTACTAACCCCCTGTTCAACGCAAGAGACAAGAGCTGAAATTTGGCCATAGCCGTGGAGAAATCGCCGTTTGTTCCTTGCCCTTGGACCTAGGGAGGGAGGGCGCGGGTTAGGTAGGAACGCGGCGGCAGCTGGTGGACGTAGGTCACAAGCGCTACAGATCACAAGCGCTACAGGTCACAAACGCTACAGCTCGCTAACGCTACGGGTCGCAACCGCTACAGCTCGGTAGCGCTAGGGCTCGCTAGCGCTACGGGTCACAAGCGCTACAGCGAGAATCCGCGCGTTAGGCGGAGCCGAGCCGAGCCGAGCTAAACCTTGAAAAATTACGCACGTGGCGTGAAAACATGGAAAATTTTTGCGACAGTAAACCTCCCGAAGGAGGTTGCGGTTCCCGCCAGGCACAGGGCTTTTACCCCCCGTGGCAGCCAACAACTTCGGTGTTCTTATGGGAACCGGTGCTTTTCTGGCATGCGATCCTGTCGCGCAATTCGACAGATTTGATCCCCGTACTGTCAGATTTAGTCGTACGGTGGTTAACCGAACTGCCCTGTCCCCAGAGCATGGAATAGCTATTTTTGGAGCCAGATTCTAGGACTTATGACCCCACGACCGACCACCAGTCGTGGGCATGGGACGGAACTTCCTGGCAACCCGCTGTCGCTACCAGTGAAGAACTCACCTGGGTTTGAACCAGGCCCCATGTGCCGAGTCTCACAGACACCCCACGGCTTTCGCGGCACCACTAGACCACTAGACCGTCGGCTATTCCACGAGGGAGGTCGGTTGAAATGGGGGGTTTGTATTCCACTCTCCAAATTGTTGTCCTCAGAAAAATTATTTTTTTTGGTAAGATTCGAACCTCCGTCCTGCGACTCTCCGCGCGGACACTATGCCGGCACGGCTACGACGCCATGGTATCAGGTGCCGGACCACTAGGAGTCATGCTGCGCGAGAAGCCACAGTCACGGAAGAAACGAACCCGGTGTCATGAGTGCGCCTGCTCTCCGGCCAGTGCTGGGCCGGCCGCGTAGCGTCATTGGTATCGGCGCGGCTTAATGCACTAGGTGGGCAGAGGTTCAAACACCGCGTATTGTTTTTTGCTTGTAATTTTTTTTTTTTTTTTTGTTCCGATTATGTGCTCTTTCCAGCTATACCGTCTATGTGACTTAGGCAACTGCAAAAAAGGCACTGGAAAGAGCACTTGGTAACCTAACCAAACCTCCTTCGGGAGGTTTACTGTCGCAAAAATTTTCCATGTTTTCACGCCACGTGCGTAATTTTTCAAGGTTCAGCTCGGCTCGGCTCCGCCTAACGCGCGGATTCTCGCTGTAGCGCTTGTGACCCGTAGCGCTAGCGAGCCCTAGCGCTACCGAGCTGTAGCGGTTGTGATCTGTAGCGCTTCCGAGCCACTCCGCAGCTGGTAAAGCTCCCAAACCTGGCCGGAAGGGGGGGGGGGGGGCAGATTGTCAGGGCCGCGCCGCGCCACCAGGCCAACATGTTCATTTCGCGAGCGCACGCAAATTGTATTTTCGCGCCCCGCTCTTCGCACGATCACCCGATTTATTATTACCGTCGTCGGTCTTTCATCCGGGGGGCCGGGGGGTGGATGAACACTTTCGGGGACTGCTGCTGCTGCTGCCGGGCTAAGCGCGCAACAACCTGAAAGAAGGGAAACAACCACGACGCAAACGGAGTCTCGAGCGAAGAATTCCCTGAAGAGGCCGTTAACGAAACAAAACAAAGACTGAGCGGCGAGTTTGTTCTCCTGGGCGGCGCTCACTTGGACACGCGGCCGTGCCGTGCCGTGCCGTGCCGTGCCGGGCCGGGACTCTTTGGGGGCGCCCGGCCCGGTCCGGCCCGTCCCGTCCCGGTCCGGCCTGCTCTGGATGGATGTGTCCAGTGGGGCGCGAGCGGAGAGTCTTAGTGAGCGGCTACTTCTGCACCTCCCAGCCCCAGCCCTAGCCCCAGCTCGCTACCTTCTACCTCTCTCTCTCTACTGTTAAGGATGGGGGAGCAAGTAAGGAGAGCGAGTACTGGGCACGTCTGTATTCTCAGAGAGCTAGGACCAGAGTGAACAGGGAGGCGGCTGACAACAGGGGAGCCGTAACTAAGGCAACCGTGCGCACGCGTACAGGGAGGGGTGTTCGAACGCGCGCGGGGTATCGGCAGCTGGTCGCGGGGTAGCGCCGTCCTCTACACCATCCCCCTCTCCGTGAAGTGGTGCAGGTCATCGGGCAAGGTAGGGGGCGAGCTTGTCCACGTGATAGGTCCGGGGACGGGACCTGGGTTTGTCCGGGGACTGGAGGCGGACCGTGACATCGTTGAGAATGTCTAGGATGACATGTGGCCCAGTCCACCAGGACTGAAGTTTGGAGCAGCGCCCGATGCGCCGTTGTGGGTCGAATAACCACACACGGTCACCGACCCGGAAGTTGTGGCGCTTCGCCCGGATGTCGTAGCGCTCTTTCTGTCTGAGCGCCACAGCGGCGGCGCGCTCCCGGACCTCATGGTGGAGGTGGAAGAGGCGCTCCTGTAGCCAGGCAGGGTAGGTCTGCGCTGAGTCCCAGGCAGGGGTGCGGGGGTGGTAGCCCCGTGCGAGACCAGGCGGCAGGTCCAGCTGACGTCCGAACAGCATCATGGCAGGGCTGACACCAGTCGTGGAGTGTGGCGCCACGCGGAAACTCATGAGGACGAGCGGCGTCTGCAAATCCCAATCCGTCTTAGCCTTGTTGGCGACCATGGCGATGTGCTCCGTTACCGTACGGATCAGGCGCTCGGCCGCTCCGTTGGACTGGGGGCGCCTCGGTGTCGTCCTCGTCTTGCGCACGCCCAGAAGCTCCATGGCACCTCGGAACACCTTCGACTCGAACGTAGAACCCCGATCTGAGTGCAGTTCACATGGCATCCCGAACCGACTGAAGACGTGGTCTACGAGGGCCCTTGCGACGACGTCCGAGTGCACGCTGGGTACAGGGATGGCTTCTGGCCATCGCGTGAAGTAGTCCACGACAACCAGCAGGTAGCGGTTGCCGCGGGGCGTGCAGGGGAAGGGGCCGGCAAGGTCTACGCCGACGCGCTCCCAGGGGACGCCGACGTTATACGGTCTCAGCGGCACGCGAGTCCGTTGGTGGGGGCCCTTCTTTCTGCGACAGGTATCACATGATAAGCACCAGAGCCTCACCTCTTGGCACATGCCCGGCCAGTAGAAGTGTTGCCGCATCCTTTTCAGTGTCTTGTTGTGGTTGAGGTGTCCTCCAGAGGCAGGGGCATCATGAAACGCGCGGCAGACCTCGGCCATGAGGGAGTGCGGCACCACGAGCTGACGCGTAACACGGGAGTCACAACTGCTCTCATGGAAACGGCGGTAAAGCAGGCCGTCGATGAGCTCCAGAGAGCGCCACTGCAGCCACAGGGCCTTGGTGCGGGCGCTGCAGTCGCTGACGTCCTCAGCTGGAGGCCTCTCCCCCCGTCGTAGAGCAGGGAGCAGAGGGGCGATGTCGGGATCAGCTTTCTGGGCCTCGCGCATCTCGGCAGGGGTGGGGGCTGCAGCATCCACCACGCGCGTCGCCTGGACCGCGACGTCCGTAGTGGCAGGGTCACGGCGAGCGCAGTGTCGGCAATCAGGTCCACAGGGGCGTCGTGAGAGAGCGTCGGCGTTGCCGTGCTCACGCCCTGGCCTGTGCTGGACAATGAAGTCGTAGGCGGCCAAGTGCTCGAGCCACCGCGCGAGCTGGCCCTCGGCGGTGTCCCGGAGCGTGCGGAGCCACTGCAGAGCGGCATGGTCTGTGCGCACAAGAAATGGCCTGCCGAACAGATAGGGATGGAAGTGGCGGACAGCTAGGACCACTGCGAGCAGCTCACGGCGTGTCACGCAGTAATTGCGCTGGGCGCGGTCCAGGGTCTTGCTGAAGTAAGCAATGACTCGTTCGGCACCGGCCTGGACTTGGGAGAGCACTGCGCCAACGCCGAAGTTGGAGGCGTCGCAGTCCAGGATAAACCTCTCACCATTGGGCTGGGGGTAGGCTAGCACTGGAGGAGACGTGAGGACTGCGCGGAGGTGGTCGAAAGCTGCTTGGGCTTCCGCTGACCACACGAACGGTGTGTTCTTGTTGGTGAGGTGGTGCAGGGGTGCTGCAACGGTAGCAAGATCTTTGATGTACTTAGCGTAGTACTGTACCAGGCTCAGGAACGAGTGGAGGCTTGTCTTGTCCGCTGGAGTGGGCCACTGCTTCACGCGGTCACATTTAGCAGGGTCCGTTTCAATGCCAGTTGTTGTGATGACATGGCCCAGGTATTCCAGTTTCCTGGCGAAAAGACTGCATTTCCCTGGATTTAGCAGAAAACGCGCCTTTCGGACACGTAGTAGGACCTCCCGCAGGTTCTGGAGCGCCTCCTGGAACGTTTTACCCGGGACAATTATGTCATCAAGGTAGACACGCGCCATGTGACGGGGCATCAGCTTGTCCATGAGGCGCTGGAAGGTGGCGGGGGCGTTACACAGCCCGAACGGCATCCTCTTGAACTCGTAGAGGCCGTGACCCGGGAGACAGAAGGCGGTCTTGGGTCGCGCCTCGGCCGTCAGGGGGATGTTCCAGTAACCCCACCGGAGGTCAAGGGAGGAGAACCAGGAGGAGCCGTGCAAGGAGTCGAGGGTCTCGTCGATCCGCGGGAGGGGGTAGGCATCTTTCCGCGTCACGTTGTTCAACCGTCTGAAATCAATTGCGAAGCGCGGCTTCCCGTCCTTCTTTGTCAGGAGTACGACAGGGGAGGCCCAGGGAGACTCTGAAGGGCCGATGACGTCCAGCTCCAGCATCTCCGCGATGCACTTGTCCGCTTTCTCTTGTTGCTGGAGGGCAAGTCGGCGGGGCGCCTGTTTGATGGGCGCAGCGTCTCCCGTGTCGATGTCGTGCATGGCGAATGGCGTGTTGCCGATCTCTCCGGCGCACGAAAACACATCCCGAAATTCTGAGAGTAGTGCTCTTACCCGAGAGTGTTCTGGTGCCGACATCGAATCCCGGCAGGCCGCCAAAAGTTTCTCCAGGGGCTCGGGCAGGTTACCCGGGGCGGGGGCGGGGGCCACACTGCGGACCGCTGGCGGGGAGGACACGTCCAGGCGTGTCACGCACACTCCACGGCGCAGGCGCCGGGGGACTTTACTCACGTTCCGGACACGAATCATGAGGTCGCCGTTGTCGCCAGCGAGCAGGGCGCTCGAGACTTGGAGGCCAGGGGGCAGCACGACAGGGGCGGCGGTGCAGTGCATTCTGCTCACCCTGACGACCTCGTCCGGGACACTCGCGGGCAGGGCGGCCCATGCAGCGGTCTGTGGCGACGTCCCGGCGGGCGGCGCACCGTTAGCAGGATCCGGGCACGGCGGCCCCGAGCACGAGGGCTCCGAGTCTCCTGACTCCGGGCACAGAGGCCCCGGGCGCGGAGGCCCCGGGCACTGAGGCCCCGGGCACGGAGGCCCCGGGCGCGGAGGCCCCGGGCACTGAGGCCCCGGGCACGAAGCCCCGAGCGCGCCGGCTCCGAGCCCGCAGACTCCGGTCAGTGGTGACCCGGGCATGGCAGCCCCGGGCACAAGGCCCCGGCTACGGGCAGCGGGCATAACGACCTGTGACGCCCGGACGCGGCCGCCGGCGGCGCTCTCCCTCCCCGAGCAAGTGGCCAGACTGCCAAGAGAGGGGGCGAGGCCCAGCGACGACCGCGTGCCGTCCGCAGGACCGGAGTCCCACAGGTCGCACCCACTCACCCGTACCGTGATGACGGCGTCGGTGTTGGCTGGGATGAGGCTGCTGGTCAGCGCGCACACCCGCAGCGAAGTGGTGACGCCGGAGGGCTGCGTCGTGATGCGGGCGAGCTGCACACGGTGACGGCCGCGGGGGCCATGCACGAACATTTCGTCCTTCATTGGGTTGAACTGCTCCACGTAGGCTGCCAGGAAATCTCCGCCTAGCAGGACCTCCTCGTGGATGTCGCCCTCGAAGACGAACATGGGCACCTCGACGCCGCCGAGATGCAGGGTGGCCTTGCGGGGGCCGCGTAGTGTGCTGGCATCGTCTTTGACAAAGGCACCTACGGCTTGGAGTCGGGGTGTTGCCTCCTCGTCGGCGGCCTCAGGGGGAAGCAGGCCTCGCCGCACAATTGTGAGTTGTGCCCCACAGTCAAGCACAATGCGACGCTTCTTACCAGCAACGGCACCGTCAGAAACCAACCAAGAAACCCGGGGCAGGAGGCGAGGCGCGCATGGGGAGTGCGGTGCTGATGGGGACAGCCGGCGCGGTGCTGGTTGGGCGGTGTTGATGGGGACAGCCGGCGTCACGCCCTTCGACGCGGCTAGTGGGCGTTTCCCTTGCCGCGGCGGTCCGGGGAGCGACGGTCGTCACGGCGCCGGTCACCTTGGCGACGGTCGTCACGACGGTCGCGGCTGCGGCCACGGCGACCTGCTTGGCGTCGACGAGGACACTCACGGTAGAGGTGTGAGGTGGACCCGCAGGAGTAGCAGGCCCGCTTGGCCGTGCTGGTGGACGGGGTGTCCTTGTCCTTGGTGAGCCCGTCGACCAGGGCCTGCAGCTTCCCCAGCAGCTGCTGCGCCGAGTTGGTGGTGGCTGCATCGCTGCGCACCGCAGCGACTTGGACGGCGTCGGCGGCCGTGGACGTGCTCGACTCACTGGTGGCTGAGGCTTCCGCAGCGACCTGGCTGATGCGGGGGCGCTTACCAATTGGGTACATCCGCTCCACGGTCTCCACCTGGATGGCGGCCGTCATGGTGTCGGAGAAGGTCGCCGGGTTCTGGAGGCGTACGGTCCGGCCGACGTCCGGGTCAGCGACGCCGGAGAGGAAACTCTTCTTCGCCACCGTTTGTATCGCCTCCTCGGGCCACGACGGGTAGGCCACCCGCGCCAGGCGGAGTACGTCCGCGCCGAAGTCTGTCAGTGACTCCTGCGGTCCCTGTGTCCGCCGGTCCAGCTCGGCCTCCGCCAGGGCAGCGCGCTGGCCCGGGTGGTAATGCTGTTGGAGGCGCTCGCGGAGGCGGGCGTAGTCCGTGTAGTCGGCAGCGGGCAAGGTCAGCACCACGTCGGCGGCACGGCCCTCAAGGCACTGGAGGAGCCGGCGGCCCTTCGCCTCCGCTGTCCAGCCTGCCGTCGCGCTTTCGAACTGGGCCGAGAAAACGGCCCACGAACGTGTGCCGTCAAATTTAGGGAGCGGTACCTTTTCAGGGGCTTGGTGTTGGCGGGCAGCGAGATTCTGCTCCGAGAGCTGTTGGAGGAGCTCCGTGTTGTGCTGCTGGAGCTGCACATTTGCTTGAGCCCATTGACGGAACAGGGTCTGCATCGGTGTCTCCTCCTCCTCCTCCCGCCTGTTGGCGCGGCTGCGGCTGCGCTCTCGGCGCGGCATGGTGGGGTTGAACAGGCTGTCGGGGGTCTGGTTCACTTCTGACACCAATTGTTAAGGATGGGGGAGCAAGTAAGGAGAGCGAGTACTGGGCACGTCTGTATTCTCAGAGAGCTAGGACCAGAGTGAACAGGGAGGCGGCTGACAACAGGGGAGCCGTAACTAAGGCAACCGTGCGCACGCGTACAGGGAGGGGTGTTCGAACGCGCGCGGGGTATCGGCAGCTGGTCGCGGGGTAGCGCCGTCCTCTACACTACTCACTAGTTTTCCGGGGCGGGCGTCAATCTCTCTCGAGGTGTGCAGACCTGCGAACACTGAGCGCAATACTGCATATCGCATCGCTTGAGATCCAGCCCGGGTTCATTCCGGCACAGTAAATCTCTAGAGCGCGGGCGAAAAGATCGTGGTGCGGGCCACCAAGGCGCCTACACGACCCGGGGTAGGCAACCCGCTCGCCGCTGCGCTCAGCGGGCTGGCCTATCGCAGAGTTCACAGGCGCTCCGCTCGCACCGCGCGCCGCCGCGGTGGAAAACGTTAAATGAGGGAGGTGCGGAAGGGGTCGGGGCGGGGAGGGGGGTCCATCCAGGTCAGCGGAGAGAAGAGTTCGGGGTGGTGTGGCGGATAAGCACATGTATCGTGCGCGGGGCGGGGCTGGTTGGGGCTCTGTGGGAGTACACTGCTGTAGCAGCATAGTGTGAAGTGGGCTCCGCGCGGGGCGGGGCGGACAGCGTGATGTGCCGTGGGGAGGGGAGGCCGTCCGTCCCACTCCCCCATTAGCAGCGGTAATGGGAACCGTACTATTCAAATAGGAGCGACGCGCTGGAGGCTGCCTGGAGGCCTGGAGGGCAGACCGCCACGCCGCGCCACGCCGCGCCGACCACAGGGTCCCTTCTCGACATCATCTCTTTCCCAGATAGGTCCGCCCGGCCGGGTGGAGGGAGAGCGAGAGAGAGCGAGAGCGAGAGAGCGAGAGCGAGAGCGAGAGCGAGAGCGAGAGCGAGAGCGAGAGCGAGAGCGAGAGAGAGAGAGAGAGAGAGAGAGAGAGAGAGAGGAAGGGAGAGTGCTGTTCCCGTGTCTGCCTCATCCATATCTTCATAGCGAGGGTCGGCCCGGCCCGGCCCGGCCCTCGGGGAATCTTGCGCACTGTGGGACACTGCTGGGGCCGAGGACTAAACCAGAAATACAGAGAACATTATTCCCTCTCTTCTTCTTCCTAACTAGACATGGCCACGAATTACAACAAGTTTCTGTAAAGCGCACTTAGCACTGCCGGCGGCGGCGGTGGAGTGCCCGGCGCGGCGCCCTCCCTCATCGAGTCCCCCCCCGCAGGATAGTTCAAGATCTCACCGCTCTACGCGCGCTGCTGGCGCAGCAGGGCCGAGCGTCTTCTGCTAGCGGACGTACCACCGCGCGCCGCACCGTTATTGACTGGCATCAAAAGTCGTGAAATATGGGGAGAGGAGTCTGCGGGGGAGGGTAGCAGGGGAGGGGGAGGGGAGTTCTATGAAAACATTTCCATCCCTGATGATGTGGTGAGTAAGGGGGGAGGGGGGGGGGGCGAGTGGCAGAGTGCCGGGCCAGGCCGGCCGGCCAGCCGGCCGAACGGACAACTCTTGTTCTCAAACCACATCACATATCACATTCCGGCCGGGTCCGCATTGCCGCCCCTCCCCTCCCCGCTCTGTGGTGTGGTGGCGGCTGCGGCCGGAGGCTTATCATGCTGGAGAGCCGGTAGGACGAAAAGCCTGCTGCCGATGCTCTGCCCCGAGCAGTACGGCGTGGCGTGGCGTGGCGTGGCGTTGCGGCAGGTCGGTCAGGGCGAGTGGGGCGGTGAAGGGAGTAGCGTTTCGTACCGTACCGTTTCGATGCAGTGCCGTATCACTTATCTTGATGGGATTGAAGCTTTGGTGATCCTCCCCCCCTCCCCGCCCACTGGCGCGGCGGTAGCAGGCCATCCACCCCGTTTTCCTGTTCGCTCCGGACTCGCGCCAATATTTTGCGACCTCGTGCGGGTGTTTCGAAACCACTTGACTGCGCAGGCTAAAGTACCCACCTCTCATCAGCGGGGCGGAGCGGGGCGGGGCGGGGCGGGGCGAGGCAGGGCGGGGCTAGGCGGGGCGGGGCGAGGCGGGGCGGGGCGGGCCGAGGCGGGGCGCGCGGGGCGGGGTTACCCCGAGGCAGGCAGGTGATGGGGAGGTCGATCCTGAAGTGGAGCGCGCGGCCTAATCCCTCCACCCTTCATAACTTTAAATTGAAAGAGCCGCTTGAACGTCCTCTGGCCGGGCCGGGCCGGGCCGAGTTGGGCGGCCCGGCCGGCGATGATTTGCCCGCGTAAGGTGAAGCTTCTTGCCGCCGCCGGCGATCACGGCCCGTCCGCCCCACCGATACCTCCCTCAGGCCTGCAGCAGCGTCACGAACCGACAAGGAAAGGCAATGGTGCAAGAACGAAACAAGCGGCCGATTAGGGGGCCGCGCAAAACTCAAGCACATTGGTTACGAACAGGTGAACCGCCTGTTTGCTGACAGCTCCCTAAAACTGGGAGAAAAAGGAGAGGAGTCGGTGGTAATGGGCGTGAGTTGAGCTGTATCGGACTTGGCCGGGGCGGGGCGGGGCGGGGCGGGCCGGGCCGGGCGGCGGGCAGGTGTACCGGGCGCGGGGCGGGGGTGGGATGAGTAGCAGGTGCGCTGCAGAGAACCGATAGTCTGGCGCCGCCCGGCCCGTCCCGGCCCGGCCATCCCGTCCCCATCATCAGGGATCAACCTTCGCCTCCGTCTCCCTCTCCCCATCCAGCCCCAATACCCCCGCTTCTGTCTTTCTTTCCCTCCCGGCGTTTGTTCCGCCCATTTTTCCCGCCTCTTTTTCCTCCTTTGCTCTGCGCGCGAAATCGGGGATCGAAGGTGCGCCAGGTATCGTATATAGGGGAACGCAAACGCACAACAACACCTGCCGCTGCGCGCGCTGGGAACACCTCGAGCCAGAGGCCCGCCCCACCCCGCCCCGCCCCGCCCGGCGCGTCACCGAGCACCTGGATACCCGCACAGCCCCGCCACCTCCCCACCGCCTCCCAGCTCAAGATGGCCTTTCAATGTTAATGAGATTATTATTCGCGACGGGGCGTTTGGGAGACGTAACTCGTGATTCGGCGAAATGGTCTCTGGGCTGGAGCGCGGTCGTGGCGCGGAGTGGCGGGGCGGGGTGCGGCGGGGTGCGGCGGGGGCTGACAGCGCGCCTGCCTGCTGCAGCACGCCAGCAGCCCGGCCCGGAGCCCGGCCCGGAGCCCGGAGGCCGCGAGGAGGCGGACCACTTGCTGCCCGGAGCAAAGCGGAGCGCCAAACAAATCGAATCGAATCGGCGTGATTGAGTCCGCCCACCGCCGCGCCGCCGCTTCGCCACCTTATTCCCCGCCTCTCGCCTTAATCTGCGCCTCTCTCTCCCCCGCCCCACCTTGCCACCCGCGCTGCTCTCTCTCTCTCCCCCTCTCCAATTTCCCCATCATATTCCCTTTTCTCTCCCCTCCGCACGCACTAAACGGCTGTCCCTTTACCCAGCCAAACATTTACGATAGGCGTAAAATATTTTCAAAACGTTATATAATAACTGTCTGTCTGTCTGTCTGTCTGTCTGTCTGTCTGTCTGTCTGTCTGTCTGTCTGTCTGTCTGCCCGCGTGGGCTTATGGGAGGGCGCGAGGACCCGGGACGGGTAGTGGCCGTCTGGCGCCCGCAGCGCTTTTAATGAAGCTACTGTCAACATCACTATGGCACTTGATCGCCGCCCGCCTTTGTTTGCGCGGTGTGAGATTGGTGCACGCGTCCGCTGTGAGAAAGAAAAGCTCTTTGCGGGTTTGAACGGCACGCAATAGTCAATAGGGAACACGCTCAAGCCACGCTCTGCCCGCAGCGCGACACGCTCACGCCGCGGCGAGCGTGCGAGCGAACACGCGCATGCCATTGCAGCAGATCTTTAAGTTTTCTTAAAACAAGTATTTTTTTATTCACAGAAAAAAGTAGGTTTACGTCACGGGCGCGCCTAGACCAGACCTCGATGCCACGGGGGCAGGGAGGACAGGTCCCAAAGATTGACTACTGTCCTGCTGGCGCTGGCGGGCAGGGGCGGGCAGGGGCGGGCGGGGGCGGGCGGGGGCGGGGCGCACCATGTCAGCACATCACGGGCTGTACTTAGTCATGTGGCTGCGTGGGGGATTTAGGGGGAGGGTTATGGGGGGCAGGAGCAGGGGGCTGTTGGGGAGGGGGCGCCACGACTGGTAATGACAGAGCTCCCTGCACCGCCCGCCCCGCCCCGCCCTGCCCAGCCCTCGCTCCCTCCTGTGCGTCACCCCAATTTAATCCGCTCACCGACATGTCGCGACGGCCTGCTGGTGCTGCCGGTACCCGCCCCGCCCCGCCCCGCCCCGCCCGGCCCCACCCCGCCCCAGCGCGACGCCCCGTGCTTTGCCATGTAGTGCGGCAGCTGCTCTGCATCCGCCTCTGCACGGCCCGGGGCCGGCCCGGGGGCTGGCATGGAGGCGTCGGCATACCGAGTACCTCCTCCGCCCCGCCCCGCCCCGCCCTGCTATCCCGAGACTCCCTCGGCCCTTCCTCGAGTGTGCCGGCCGGCGCGGTCCCGCGCCTGGGCCTCTCTAAAGTAGCAGCATCTTCCAAAACACCGCCATTCCGCCCCACCCCTCCGATTTGGTTGCGACTCCGGCCCCACCCCAACACTCCGCATCGTTTGCATCCCCCGGCGCGGCGAGGCGAGGCGACCGTGGTGGCGGCCGAGGCGAGGCAGTAGTTCTGCCCTGCCGCCATGCTGCCGCCCTGGCCCTGCCGCCCTGCGCGCCGCCATAGAGTCGACCGCATTTCCATTCCAAAGGTCCAAATCTGGTTTGGGTTGCGGCCCGACCAAGCGAGCAGCGCGCGAGGCGGGGCGGGGCGGGGCGGGGCGAGGCGGGGTGGGCCAGCGACAGCGTGTGCCTCGCCATGCCACGCCACGCCCCCAGCCGGGGAAACTTGTGGAGGACGTCTCCAAGTGCGCATTCGGCGTCAACGCAACGCTCCGGCATCACTCGGGGAAAAATGTAGGTATGTATACTCTGTTGATGGTAAACTTAATTTAGAATCGTGGCGAAGGAAAGATTCCTAGCCTTTGCCGAGCCAAAAAAAAAAAAAAAAAAACGACTGCTTCTACAGAGCACCATTTTGAGCCGACAAATTATAACGCGTCAGCCTTGGGTCTTTTCGCTCTTTTTCTCCCTCGGCACTGCAAAAAGAAAACAAGAAAAAATTCTTGACGCGATCCACTCCGCAATCACCGTTCGTCCATCCATCCATCTATCTATCTATCACGCTCGGTTTCTCTCCCACTTGTCCCCCGTCATCTCCGTGCTCGTTAGCTTTGTCGGGTCACGACGGTGCCTCCCCCCTCCCTCCCTAGTGTCATAGATAATAAGGATCAGAGGTAATTTGGTGACGCCGCGCTCCGCGCTTGACGTAGCCAGGAAGGGAATATGTAACCCTGAGCGCGGCGGGGTGGGGCGGGGCGGGGCGGGGTGGGCCTCGCTCCTCCCCCCTCCCCACCACGCCCCCCGCCGAGCCCAGGCCGGGACACTAACCACCTGTCAAGGCAACCGCGGACCGGGTGGGTTCTATAGTCCATGGAGTGGCCGCAGGGCGCCTTATTAACCCCAATTCTACCCGCGGGATTTATATGTCAGATGAAATAAATGTTGTAGCTTTTCGCTGCGTAGTTTTCATTAAAACTTTGTGCTTGCGTCTATATGGGGCCATCGTCAAGAAGAACAAACTCAGGGGCGTGAGCAATAATAGGCACTATTAAATGGGACCCTACCGAAGAAATCGACCGGGACCGGGAGGGCCGGGCGTGAACAAGAGGGTCCATGTGCTCCGGGAGGGAGATGTTGAACTTTCCGACGGCGCACCGGCGCACCGGCGCCTCGAAGGCGCCCCGCATAATATTAACATTATGCGCCTTCCGGTGTCGCTGACGTGCATTCCCGTGTACTCAACTCACCCGGCAGGCCGGCAGGAGAGCGAGCGAGGGAGGACATTCTTTGATCTAGCACGCCTTGTGTGTGTGTGTGTGTGTGTGTGTGTGTGTGTGTGTGTGTGTGTGTGTGTGTGTGTGTGTGTATGTGTGTGAGCGCGGGCGCGCGCGGCGTTCTACACGCCTCTCCTCAGACGCGAACAAAGTAGTCTGACTTGGCGCTCTGCATAACCACCCCCACCCCCGCCTCTCCCGCGCGTGCTGCCTGATTGCCCCGCGCGAGGTTCGGAAACGCGCGTATACTACTTATTAAATTTCGACACACGGCAGAAAGGGGCAGCGTGGCTGGTGGCGTCTAGCCTCGCGCACCACGCATTTATACACGACGCGTCATGCATTGCCGCCGGGACCAGTTTGATAACTTTACACAATGTGCAGGGGCGGGGCGGGGCGCGGCGGGGCGGGGCGGAGCGGCGCTACACTGAGCACGCCCTGTGTTTAGGAGGGCAGCACCAGAACAGGCAGCACAGACCGGGCGGGGCGGGGCGAGGTGGGGCGAGGTGGGGCCTCCGCAAACAATCGGCTTGCAGATTCGATTTTCCGCAACGGGACAGCCAGCGCGGTAGCCTGGCTGCGGGGAGGCGCGGCGCTGCGCTAACCCGCGCGCCGACGGAATCAATCAGCATAAATGAATGGGTGCCACACGTTTATTGTGTTGTTATCGGCGCAAAGTCGCTCGCCGCTACGCACCACGCCGCGCGGGACTCGAGCATTTCATTCATTTTCAACGACCGCGCGAGCCCGAGGAGGGGTGCTGAAAAAGAAATGTCTGCAAAAATTTCCTTGAGTTTTGCAGGGCAGAGCAGGGAAGGCCGCCTGCGCAGCCGCTTGTCTTGTCACTGTGTGTGGGCGACGCGGTATGCGATGCCGTGGCGCCTGTCTGTAGCCGAGCCGGGGGATTGTTCAGTCGACCTGTCCCGTACGCTTGCCTGCCTGCCTGCCTGTCTGTCTGTCTATTTGCCTGTGTGTCTGTCTGTCTGTCTGTCTATTTGCCTGTTTGTTTGTCTGTCTGTCTGTCTCGACCTGGCGCGGAGGACGGGAGTGAATAAGTGCCGCGCTCTTAAATGTAATTGCCGTAATAAGACGCAGGCGTTTTATTATTTCCAGAGGCGTGCTCCGCCCGCCCCGCGCCCCGCGCCGCTGAGCCCACGGGCTTCTTTATTTATGCGACCCCCTCCCCCACCCCCGCCCCTCCCTTCTTCTCGCCCACTTGCAAAATGTAATGCATCGTCATGAAATTAATAACAGCAGAGTGCGCCGCTGCCGGCCGCGACCGCAGCGCCACACCCCGGCCGGCCGCGGCGAACAAGAGCAAGGGTGGACGCAGTGGACGCCGTGACCCCGCACCGCCAAGGGTCCGCAGCAGTCCGTTCGCTATCAGAGTTTTGCATCAAACCGACGAAAGCCTACACCATCGCACAATCGAGAAAACCGCGGGTGCTTTAAGTCTCTTTTCGTAGTTTTATGTACCAGTTGTTTCAAATGCCTTATACTCATGTCTCAGACCAACCGCGACAGCTGGAATGGAAAATCGCAGAAGCAATAGTAATTTCACTCGACGGACGGCGACACTTTTTTTTTTGCGGCGAGACAAACAAACCACGTGGAAGGGCAGCCCGGGCCGAGGCTATTATTATTCCTTTCCTTCGGTCTGACGGTCGGAACCACCAAAGCGAAAGCGCAAGGAGCCGGGCAGGGTCGCGCCACCCTGGGCAAAAGTCTCCACGTGATGACGTGACGGAGATGAATTGCGGGGAGAATATAATTCGTGGCCGGGCGAATTAAGTCGTGCCGCGGAGGCACCGCACCCCTCCTGACCCGCTCCGCGCGCCGAGAAAATGCTTCCTGAATTAAACGCATTGCGCGAAATGTTTTCTATTTTAATTCTTACTCACGTGAAAAAGAAGAGGATTGCGCGGGGCTCCTTTTTCCCTCCGCAGGGAGCGGTGAAGAGGAAAGTCAGTTGGTTCCAAAAAAATCTACTTTGTAGAAACTGATTTTATTTCAACTTTTGTGACAGTGTGGTCAAAATGCTGCGTAATCCGTTTGAGAGAGATCCATGGCTCCTGATTCTACAATAACCAAGTGTAAAATAAAATAAAACGAAACGCTACAGGCCGGGACAGAGGGTCGCCGCGCATACAGAAGTGACAGCAAACCGATAATTAGAGAAGGGCGCTAAAGGCCGTCCGGGATATGAGAAAACGTCACTAAAAATAGGGCATTACTTCAAATAGAAAATAAATTCATTCACTTATAAACAAGACGTCAAAAAAACGTGATACAAATGCTTATTACTGTACGTTATTTTGCATAGTGACAAACCGCACTCGGCATTATTAATACCGAGAAAGTAGAGAAATGAACCACGTTCTGATTTGCAACAATTCCCAATATTTAGGCCGACATCCAATTTTTTTACTTCGTTAAATGAGATAGAGAGTTTGATGATAATATCAAAATAATTTCATAAAAATGATCCGCTGAGAGGACATCAGATTGTTTGGCCTCAATGTTAACACAGTTGAAGAACAAAGCAACATCAACAAATTGTGGTTTTTCTACTCAAGTATTTTTCCTCAGCAGATAATGATCATAATTTCTGTATCGGAGATTACACGTCAAAGTTTTATTTCTGTACGATTAGTGACACTACGCTCTATATCTTAAATCTCGATGATAGACAATGAGAAACAGTAATAGCTCACACAGCCGTTCATTTCAGACTAGAGTTTAGTTACATTATGATAACATTCACTTAATTCACATTCATGTCAAGAGTTGCCACACCCATTGGCTCACAACACAACTGCATCTACACTTTCTCGTTTTAGCTCGCCCTTCTGCCTTGAAAAAGCAATAGAGCTGGCTAGTTAAAAGGTAGATACACCGCGTTAGAAATAGAGGTGGCAGAGGTAGCACTGCCAAGCGGTCGTCGACTACGACTAGGCTTTAGAAAATGCGATATTCTAGCATAAAATCTGTGGTACAATCACTATCAGAGTACAGAATTTCGTTTGTGCGATAATAACCCTACGACGTTTCTACAATTGTTTTCCATAACAGATCAAGGCCCTTTTCGAAGGAAATGGTACGCTACAGTATTTAGTTCAGCTTGTCACAGCCAAGGTAAGCAGAGTAGTTGTTCGAAGATTAAATTCCGCATGTTAATTGCAAAAAATATCATTAACGGTTGTTGTATTAACCTATATGACGTTATTTTTTAACCGAGTATTGTCACAGGTCAACAAAATCCAACGCGGGAAAATATTAATGTCTCGTAAAAGAAGTGACGTGTAGCTGATTTCATAAGGAACTAAAAGGGTTCGTCGAAGTACGAGAGACGTTTAAACATCCATGAGAGATTTCAAAGTTACTCAATGAGTTACTAACAGTTCAAATCTGCACTAAATAAATTTATTTATCACGCAACTATGGTATAAAAAGCGAGGTTAAAAGCGTAAGAGCGTGTGTCAAAAATAGTTCTACACATTCTACCTTTTGCTTTCGAAACTCTTTTTGGCGTGAGTGGTGAAGAATACAACTGGCATTTCTGTAGCAACCAAGTTCAACTAGAGGATTTACGTTAGTTTCAATGAGACATGACGTATGGTCTTTCCGATTACTATACAACGAATTCACATTCTGCTCTTATAATTACGTTGCGTCAATGACGGAAGGAAAGACAATGGTAGTTTCATGATAAGCTTAAAAAATAAAATGTCAGGAACCCTGATTAGGAAACTGATGACTGCGCAGCGTTTTGAAAGTACAAAAAGGGTCATTATACACAACAAGTACTGACATACCAAACACGCGTTTAACCAAACTTTTTTTGGCAGAAGATAGAAGAGTTTAGATCCTTATTAAAAAGAGACGACACATGCGCTACTCCAAACTATTTCTCTCTCTCTCTCTCTCTTACACACCCACATGCTCACGTCCATACATACAAACAAATACACGCACTCGAGACCACAACACAAGTCGGCTGCAGTACTTAAATCTCGAAGAGACAAGATCCCTCTTTGCCTTCTTCTCAACGTCCCTGCCTGCTTCCACGCAAAACATCCCCCGTCTCGTATCACTCGTCGGGGAGAACACCCGCAGCGCGGACGCCGCGGTCCTGAGCCGCCCCCTGGGCTGAGTCCTCGGGGGCGGCGGGGGCGGCGGGGGCGGCGCTCCCGGCCCCGGGGGCCCACGATCAGAGGAAGGACTCGTCCGCGTTGTCCACGAGGTGCCCCGCGGCCGTGATGACGGCCCCGGGCGAGCCCTGGCCCGAGCTGCGGCACAGCAGGTCGTCCTCAGCCTCGTCCTCGCTGACGCCCAGGTCGGACGTGTGCTCCGCCCGCTCCGCCCGCCCGCCGCCCGGCCCGGGCGTCCCCGACGGCGGCGTCACGTGGCCGATCACGCAGTACTGCTGCTGCGGCGCCACGTGGTAGTAGTTTTGCGCCGGCTCCGGGTCGCCGTACTGCGACTGGTAGAACTCCTCGCGCATCATGTGGTTGAGCGAGCCGCACCGGAAGTACAGGATCTGCTGGAACGGGCGCCGGAAGTCGCGGTTCAGCGTGGCGTAGATGATGGGGTTGAGCAGCGAGTTGGCGTAGCCCAGCCACAGGAAGAGCGACGTGACCGAGGCCGGGATCGTCGACTGGTCCCTGCAACAGCCGAGAGGGGAGCGGAGGACACTCCGGTCAGTGACGCCCAGGTCCTCCGCGCCGCGCCGCGCCCCGCCGCGCCCCGCCCCGCCCCGGGCCAAACTCACACCTCGAACCCCGTCGGGAGGGAAAGCGACAAGCCGGGCGGGACCGGCCCCGTGTGAGGCTGAGTGGGGGACGGGGCACTCTAACTCAAGACAAGCTCCTAGCGAACCCTGCGGCTCTTACAGTAGCTAGAGGTGAAAATTCAGGTTCCACTTGTAGCGTAAATGAATCAATGCATCCTAAGTATTTCTTAGTGACAGGCAAGGGTGGGCTGGGAGTCACTGAGGGGGGAGGGGTTGAGAAGTGGGGTACGGGGACGACGCCGTTGTCGGCCCGGCCCGGCCCGACCCGGGACCCGGCCGGTCTAATCTGAGGAACAGGGGTGGCGTAATTGTTATAAGGTTACGATGAGCACCACAAGGATATCACTGCGCTGCGCCAGGCCGGGCCGGGCCGGGCTGAGCTCAGTCCCGGACTGGCCCGGGCGGGAAACGGCAAAAATCCGTGGGGGCCACGGGCCACTGGCGGCCGGGGGCCATGCGAAGCGTGGCCGGGGCCACGAGAGGCGTGGCCGGAGGCCACGCGAAGCGTGGCTGCGAGGGCCGATGGCTCGGGGAAAGGCCAGACAGCTGCAATGCAACGTCTTAACCTGACGCACAAGAAGGGCCGATGACGAGGGGACACGCAAAATTAACGTTAACTAAAATCGTTGAACGGGCAAGCAGAGCTTTGTGTTAGTAAAAACTGTATTTATTTGTAAAAAAAACATTCCCCCCCCCTCCCCCCGGGGGGGCCACTGGCCAGAGCTGCCGTGGGGGCCAAATACCCCCCAGTCCGGGCCTGGCTGAGCTGGACGTGCCCGGCGGGACTTCCCCCTCCCTCCACCCCCCACATCGCCCCGCGCACTGCCTCCCAGAGGCTCGCGACAATCTCGGGAATTCCCCCCACCCCCACCCCCGGCAGGGCAGACGCCCGAGGACAACGCCCGAGGGCATCGATTTCACCGTACCGGGCGTTTCAGAGGACACGTAACAGTATTGCGGGTCTGCCTACCCGCGGGGCCACGGCGCCGAACGGCAGGGGCGGGGCGGGTAGGCAGAGCCCCATACGTGCTCTCTGAAACATCCGATACTGCTCTCACACATGCGACATAAAAATCTATTTACTGATTTGACAGTCGTAAATTTTAAAGTTGAAGGGGAAACGGATGGTTGATTTAAAAACATAGAGAGAAACAAACGCTAAGATGGAAAGAAAGCAGCGTGTGAATGAGAAAAGGGACAGGAGGAAAAGGCGGCCTTTCTAGGAAGTCTAGAAAGAACAGACAAAAGATGGTAGGTAAGATGAGAAAGAGGAAAAGCGGCGTGGAAAAGGCGAGGGAAAGTGAAGAGCAGGGGTCGTGTAGCTGGGGGGGGGGGGGGCACCAGAGCAGCGACAGACGACAGATATGACTGAGGCGTTCGGGGGGCGGGGGAAGGGGGGGCGGAAGTCTTTTCGTCCCTCCCCGCAATCATCAGCCCGGACAGCTACATGCATCACCCGTCACCCCGCCCCGCTCCACACCGCCAGGATCAAGGGCGTAAGTGAGGGGCAGGGGGCGCGCGCGCGCGCGCTATACGCGTTAATATTCATGCGGGCGCGTGGCGGGGCGGGGCGGGGCGGGGCGGGGCGGGGCGGTGCACGGCGGCGTCGCCCGGTTATGACACTTGACTGATCCTTATTGAAAATTCCATCCGACACACACACATACACACACACACATGCGCGTACAGCAGCAGCAGCAGGAGGAGGGAGGTGTAGGTGGGGGAAGCACATGCACACAACCGTGTAAGTCGAGGCGGGGCGGGGCGGGGCGGGGCGGGGCGGGGCACAGGGAGGCAGGCGGGCGTCCCGTCCCGTCCCGCGGCCAGAACAAACAATTTGCTGCTCTGCTCGGCTCGGATCCACTCATGCGACGCGCTCAGCTCCGTGTTGGCCGGGCCGAAACGGGCCGTATAAGGGCGTTAACGACCCCAGTACTGCGCGGCGTGCACCCCCGTACGCGACGCACGGGGCGGGGGCGGGGTGCACACGCGGAGCCAGTACCCACGGGCGGGGCGGGCCGGGGGACGAGGTGCCACACCACGCCACGCCGCGCCACACCGCAGTCCCCGCGTCCTCTGGCGTCGCGTGGCGTCGTCTGCTTTGCATTGCATGCCGTGCAAGCCATTGGGTTGCCTTAATTTACATGCCATTCGCTATTATCAAAGGGGCCGTGGGTTTTAGCGGGGGGAGGGAGCGGGTGCGTCGGGGCAGACATGCTGTCGGCGTTGGGGGGAGGAGGCAAGCACAGGGAGAGAGAGAGAGAGAGAGAGAGAGAGAGAGAGAGAGAGAGAGAGAGAGAGAGAGAGAGAGGGGGGGCGGCGGCTGCACACAAAAATTTCACGTCGCAATGCATCCGTTCTAGTCGACTTTTACAACGACACGCCGCGGTCCGTCCAAATTGGACGAATGTCGTGTCCGATTCGACCCTGACAGCCCGCGCCCGCGCCCGCGCCGCGCGGCGGGGTGGAGTGCAGAAGGGGTGGACACAGGACGGAACGGAAAGTCAAGCGCTAACGCAAAATCGAATTGGGTCAGGCCTTTCCCTCTAACAGAGAAGAGAGGAAATAAATATTTGTGCGTCACCAATACGACTTGCGGATCGAGCATCTCAAATTATATGCATATACAAATAAATTTTTAAATTTTATATTCATAAAACATAAAAATAAAAATAAACGGACTGTTTGCTGTTTGAAAGCGGTTTATGTTAATAAAGCGGAGAAAATAGAGAGGGGAGGATTAGTGGTGAATGGATGACATTCTGCGGGGCTTAATCCCGCTCCCGCTGCCGCCCCGTAAGTAATCCCCGGCGGAGATCCGCTTTGTGGTGACCAGTGGTGACCAGTGGTGACCCCCGCACCAGGCGCGCGCGCGCGCACGCACACCCACCTGAGGAAGGGCCGCACGAGCGCGAGCACGAAGAAGGGCAGCCAGCAGACGATGAAGGCGCTCATGATGATCCCCAGCGTGGTGGACGCCTTCCTCTCCTTGGCCAGGAAGCGCAGCTTGCGGGTGTGCGTGGACACGCCCACGCCGGCCGTGGCCGCCGAGCAGGCCGACGAGTGCCTCGCCTTGAGCGGCGAGGACCCGCCCAGCCCCGACACCACCACCGCGGACACGCCCTTCTTCTTCTTGGCGCCGCGGCTGCGCTTGCCGTTGCTGGCGCCGCCCCCGCCGCCGCCCCCGCCGCTGCAGCCGCCCCCGCGCGGCGACCGCGACCGTGACCGCGGCGGCGGCCCGAGCATGGGGCACTGCGACTCGTCCGAGCGCCGGCCGCCGCCCCCGTCCGAGGTGGCCAGGCAGCGCGAGGAGCCCAGCTGGCCGGAGCACTGCAACACCAGGAGCACGCACAAGTAAGGTCACTGCACGCCCCGCCGCGCCCGCCACGCCCAACGGGAGTACTGTGCGTGCGACGGGGCGCCAATATTTCACGGGAGGCGGCACGCACGCACGCACGCACGCACGCACGCAGGCGGGCCCGCCCGGCCACCCTTTCTGAAAAATCAGGGAAATACACGCGGGTCACGCGCAGTAGGAAGGTTACGTGTTACGGCCCGTGGGTGGGGTACCGCGGCGAAGCGAAAAACGAAACGAAACAAAAGAAGGTTAAAAAAAAAAAAACAAATTGAAAATAAAAGCA
This sequence comes from Frankliniella intonsa, assembly GCA_033675135.1. Classification (NCBI taxonomy): domain Eukaryota; kingdom Metazoa; phylum Arthropoda; class Insecta; order Thysanoptera; family Thripidae; genus Frankliniella; species Frankliniella intonsa. Next base: position 9,876,810 of record CM066245.1, on the reverse strand, counting down.
GCGCGGGTAGAGTATTGTAGCTGTAAATGGATCCGCAGAGAGATCTGTCCGTAAAAAGGGGATTTAAGGGCCCCGGCTCTCCCCGGCCCGCCCCGCCCCGCCCCGGCCCGCCAGTCATTTCCACGCGCCGGCCCCGCGGTGGTCGGCGCGCCAGGGCTGCCAAACTGCCAAGGTCGCGCCCCCGCTGCCGGCACGCGAGCGGAGCGGAGCGGAGCGGCCACCAGCGTGCACCCGCACCCGCCCCGCCCCGCAGCCATCGCCACGCATACGGACTTGTGTTTCAATTCCCAGAAAAAAAAGTTATTATTCTTTCAGATTAAGCAAAAACATGTCCGCCGCAATTGCGGAGGGCTGTAATGAAAATGCTGTCGTCCCCCGGTTCCGCCCCCCCCCCTCCCCTCCCTCTCCCCTGCCGCGTTGCCATGGCAACGGCGCGGGGATGGATGAATGACGCGTTTAACAGACAGAGCAGCGTCAAGGGAGGGGAATGCAGAAAGGTGTTGCCGTTCCCATATGGGCGTGGCGGGGCGGGGCGGGGCGGGGCGGGGCGCCAGGGCCCTCCCCTCGCCAGCCCGGGCCCGGGATTGCAGTCTACTCCGCGCGCACAAGTTTAGGGTGATAGGGGAAAGTTCCCGCAGTACACAGCGGTCCTGATTGCAATGCCGCTCTCTCCTGACGCTGCTACCGCTACCCGCACCACCGGCCCGCGCGGGCAGAGCAGAGGGGCTTTACGACGCACAAGCCTTGACCCGCAGAGACCGCGCAGAGCCGCTACACCGCGCCACGGGCAGCGCGGGCCCGGGCCCAGGCCGGGGATCAATAGCGGGAACAAGTTCACACTCTACGACGCCAGATCGGCGATGGCGAGCGACCGGGGCGGACTGAGCTGCACCCTGGAGGACGACCTTGCATTGTCCCGCTCCTCGCCCCGCCCCGCCCCGCCCCGCCCCGCCCCGCCCCGCCCGCTGCACGAGCCAGAAGACCCCCGCCCCGGGCGAGTTACTGCGAGGAAGCGTGCCGCGGCAAGGCGGGGCGGGGCGTGGCGTGGCGGGTCAGAATGCGACGCCGTGTTGGCGCCGCTGCCAGAGGCGTGGCGGGGCGGGGCGGGGCGGGGCGTGGTGGCGCGGGGCGGGCAGACGCCAGGCGCCACGGCGGGTCCCGCCCGCCCTGATGACGGCGATGACGGCCCGCACGACGGCGGGGGTCATCAGGACGGGCGTGGACGTGCGCGAACATCTCGGCCCGCCCGGCCCGACGGAGATTTGTGGGAGACACGTACGCGCGCGGGCGGGGCGGGGCGGGGCGGGGCGGGGCGGGCCGGGCGGGGCGCCACCTCTAGGCGAGGGTTGGGGGCGGGGGTGTCTGTGTGGGTATCCAGGCGAAAAGCCCCGTGTGTACCGCGCGCGGTTCGTGGCGCAGAGCCCCGCCCCGCCCCGCCCCACCGCACCCCGCCGCACGAGCATAGGCTTGGTGATTCAATACGTTAGGGATCCGTGACTGGTTTCAAAGCCAAGCCTAAATCCAGTAGAGACCAGCGCCTAACTCACCGGGGCGGGGCGGGGCGGGGCGGGGCGAGGCGGGGTGGGGCCTTGCTCAGCACGCCCCACTCCGCCCTGTGCAGCAGTTAGCCGGGGGCCGGGGCGCCTGGGACACCTCTCAAGCGCCTCTGCCCTGCCCTGCCCTGCCCTGCCGTGCCGCCCCGGCCCGGCGCGTTCTATTCACCTCACCAAAGCCGCGAAACAGCCTCGATAAATAATGCCAGTCGTTTTACCAATCTGCACTGCGCGAGCGCGCGCGCGTTAGCCAGCTCCAGCCGGCGGCGAAGCCTTTTGAGGCAAAAGGGCGCGAGAATAAGGTAATGAGACCGCGAGAGCGTTAGTGTGTGTGTGAGAGAGAGAGAAAGACATGCACCAAAAGAGCAGCTAGAAACCAGAGCCCCCAAGGCGGTGAGTGAGAGCGAGGCGAGAGCGAGGCGAGCGGGAAAAAGAGAGAGAGAGAGAGAGAGGGAGAATATCCGGCGGGCGGAAGAAGTGGCGCTGGATGAGTTATCCGTGGAGCTGAGCGGGGTGGAGGAGGCAAGAGGCGGATAACCGCGCCATCGGCTGGCCCGCGCCGCCCCCGCCGCCCCCGGGGGATGTGCCGGCCCCGATGATGGGGCGCGGCGGATGACGGAGGACGTTGTGAGCGATCAGCAACCCCGCCGCCGGCGGCGTGCACACCACGACTGGCCTGGCCACTTGGCTCCGGCCCGCTGCGCGGCGCGGCGCGGCGCCGCCAGGAGGGAATGACGGTCCTAATCCTGAAAGAGAGCCGCCCCGCCGCGCCCCACCGCGGCCCCATCCATCAGCGCGCCGCTGACAGATTGCCAGCAGAATTATCATGACCGAAAATAGCGGCGCGGCCGATTTTTGCGGGAGCGCGGGGTGGAGCGGGGGCGGAGCGGGGGCGGAGCGGGGGCGGTGGGAGCGGGAGGGCGGGGGAGGGGAAATAATATAAGGGCCGTGATTGAATGGCGGCGGTCGCGGAAGTTTGTTATACTGCCTGGCGTTCGCGCGGAAGTCGAGGACGGACTGCAGAGGCAGGCCCGAGCAGACCCGCGGGGCGGGGCGGGGCGGGGCGAGCGCGGGAAGGTAATTTTGTATTCTATAGAAAAGAAGACGGACTTCTTGTTCGCCGTAAAAAGCAAAATAGTGGAGGCGGGCACAACGTCCATGCGCCCCTCTCCCCCCGCCCTCCCCACCCTGTCTGCCGCTTGTCGAGTTCAGTCTGAAACAAGTGCCTCTGAGCGTCCTGCTGCCTGTTGGGCGCTAGGGAAAAAAACCTGGCCAGGGACACAACGAGAGAAAAAAGAGTGGAAAGAAAAGCAGCGAGTAGGACATACCCTAAACTTTCAAGACAAAAAGGGCTTACGAAAGGTAAAAAGGTAGCTCGCTCGGGCGACACAAGGACGAATCTTGCCCGTATCGCGCCGTAATAATTCATACCGTAAAAGAAACATCATAAAAAACTTTATGCTGCACTGAAACTTTTACTGCTCAGGGTCAACATCAGCAACATCAACAAAAAAAGAGGAGGAATCCATCAGACTTTGACATCAACTTTGGGTAGCATCACGCCGCCCCAGCCAAACTCAATCCCGGTAACGCGACTTTACGTTTCCGCAGTAACCCCATCGTTGGCCGCAGCCTAACATAACCTAACCTCATCGCCGGCCGCAACCTAACCTAAATGTTGTTGCCGCTGCACCCGCCCCACCCGCCCCGCCCCGCCCCGCCCTGCCGTATGGCGTGCGCTGCGGCCCCAACTCCGCTGGCCAGGCCACCCAAGGAAAAGAGAGATGGATACGGGCGGGAGGATGAGGGAGATAGAGAGTGCGGCCCGGGCGGGGCGGGGCGGGGCGGGGCGGGGCGGGCCTGTGTGCTTTTAAGGGGCGGAAGCACTCTCCCCCGCTCGGCCGCGCTGGTACTAAAACACACTCGAAAATTCAGTGCTCTCGTATTACGTTCTCCAGAGTGAGTGCGGGGGCGAGTGGAACCTCAGAGAGAGAGAGAGAGAGAGAGAGAGAGGGAGGGAGAGACAGAGAGAGCGCGCGAGAGAGTACACGCCACGGCACGCCGCCAGGCCGCGCTGGCCCCAGCAGATCCATCATGTCGCATTATAAGAAAGAAAAAAAAAACTTGCCGAAAAGCAACCGACCAAGCAAGCGGTCCCTGCGGCAGATGTCTGCTCCACCCGCAGCGCCCGCCCCGCACGGAGCGGAGCCGGCGGAGCGAACGGCAAAGACGAGCAACCATAGGCAGGCCAGCAAAAAGCCAAACGCATTTCGCATTCAAAGCGAAACTTGTTTCCCAGAGCGGCGTTTGGATAACGGAGTGTTGATGGGCGCGATAGAACATTCCCGTGTCGTCCGCTGCTATAGGGGGCGGGTGGGGGGAGGAAAAAAATAGCGCAAGGCTGTGCTGTGGCGGCTGTGGGTGGCCCTGCTGACGCCTTTTGGAAAAGACAAGTGAAAAAGTTTATTTGAAAAGTATAGTAAAAATGTCACAGGCAGTTGAGGTAAATTTTCTCTGCTTTGTTGGTAATTAGGGATAATACTGCCCCTTGCATGATAGTCATTCGCATTTCATCAAATAAAACCGCCGCGTTTCACACACCTCTGCTCCATTCCAGTTCGCGCCCGGAGCTGCAAGATAGCATCTCCTCTCCGTCCCCCTGCTCCTTCTCGTGTGGTGGACCCGCCCCGCCCCGCCCCGCCCCGCCCCACCCCACCGCTCGTGCGGGATGAAATTCCAGCCGGCGCCTGAGAGGACCGCGCGCGGCAGCAGTGCGCTGGTCCTCAGCGCCCGCCCCGCCCCGCCCCGCCCCGGAACGCCCCAGCCGTCGTCACGATCGTCACACGTGTCGCCGCGACCGTCACTCATGCAACATTGTGCACGCCCTTGTGTTAGTGAGTGTGTGTGTGTGTGTGTTATGGGGGACTAGTAGTGGTAGTGGGCGCCGTAAAGGGGTAGACGAGTCAGCAGCGCGCACCCCGCCCCGCCCCGCCCCGCCCCGCCATGCAAACTTGCGCAACGGAACGCCCGCTATCCGCATGCGGGAGAGAATAGGGGGCGCGCAGCAGTGTCAATGTCGCTGTGGTCGTGGGGCCGCCGTGAGCGGCTGGGTAGGCAACCCGCCTCGCTGGTCAGCTGGCGGGTTGCCTATCACGCTGCTCAAGTGGTTGAGTATACGGCCTGCGAAGCGCTCGTGACCGTCGCAGAAGTACAGATTTTTATTTTTCAAACGAAAAGGAGCGAAACAGTCTGGCGCCCGAAGGCAATCTTTTTAACTGAGCTGGAGCTGTTCAGAGCGAGTTCAGAGCCACTTGCTAAGGCCTTTGCTGGATACACACTAACTGTATTTGTATGTTTTTGTGCAAACGTTTGTGCAAAGTTAAACATGCATATCGTTTCACACAAATTTATGCAAAAAACTGCATGAATTTATACAAATGTATGCACAAAATCGTTCAAATCGACGCACAAATTTGTGTGAAAAATTTGATTGCTTAACTTTGTACAAATAAAAGATACAAATCCGGTTAGTGTGTACCCGGTCCGGGTGGGGCGGGGCGGGGCGGGGCGGGGCGGGGCAGCGCTGCTCCAAGTTTCAACCGGGCGGGGCGGGCGGAGAGAACGGGACGCTCCTCCTGGGATGTTGTTGGAGCGGCGGCCTCAGCATCGAGCAATCATTTAAGCAGAGCGATGTGCTACGCCCCTGCTGCGGACAAAGCGGGCGGGCGGACAATACCGTCGCGACGAAACTGGACTCACTGCGATTAACCAAACGAACGAACGGACGAACGAACGACCGAACGGACGGAAACGCGAGCCCGTCGTCGCGCGGATGCCAGGAAGCGGAATGTCTGTAGCACATCGCGACAGACATTTTTTTTTTTAAATCTTTCGACGACGCTCTTTTGGAGGTACAGGGGACGGCAGGACGAGACTGAAAGGAGAGACTCCCAGCCAGGCCCGGCCCGGCCCATCGGAGCGCGCGACCCGATAGCAGACTGACTCGGCAGAGACACGACCAGTGCCGCTCAAAGAGGTAGAATCGCAATAATAATTGAGTTTTAATCCGAGAAGCTCTCCTCTCCTTTCTTTACCCGGCACGGCTCACCGACTCACGGCGCCCCCTCCGCTCCCCTTCCTATCCTCCTCAACAAGGCCTCGCTGCTGAAATACACGAGCGGCCTGCAACGAGCATATTTCAGTCCCCTTCACAATAACAGTACGGACACATTTCCGAAACGCGCTCACGTTCCGCACCTGCTCGAGCGGGCCTCCTGCTGGCGCTCTGTCTGTCTGGCGTCAGACTCGCTCTAGATGGGCGCGCGTGGCGCCGTGCAGGGCAGAGCAGAGACGTACCAAAGGAGCAGCGAGTCTCTTACTACGCCCACTTGAATTATAATAAGAGTAGAAAGACGATGCGGGGCGGGGCGGGGCGGGGCGGGGCGGGGCGGGGCGGGGCGGGGCGGGGCGCGGCGGGCGCTACCGCTCTGACTGCGCGACTGCGCGAGTGAGGCAGGCGAAGGTAATCGATTCCTTCTTTCCAATCAAGTGCCAAAGCCAGTCGAAAAGTGAGAGGAGCGGGCCGGGCGCCGTCATCAAAATCTCTCCGCAGCGGTGGAGCGCGCGGATCGCACTGGTCTTCCCCCCCCCCAACCGCCTTCTCTTCTTAGAAACTCTACCTTTTGGCAAAGTTTCTGTCTGACGAGCGGCGGCGCGGCGGCGGCGACGACGGCCCGGGGATTGTGTTCTGAGCGCCGGGAAATGAATATCTCGCCAATCTGTTTGAAGCGTTCTGCACTTATTAGAGGGAGCACGGCGGCATTGTCGCCGTTCAGCGGAGAGAGGGATGGGAAAAGCAGTGCTTGAACTGTGACGGCGATTTCCTATATCAGTGTGGTTAGCCCAGTATCAAAAACTGGACGCCATCGTAATGCACTTTCACTAAACTTTTTTGCCAGCCCGTGCCCAAACTCATGAAAATAAAATACCCCTTTTTTTATTTCTCTTTAGTCGTCGAACCTTGGCTGTAAGAAGAAAAGAGTATAGCGGGCGAAGCGAGGGGGACAATGAGGAAGGCCGTTACACTGCGTCAAGCGGCCCGGCCCGGAGAATGTGCATTGTAGGGCCAGTGCACTGTGCGCTACACCAGGGCCCTCAGGCTGCCCCACCCCGCCCCGCCCCACCCCACCCGCCCCACCCCACCCCACCCCGCCCCGCCGCGTCCCGAGGCAGCATCGGCGCGCAGCGCAATCCAGCCATAACGCCAATGTGCTCTATCACGCGCGAAGCTTAGCACAATCCAAAACCATACCATCAAAATAAAAAATGGACAATGTAAAAATTAAAATTATAAATTACAGTGAAGCAGGTCATAAATATCCTAGGGAACAATAGGATTTTTTTCACATAGGATAAAGATGGCCTCCCAATGTCACCTTGCGGGGATAAGCCGGGGCCTACAATGTAATCTTTGACAGCAGGGTGGAGCCCTTGGAGACCCTGCAGCAGGCTCCCTGGAGTGCCAACCGCTGCTCCGCAGGGCTTCCAGGCGACAACAAAACGCAGCGCACAACACGACAAGGGCTGGACTAGGCCGGGCTGGGCGCGCCATTCAGCGAGCTTGTAGCGGCCCGCCCCGCCCCGCCCCGCCCCGCACCGCCCCGCCACGCGCTGCTCGAGCTGCTGACTTGTGGCCCCACTCCCTCACTACTCCTCCTGTTCCTCAGCGCAGCCGGCCAAAACCAGATGGCAGCAGGCTCAGTGTTTCCTTTCAGGGCCGCCCCGCCCCGCCCCGCCCCGCCCCACCGGCCGGACCGCGCCCCGCCCCACCACCAGCACGGCCGCAACACAGTGTCATTCTGGTTCCCTCTGAAAGGGAAGTCGTCGTCACCACTTCGCGCCTCGCGGCTGTAGACGGGGAAGTGGGACGGAGGGGGCGAGCGCGCGGCTGCGGGGGAGGGAACCATCAGTGCTCTCCTCCACTGTGTGCCTGTCGCGCCCCGCCCCGCCCCGCTCCGCCCCACCCCACCCCGCTCCGCCCCGCCCCGCCACACCCCACCGGCAGCGACATTTCAACCCCATCGTCACCCCCTATCCCCCACCCCGCTACGCCAAGTTTATTTTTAATCGGCGCGGTTAAGACTTTATGGGCCGGAAAGATACTCGCGGTGGGGCAAAAGGGTTCGGAGCGGGGGAGGGGCGGTGGGGGTGAGGGTTGGCGTTCGGGTCGCCGCAGAGAGGGGGTGAGGGTAGCGCAGCGTGGCACCATCAGGGCGGGAGTGCCCGCCCGCCCGCACCCCGCCCCGCCCCGCCCCGCCCCGCCCCGCCCCGCCCCGCCCGTCTGAGGCGGATGGCGGGTCGCAGTAGTGGAAGTGACAGCCGCACGTCTGTGTCTGTGGCCTCCCCGAATGAAATGCTCCCGAATCCACTTTGGCCCCAATTACCAAGACTCGCCCGGCCCTCGCGCCGCCGGAAGTCGGGCCTGCACCTCCAGCACTCGGACCCTGGCGTGGCGGGGCGGGGCGGGGCGAGCCAGCGGGCTATACAGGGTGACTTTTTTCCGACTTAATATATTTCGGGGGCGTGTAGGGGGTGCCTAGAGAAGCGTTTTGATATAGGACACTTGGGGCCGGAAATGAAAATTGGCGGTGCTACGCCAGATTTAAATTTGAAAACTTGCGCCGGAAGGTAGGCAACTCACCCGTAAGGCGGAGTTTCGCGGGCGAGAAGGTAGAGCCAGTGGGGTGGCCTTACCCCTGTAGCCATCCCCCGCACATCGGGAGCCGTTCACCAGGGACCCGCGAACATCCTCCGCGGTTCCGTTAGGAGCCGCGGCAACCCCTCACAGTTCCGCAAGGACCCGCGGTCGACCCCGCAGTTTCGTCAGGACCCGTGGCCTCGCCCGGGCGGGGGATGGCGTAAAGGGTTAGGCCACCCCGCTGGCCCTACCCCGTCGTCCGCTAAGTCTCACCTTAAGGGTGGGTTGCCTACCTTCCGGCGCAATTTTTCAAATTTAAATTTAGCGTAGCGCCGCCAATTTTCATTTCCGACCCCAAGTGTCCTATATCAAAACGCTTCCCTAGGCACCCCCTACACGCCCTTGAAATATATTAAGTCGGAAAAAAGTCACCCTGTATGTCCTCAAAGTCACACAACGCGGGCGCTTCTAATTATGAAACCGCGCACACACACACACACGCACACGCCCACAAAACAATCATCAGAACGAGACGCCACAGCAAAACGCCACGGTGGGCGCGGGGCGCGGGGCGCGCGGGGTGAGCCGACATGGGGAGGCCTAGGCCCCTTTCACCCCGCAGCCACCACACCGATCGCTCACTGGCTGACAACGAGACCCGCTATTTTTCCCCCCACCACTCCCACCGCGCTCCTCTGTCATTGGAGCTTGCATGAATGAAACTAGAGAGGGTTTATCTGCCCCCTCCCTCCCCCTCCCTCCCTCTCCCTCTCTCCCTCTCTGTTCATTTAGGGGCACTGCTGCGCCGTTTCACCGATTCCTGCCACTTGACATGGCAGAGCCCGCATCTGTCTTGCCGGGGCTGCATCAGTGAAAAATGGGGCGAGAGGGGGCGGGACTGGGGAGGGGTGGGCTTACAACGAGGGCGCAGCAGCAGTAAAAAGGAGAGCAAGTAGCAAAAGGATTTCAAGGAATCTCCATTCCGCGGGGCAAGTTGCGATAAGCGAACTTTGGGACAGTTTTATCGCAGTGTAAAAGGACAGGGGGAGCGCGGGGCGGAAAAAAACACGAGCGTAAAGGCAAAACGGGAAGATTGGGACGGGGAGGGGCGGAGGTGCGACAAGACCGCTAACACGAGGCTACACCAGGACACCTCACCGCCCCCCGCGCCACCTCCGTTCTAGAGCTAAGAAAGAAGCATGGCTCCTCTGAGGCGCGCCGAGACGAGACCAGGCGCCGAGCAAGAATCTCATCTCTAACCCCTCGCTCCGTTTGTCTGAATTTGCCCGCGCGTCTGCCCCTTCGCGCCCCTCTCTCTCTCTCTCTCTCTCTCTCTCTCTCTCCCTCCTCTCTCTCTCGCTCTCTCCCCCTCTCTGACGCCATGCTCAGTGTCCGTTTCGCTTCTCGTCCTCCCGGTGGTGTGTGGTTGGCGGCGTGGCGGCGTGGCATCCATTACCAGCTTAGAGTTGGCAAAAGCGGCGGGAGGGAGGGAGGGAGAGAGGGAGAAAGGTATGGGGGAAGGAGAGAGAGAGAGAGAGAGAGAGAGAGAGAGAGAGAGAGAGAGAGAGAGAGAGAGAGTGAGGAGGAGAGAGAGAGGATAACGCAAGTGGCGGTGGCAGCACGGGAGCAGTGGCAGTGTCAACACCAGCGGCGGGGCGGGGCGGGGCGGGGCGGGGCGGGGCGGGGCGGGCGGGGCGTTCTGCTCGCGCCTGTGATGTGGAATGGATCACGCCTGCTCCGCGTAGCGTCACGTTATACAGTGCTGCTAATGTAACGCTGTGACCGGACGGGTCGCGGCGTGACGCGCTGGCGCAGTGTAACGCGGCCCCCGGCGGTGTCGCCATCTGCAGGCAGGAAGGAGACGGCAGGAGCAGGCCGGGGTGAGGCGTGCGTCAGAGCGCAGAAGTGGCCAGGACCAGCCCGGCCCGGGCCACAGGTGAGCGCGCCCGTACGGGCACGGGGCGGGGCGGGGCGGGGCGGGGCCAGAGGACCCACTCTGCAGGGCATTTCACCTTGTCCACCCGGGACAAGTTATAGGGCACTGGGACACGAGGGAGCAAAGCGAGGAAAAACGTCAGTCACGGGGAGAAAAAAAACCCACAAGATACTACCCCTTTTAGCAGATGATACCACTAAAAATAATAACATTACATAAATAACGAAGAAAAAACTAGCTTCGAATTTTTTTTTAAGAAAAAATGTATATTGGATATAGTATGCATTTATTACGGAGCTAGGAGGAAAGTCTGAGCAAAGCGCCTTAAATTCCTCGTCTTGTCGAAACGAAAGGCCGAAAGGCTAATGGAGCTCCGAAGCGTTGCACCTACTCAGCGCGCGTGAGTGAGAGAGAGAGAGAGAGAGAGAGAGAGAGAGAGAGAGAGAGAGAGAGAGGGGGGGGGGGGGGAGAACCAGGGGATTCTTGGCGACGCGACGGGGCGGCGTGGCTCGGCGTGGCGTGTATCAGCCGCGACCAGCCGCAAGGAGAGAGGAGGAGGAGGGCTCGCCGGGGAAATGCATAATAATGGGAAACACGGGGCGCCAAGTATTACTAAATCAGCCCCGCCCCGCCCCGCCCCGCCCCGCCCCGCCGCAGAGGTGAGTGCTAGAGGCAGGCGAGGCGCTGGCTGCGCTGGCTGGCTGGCTGCCTGCCTGCCTGGCTGGGGCAGCAACAGGTTGCCTGGGTCGAAAGCGGTAAGCAATTCTGAGTGCGCGCCGCGCGCCCCGCGCCACCGGTGAAAATATATGCGGCGCGGGGGGAGCAGGGGCTGAGGGCGCCCCAGACAGAGGGGAGGGGGCGAGAGACCTGAACGCTTTATCGCTCAAGACGAGGAGGTCACACGACGGTCTAATTGTTTTTTAAAAGCAATATCTGAGAGGATGTGGTGGTCTCGCCTCGCCTCGCCTGCAAGCCCGCCCCTACTACATAGCCCCCCCCCCCCCCCCCAAGACCTCGTGCCCCGCCCCCGACCTCCTCTTCTGTCGTCCTCGACAACTTTGGTGAGCTCATGTATACTCTAGTCCCACCTTAATCATTTTTTCAAGCACAACACTTGTTTGTCGGGAATTTTATTAGGAAAGTTTCCGCTCGGCATAAACTGTTTATTACACCGCTCGTTTGTATCTTTTTAATCTAAACGTCCCAACACCACGCCGCCGGCCGCTTATAGAGGGGGCCTTAAAACGCAAGATGAGGGAGGGATGTAAGTATGGGGGTGGGGTGGGGCATGTCAGTGACCGGGGGCACCCCCGCACTCCCACTGCTGTGTAACATGCGAAATATTTCAGTAGACTATACGGTGTCGCCCTCCCTATGCGGGTGCCTCGCGCGCCCCCTTGCTCTGATTCGCGCGCAGGAGTGGTCTCACGGGGAGGACCCCGCGGCCCCGCCCCGCCCCGCCCCGCCCCGCCCCACCCCACGGCTTCCTATTGTGCAGCCTCCCCCCTCTCCCCTCAGCCTGTGGCGGCAGGTGAGCCCCCCGGGCTCGTGACCCCCGATGGGGCCGCGCCCCGCCCCGCCCCGCCGCGCCCTCACCCCATCCCAGGCGCAAAGCCCCCCTAGTGGGGCCCCAAATCCTCGCGGGTGGCCAAAGAACTTGGAGCGAAGCAGGAGCTGAAGGGCTTGCCGCCCGCATGAGCTGCGCGGCGCAGTGCGGTGCGAGCGTCCCCGCCCCGCCCCGCCCCGCCCCGCCCCGCCCCGCCCCGCCACGCCCCGCGGGTGCAGGCGGGGTGCGCCCGCAGCAGGGTAGGGGCGCATCTTCTTGCATTGTGGCCGGAGCACAAAGCCCACGCCAGCCCATTACTCTGCACCGTGCTCCTGACCTGGGGCGCGGAGGGCCCCGCAGGTGCAGGGCGGGCAGGTCAGGCGTCGCCCCGCCCCGCCCCGCCCCGCCTCGCCCCCGCCACGCCCGGACCCTGGACAACCAGGGCGGGAGGCCTCCCGCGGGCCCAAGAGTTTAGAGGAAGTTTTCAGGACCCCTCATTTGGATTACAGATTCACGATTTCCGGCGTCGCGTCCGTCCTGCTGTCGCAGGAGGCCTAGGCCAGGCCAGCAGGCGGGGCGACGCCACGCCACGCCACGCCGCCACCCTATACAAGGGCGCCGCGCGCGTCCCGACGCCGAAGCACTTCCGAGACGGAGATGGAAAACAAGGGAACAATTTGCGCATCGACAAGATCACAGCGCCGCGCCGCGCCGCCACCGTGCCGTGCGCCGCTCCGCGCTCCGAAAGGGAGATTCGAAAATAAAAGGAGGGAAAACAGACGGAAAGGCGAAAGCGGCGAAGACAATGTCGCCGCCTCGCGCGACGTTTAATCACGACGAAAGGTGTCCCGGCGTAAAATAAGAACCGCGTAGAACCGTGTAACGACACGGACACGGAAGGCTTCTGAGCCGCCTTTCAAACACAAGATGTGAAACACTTTGCCACTCACCGTGGTGTTGGTGCTGGTGGTGGAGGGCCGGTGCTGGCGGCCGGACGCCGCCGGCGTGCTCGCGGCCGGCGACGACCCCGGCGAGGGGATGGGCGGCGCGCTGTTGGCGCCCGTGGGCGTCGTCAGCAGCAGCGAGGCGGCCATCGAGTTGTGCATCACGTCCGGCGAGGTGCCGCCGTTCTTGACCCCGCCCCCGGCCGCCCCCACGCCGCTGCCGCCGCCTCCGCCGCCACCAGCGCCACCACCAGCGGCCGCCCGGTCCGCCGCCGGCGCCGCGCCGCCGTGGTGGTTGGCGTGGTGGTAGGTGCAGCACGCGGTCGCCGACGGCAGCGGCGGCTGCAGGTAGCCGTGCGGCGGCCCCAGGTGCGTCTGCGCGCGCCGCTCCTCCAGCACGATCCGCCGCGCCGCCCGGAAGATCTTGTAGTACACCACGATCATCACGGTCAGCGGGATGTAAAAGGACCACAGCGTGGCATAGATCTGCAACAGAAAACAACCGGTTGATGCATTTATTTCCGGAGGCATGTGGTATAATACAAAAGCACCGGAAGAGACGAAACAAAATAATCCGCAGGTTTGTGCGATGTTTCGAAACGTTCGCGCATCGCAACAGCAGCACTCATCGGCTAAACTCTCAGCGGAGGAAGGTTGTGAATCCTTAACGTGTGATCGAGAGCGCCGGCCCGCTCCACGCAGCGGTGCGGATAAAGCCCGGAGTTGGTTCACGTCCGGACTTCCCTCAGTTTTTTTGAAAAGTTTTTTTTTTGTTTTCGTCTGCCGAGGGAAGACGGACAGCAGAACGCGCGTACAGCAGCAGCAGCAGGCTTGGCGGCGGACAAAAAAAAAAAAAAAAAGACAAATATCTACGTCGAGCTGGAATTGCTGCTGTGGACGGCGGGGGAGGCATGAAATATAAACAGCATCCGACGCAGTGTAGTAGGAGCGAGAGCGGGGCCGGCCCACTGGGGCCCAGGGGGCAGCCCGATCCGGTCGGCGGGGGGCGCCGGGCAGGAAGCAGAGTGGAGCGGGGCGGGGCCAGCGGAGCCGGCTTTTGCACCTGATGGATTTTATATGGGAGACAGGCGGGGCTGGGCGGGGAGGCGCAGGACGCGCGCCCGCCACACCTCACCGCTGCTGCACTTCCGGCGGCGACGAATAGCACACGGCCAGGCAGTGACGCGCGCTCCGCCCCGCCCCGCCCCGCCCTGCCCCGCCCCGCCCCTGCCTGGCACCGCACAGTAGAGCGTTTTTAAGAATTTACGAGTACCGAATGCGTGCCGCGAAACACGCGGGCGGGCGGGAAGGGAAACTGGAGAAAGACGGTAAAAAAAGACCTGCAATGCACAAAAAAATAAGAAAAGAAGAGGGGAAAACGGCTCGAAACGAGCCACAGAGGGGTACTGACTGGGCCTGGGCGGGGTGGTAAGAAAAACAGCGGCGTCGCCAGATGGACCGGTGAAAAGCAGAGGAAGAATTACAGCAGGGCGCAAGGAAAAACCGGATGGAGAGAAAGCGAGGAGAGAGCGAGAGAGCGAGAGCGAGAGAGCGAGAGAGCGAGAGAGAGAGAGAGAGAGAGAGAGAGAGAGAGAGAGAGAGAGAGAGAGAGAGAGAGAGAGAGAGAGAGAGAGAGAGACAGAGAGCCGGCGGGCGCGCGCGGTCGGGCGGGCGGATTGAGCAGATAGGCACAAGCGCCTGGAGCGGTGAGATAGGCCACCCGCAGCACGGGGCTGCCACGCGCGCCTCCGGCTGCCTATCGCCACGGCGCTCACAGCAGGCGGGGCGGAGCGGCGCGTCACCGTTCGACAGGCGGCCGGGACGGGACGGACGTCAAGGACGTTGTGCTCGAGGAGCAGAACGCCGCCCGACATGTAGTACCCGCGCGCTTCTCTCTGCTCGCTCTCTCTTCGCCATCCTGTTTTTCTCCGCCTCGCCGGCCCCGGACCGACCGGCCGGACGGGGTAAAAGCGACGACGCCGCGCGACGCCACGCGACGCCTCCAAAGTCTCTCACGTTTTCATAATACTCTTATCCGCTTGCGACGGATAGAATTTCCCGTCTGGGGCGGCAGGCAGTCTCCGCAGCGTGGGGCGGGGCGGGGCGGGGCGGGGTGGGGCGGCGCGGCGCTCAGCAGTATCAGCGCGCGGCCCGGCCCGGCCCGCAGCGCCACGGTGCTGTTGTGCTGGTCGCGCGGATTATCCGCCAACACAACGGTCTCTTCACATCCCCACCCCTTTCTCTCTCATCCTCTCATAGCACATACTTTTTTTCATTTTTTTTTTTCAATTATTCCCCATTCCCGGGCCGGGCCGGCCGGGCCGGTGGTATCCGGGCGTGTCACTCCAGCCAGCAGCACGCCACCAGCGCAGAGATGGGAACAGCTCGCGGGGCTCCATCACACTCATGTCCTGCGTGACGTCAGATGTCCCGCGTCTATTCTCCCCCGCCCTCGCTCCCTGTCCCCCTCCCTCCCACCCTCCCTCCCTGCCTCCCTCTCGTCCCTGATTGCGCACCGGGCCGGGGGCCGGGCTTGGCCGCGCTGCGCCCCGCCCGCCTGCCTCGCGCCCCTCAGAGCCGCGGTAATCCCTTCCGATCGAGTCCGGCAATAAGCTCCGGGATCGTGCAGGGCCGCGCCGGACCGGAGCGGACCGGAGCGCGCCGCAGCGCCGCGGACACCGCGCACCGCCGCGCGACCCCACCCCGCGGACATAGCGAACAATTACCAAAAGTTGTTTATAATACATAATAATGATACAATAAATATTGCACGAAAAACTTTGTTTTGTTTCTGCTCCATCTTTTTGTCGTGCGCGGGCCGGGCAGTGTTGCGCCGGCTGCTATCACGGCTGGGGACGGCCGGGGCCCCTCCAGCTGTATCAACACTGAGCCAGCCGGCAGCCGGCCGGCCGGCACGGCACGGGCTTCTTGTTCCGGCACCGCCAACTTTTTCTGCCCTCCCCAAGAGAGAGAGAGAGGGAGAGAGAGAGAGAGAGAGAGAGAGTAAGAGAGGGAGAAAGGGAGAGGGAGAGAAGGGGGGAGCTACAGTCTGAGTACCTGCATGGGTCTCTTGACTCAAACTCAACTGCTACGTGAGAGTGAGTGTAGAAATAGAGGTGCAGTCGGGGGATAAACTGTACGTTGTGCGCCGCACTGCCGTGTAATCTGTCTCGCTCGGAACACAATATCCACAGCTAACAGAGGGGGGGGGGGAGCAATTACATCCACAGGTTTCAGCTCTCCTGAGGGACATAGGCGCCCCCATTGGACGCGGCAATAGAGAAAACCATACAGAGAGCGAGAGAGAGAGAGAGAGAGAGAGAGGGGGGGGGGAGAACGAGATAGAGAGTAATGTGCACGGCAACAAGGCAGGAAACGAAACGAGATCAAAGTTTGGCCCGCGTGCGTTGGCAACTTCACATGGAGATTAATTAATTGGCCCTGCGCCCTGCTTTCCTTTCCAAAAAGTGTCGAACGCGGCCGAACACACACACACACACACATTTTCGACTTTACTTTCAAATGATCAACAGGAGCTGGTTGCTATGCGAATACAACAATAAACTCCACTGCGACCTACTAGAGAACTTTAAACCAATACCGCACTCTAAATATTATCCGGCAATCCCTCCGCTGATTCATGAAAGTTTATCGAGGAGAATTATCTGTTGTCCGCGGTGATGTGCCCCGCCCCGCACATTACTACACAACACAGTTTGGATCAGCCCCGCCCCGCCCCGCCCCGCCCCGAGTACGTTCGGCATTGTGCCACGGGCCGCGCACAAGCAGCAGCGGCAGTCATTTCTGTTCCGGCAGCAGCTCAAGGAGTCTGAGAAGGAGGAGGGGGAGCTGGGGCGGCGCGTCACACAAAAGGCCATCAAGTTAACACAGACAGCAGCAGTTGGTACGGAGGGGAGCGGAGCGGCGCAGAGCCGACCCACCCGACAACTTTTGTGCCCGTCCTGCTGGCGTCGTCCTGCTGGCGTCCTGCAGGCGCCTCCAGCAGCAGCAGGCCGGGTCTCCGCCGTGCGGGTCCACTAAGTTGTATTTGCGTTGCCCCCCCCCCCCCCCCCGGTGGAGGACATTGTGTCACAGCACAATAAGCGAGCGCGTTATTAGCAGCGGCGGCTCTCGCTCTATTGCCACAGCAGCGACGCCACCGGAATTCGGTAGCAGGCGTTTTCGCGTCACACATACCCGCCTCTTTGTCACCAACTCCATATATTTCTCTCCGAGTCAACACAACCCCCGGCAACACACGAGTTTTTTGTTAAATTTAAAACTCAATGTGCTCTACACTAAACTAACGCTGACCTGGTAGCCGAAGTTCTGGCACACGGTGCAATGCGGTGGACCCTTTGTGTTTTTTAAATTTAAAACTCAATGCGCTCTAAAACAAACTAACGTTGTCTGACCTGGTAGCCGAAGTTCTGGCACACGGTGCACTGCGGCGGGCCCTTGCCGTCGGGCGGGTCGTGCTCGTTGCCCAGGATGAGCAGCGGCGGCAGCGAGATGCACGCGGCCATGAGCCACACCAGCGACACGCAGCCCACCATGCGCCGCGGGGTGCGCTTCACGCCGTACTCCAGCGGCTTCGTGATCGCATAGTATCTGAAACACGACAAAAATTACATTTTTTAAGACCCTATGCGTTATTGATTTTTGTTTTGTTTTAGTTTCTTTGTTTGAATCAGGTTGAATCCTTTATCATGAGGATGACCAAAATGTCGAGGTACTTGTGTGCGTGTGAGAGTGAGCAGGGAGGGGCGCGAGGGAGAGTGAGATAGAGCGAGCTGCAGGCAGGCAGCAGGCAGAGGGGCTGCGGGGGAGGAGGAGGCTAGGTCCTCCCGCTGCTATGTGATGTAAGCTGCTGAAACATAAAGCAGCTCAGGAGAGAAACAAACTTGCAGCGGGAGAAGCAGAAGGGCCGTGCCGGCCGGGTCACGGCCACATGGTTCGACACCCTCCTCCCCGCCGGGGACACGCAGGGGCGTAAAAGCGGCTCATAAGTATTGCAGCAACTAACTCTCGGCCCTGAGTATATATAAAATAGACTGCTCCGTACTGCTATTCCTCCCCGTCGGCGCTCCGGCCCGGCGCCACACACACACAGTCCTGCAAGATCAGCAACACGTAGGATGGGCTAGGCTCACGGCTGGAAACAAAAGCTCTGCGGGTCACATTATTCAAATCGGACCAGACGGTTGGTCCACGCGGCCGGGCGAGGGCGGGGGCGGGAGCGGGTCGGTTGGGGTCGCCTTCGAGACCCCAACAACATCAAAAAGAAAAAAAAGCGAAGAAACAAACGAGAGGCGGAAACGGCCGAGTCCGATGGGACCGCACCGCAACGGACCGGACCAACCCCGATTCTGGCGACGGGGCGGGGGAGTGTGCGGGGCAGGGGTAAGGGTAGGGGTAGGCGGCTGCGACCCTAAACCATTGTACATTATTAATCGTGAGAGACGAGTGACCGACAAACATCGGAGGCCGGCGCGAAAAAATAAATTGTCTACCATTTGAAGGTTTCTGCTAAATTACGCCCAAAACATTTTCTTTAAAAAAAACATGTAAATTTTATGGGTGATGCTTTAGAGGATACACGGTTGGTGACTGGACTGTGCAATGATTAATAAGCCTATTTTACAACAAGGTCGAACGCAGATCTAAAACTCGCGCTACTCTGCAAAGTAAACCTCGTCTACCACGCACACACATGCTTTCTCCTTCGCCCGCAGCAGGTGAAGGTGCTCTCGAGTGAGCCGTCACACAGGGACCATCATGAGACCGGCCGGGGCGGGGGGAAGGGGTGCGGGACCCTCTTTACGGAGTCTGGAAGGTGACAGTACGGGCGTCGGGTGCCCCCGCCCCGCCCCGCCCCGCCCCTTCCCGGCCGGCAAGGTGAAGGCAAGCAGCCATGGGCACCGCTAGGAACACTCAAACAGTCAAGTTCCCCTACACACCTAAAGGTCATAAGGACGTCGCATCGTACGATACAAACACCTGCGCGACGCGCCAGCAACGCGATCCCCCGACAAGGACAATAAGGGTTTCAGTGGTCCATTCCGAGAATTCCCTTCACCCTGCGCGGGCTAAACAAAACAGGCACAGGCACGCGCGCAGTACCTCGTAAAAAGTTAAAAAAAAAAAAAAAAAAAAAGTGGGATTCATGGTTCAGCAGTGTACCTTTTTGCTTCAAGAAAGTTAGGTTGCATTGGGGGAAAAGAGGGGCGATGCAATGGTGCGTAAGGGGTAAGTTAGGCCTCCTCCGTCCAGAGAGAGAGAGAGACAGAGACAGAGACTGACGGGCGTCGCTTCACATCGAGATCAGGACGCTGTTCACGCTTAACTCATCAAGTGTGGGGGCGGGAGGGGGGCGTCCCTTAGGGGCCCTACCCGGGGCCTGAGCGTGAATGGGGCGTGGGGGGTGGCGCCTTGGCAGGGCGGGGCGGGGCGGGCGGGGCGGGGCGGGGCGGGGCGGGGCGGGGCGGGGCCCCTCAAACAGAGCAGACGGTGGGGCTGGGCCGTCTTGACTCGGCCCACCAATCACGTGTGACACCCTGGCCCCTGGCGCCCTGGCCCTGGCGCCCTGGAGCCGGTGTGCCGAGGGGCCTGCAGCTAGGTTGGAGCGTGAGCGTGTACACCACGCGGAGACCCGAGGGGACCTGGCCAGGAGAGGGAAAATCTTTGCCACGACTTGCGAGGAAAACCACACTGCAAAGACGATCGTAGCAGCGCACTTGTAGGTGTGTTTGAGTTTCCATTCGTGTGCAGTTTCTGAGAAAACTCACACGTTTACTCGTTGTCACACGCTTTGCTTTTCCAAGGGCATGGCCTAAGATCTCGAAATGGCCTCGTTGCAGACTCCGTGGGACGCAAACTCCCAAACTGAGGACAATAAAACTAAGCTTGCGTTGAGCGGGGAGGCGGAGGAGGGGGGAGAGTCCAATCAACCTGATGCCCTGCGGTGCCCGGCCCCGCCCTGCCCACGACACTTGCGCAACTTCTTGATTTTCCCGCTCGGAAATCGCAGGAAAAGCGCCTGTCCCGTGCCGTCCGGGACTGCGCGCTCTGCTAGTATTAGAGTGCGTTACTGTTTTATGAAAGTTTGCCGGTTCGCCGCGCGGCCGCCCTTGCCGGAGGGTAGCCGGAGAGGCGAGCGGGCGGGACGGGCTCCGCTGCCGGCCGGCCCGTCATTCCCATGAGGATAACCCAAAACCCGCACAATGCGGGAGCGGGAGTGCTTTTGTGTCTCGTCACGCTCAGGATAAATCCCATACGGCATCAAGACGGCGCGCGCCACGCCGCTCCACGCCGCGCAACTCATTCAGACAGAGGGGCGGGGGAGGGGGAGGGGCCGTGGGGCCGTGCGGGGCGGGGGCTGCCTGCGTGCGGGACGCAAAGCGAGACAAGCAGTCCGTCTGACTGGTGCAGACTCGGGGGCGAGCGCCTCGCGGAATGAGTCCGAGTTAAACAAGCCTTCATATGTTTTGTTGTGCTGCGGGAGTAAGCAGCAGCGTAGAGCACAGTCGCCCGCTACTGCGCGCGCGCGTGTGTGTAGGTGTGTGTGTGTGTGTGTGTGTGAAAAGAAGGGAGAGAAAGCGATGGTGGTAAGGGGGCGGGAGGGGTCCGGGCCGGGCGCCCTCTAAGTGAAACGAACGGCTAAGAGAGCGCGACTAAGCTCTCTTTCTCTCTCACTCACTCACTCTCTCGCCCACACTCTCTCCGTCACGACGACTCGTTCTTTAAGGACGGCGGACTTTGCCCTTTTTCGAGGCCCCTTACGGCGCTGCGGTTCGCCCCCCTCCCCCCGCTCTTTCCCTTCCCTTCTCTGTCGCCCCCACACACCTACCCTCTCGCAAATGGCCTCCCCTGCTCGTCGCCCCTCTCCTTTCCACCACCGCGACTCCGGCACCACAGCGGACTTTATCCTCCTCCCCACCCACCACCGCGAGGCCCACGGCAGCTGATCTCCCCCCTAAACACGTACAATGACCGTGCGCCGCGTGTATTTCCTTTATTCAGACACGTCTAATTAAGGCGCCCCCCCCCCCGCGCGGATGGGTGTGGCTGCTTCCGCCGGGCGGCCGTGAGTCGACAGCGCACAACAGAGACGAGAGGAAAAATTAATTACAAAGTTAAAAAAAGTAAAAAAAATAAACGCCTAGCCGCGGCTTTTGCAACATCAGCTGCGCAATCAAAACGCCCCCGCCCCCTCCTGCCCGCAGCCTGTATGGAATTCTCGCGGGGCGGGTGCACTCGAACCGATGATGCCGTGTTCAGAAACGCCTTACTGCAGCCGTTAGGGGGCCCGGGGGAGCGGGGGGCGGGGGGGGGGGGCACGAACAATAGCGCGAGGATGGATCCCGACGAGTGGAGTGATCCCGCGCGCCGAGTGCGGGGCGTGGCGCGGCGTGGCGGGGCGCGGCGTGGCGTGGCGCGGCGTGGCGTGGCGGGGCAGCCGCGGCCCCCAGCCCCGCCACGCCACGCCCGCCCGCCACACCATTCCGGGCTGGAATGGCAATCAGCTTGATGGCATTCTGGTGGGAGGAGCGGAGCGGCGGGTACAAGGGGTGTTGGGCCGCGGGGTGGGATGGTCATCAAAAGATCCACGCCACACACCTCGTCTGAATTGACGAAGCCGCGGGGGAGGCCGGCCGGCGCTGCGAGCGAGGGTGGTGGTGGGGCGGGGGGATATCAGCGACAGCTAATTGTTTGTCCCTAACAGATTCGCGCGTCAAAGGAGCAGCCCATAAAAACAAAACAAAAACAATACACACATTGACATTTATTTGATTTCCCGTCGATACACATTGACACGCGAGCCGGCACAACGCCTCCCCTGGGAGCCGAGTGAGAGGGAAAAAAAAAGGAAAAGAGAGCGAGAGAATAAAAGTAAAATAAAACGTCGGACCCCATCGCTGCGCTAGCCAGTCTCCGGGGATTGCCTACCTCGCCGGCGGGCGCGGCTGGGTTAAGCCGATTGCCTATTGCCCGGGCGGCGGCAGGTGGTGCCAGAGTCCAATAGCGGCAGGCGAGGCGGCCAGAAGGCTCCCCCCGCTGGCGCCCGCCCGGCCCGGCGGTCCCCAAGGTCAGCTGTCCCGCCGCACCCCGCCCCAACGCCCCCCGCTGCAGATGACCCCGCCGCCCCGTACCCCACAAACCCCGCCGTCCTCTTCCTCAAGACGAGGTCGTGAAAACGCCAATAACTGCACATTTCGTTTTTGCGCGGGCGCGCCGCTGTCGCCAGTAAGCCTGCTTCCGCTGCGCCCGCCCCGCCCCGCCCCGCCACCCTCACCGCACCGCCGGCCGGTCTAACCGCTGCGTCGACGGACTCACAAGAGAGAAAAGCGGCCCTGTAAGGGAGTTTATTGCAGGGCTGAAAACGGAAGAATCGGAGCCCCCTCTTGTCACTGTGCCTCCCCCCTCTCCATCGAGCTACTCTACACACTTCATCTCCAAGTAACACACACCCCTACCCGCTCCCCTCCGGCCCGGCCGGGACCAGGTCGGTTCGAGCCCGGGCGCCTCGTAGAGTACACGACTGACGGCCTAGTAACCTGAAGTGACAAGGGGGCTGAAGTCGAGGGATGGGGGAGGGGTGGGGGAGTCAGTCTGCCGCCGACAGAAACCTCACTATTAGGCCGGAGGGTACCCCGCCCCGGCCAGAAGCGCCGAGACAGCAGCGCACCAGCGTATCAGTCCCGAGCAGGCAGGAGCAAGGGGTAGGCTGCTGGTAGGGGTACCTGCCGGGCGGAGGGCCCGAGGGCGGGGCGGGGCGGGGCGGGGGAGCGAGGGCTCCTATCAGGACATCAACTCGGAATCCGAGCGAAAGACAGAGCGCTGCAATCCGGGCGATCGTCTGAGAGAGAGAGAGAGAGAGAGAGAGAGAGAGAGAGAGAGAGAGAGAGAGAGAGAGAGAGAGAGAGAGAGAGAGAGAGAGAGAGAGGTGTCCGTCCGTCACGTGATCAGGAGATCAAACACGGCCCGGGGCGCTACGCCACGTCCCTGCTCCCGCCGCGCCGACCTTCTCCAGTCGGCACACGTGGCGATTGGGAGAGGGAAGTACAGAACCTCCTCGTAGAGGACAAGGGTGAAGGGGGCGGGGGGACGTTGTTCCGCCCAGCAGGTATAGGATCGCTACGTTACGCCCCGCAGCGCGGTGATGACCGACCGGAGTGCCGCGCGTGTTGTACGGCACAAGGGCATAATGCGATAATATGCAACCCGGCTCGTTTCGACTGGCGCGCTGGCGGGGCGGCGGGGCGGGGTGGTTGTTCCGCGAACCGAGTTTCCCTCCCGACCCAGCCCAGCAACTACCCTGTCCCTCGCTCTACGTGTAATCCACTAGACGTAATCACCAATAATACTACAGGCGGAGCAGTAGATAGGGCCGTGCTCGCGGTGTACCGCGGCCGCGCGCTGCTGGCTGATGGAACTACAGCGACAAAGCGCCTAAGTGAATAAAAAGGCAAGGTAGAAGAACAAAAAAATTATAACCTTGCTGCCCCGGCATGCTTGAGAAAAAGGCGCGGTCTCGTCTGCTCCGCAAGGTGCCCGGCCCGGCGCCGAGGCCCCTCTGCCGTTTTCATTACGCCGCGGCGGCTTTGCTAGTTTCATCAGAGGATATTATCGGGTCTCGAAATGCCCCTCTCGCAGAGCCCGGCCACGCCCTGCCCGGCCCAGCCCAACCCGGCCCCGGGCCGCGCGCGATACAAAAGCCCAAGGTGTGGGTGGAAAGTCCCGTAAGTCCCCCCCGGCTCAATCGACCTCGCCAACGCGCGCCCCTCGGAGCACGGGGGGGCTTTCAGGCTTCCGGGGGTAGGGGGTAAGGGGCGGGGGTATGAATGAGGGGCGATGCCCCCGCCCGGCCCCCGCCCGGCCCCGGCCCGGCACCCGCCCGTTGCCGTGACTTTGTACACTTGTCATCCGCTCGCGTGCGCGCGCGCGCCGCACAGCGTCTGTCTCACCGAGACATCACCATCAGCCACGGCGTGCCCCGAGACATTTTTCTACTAGACCACCCCACACAACAGCAGCGCCACTTTGTACCGTAGTTCTGAGGAGAAAACTCTCGCCGCCCTATTTAAATGAAAAATATAAAAAGTATTCTCTTTTGATTGAAAATCATAAGTGTGCAACTGTGCAACGGGATCGGGAGAGAATGCGTACTGCGCTAATTGGAGCGCGCGTGTTTTTCCGGCGGGCAGCAGGAAGGAACCGGGCCGGAAACGCGCGCAATCAGTTTTATGTCAAATATTTAAATGAGCATGCAGCAGCTGCGTGTGCGGGCGCCCGCGCCCACAATGGGGGCCGACGCCGTCACACAAATAGCCCAGTAGTTTTTTTTTCCAGTGATTTTTTTTTACCTACGCAAAGAGGGACACCAAAAAATAGTTATCAAATAGCCGATGAAAAACGCCAACATATTTGACAAGCAGGCCGCGGCCGCGGGTGTCCGCGTGCTAGCGAGGCTCCACCACCGACCAGCGGCAGGCATTGCGGTGATACAGAAAAGATAAAGAGGGAAAAATTTTTAAGTGAAAATAATCATATATCAATTTTTCAGTTTGAGTTGGCATTAAAGGTGGCTGCTGCCGGGGGGATGGGCACAAAGCCGGACAAAGGGCGGCCTCGGCCCGCGGCCCCCGTCAAAGAGATATCAATGGGGCAAAGTCAGGGACTTTTGTTCCGCGGCACCACCGGGCACTGCCCACGTCGAAAAGATAAGCAAAATAAGAAACTTATTGCCGACAAAATTCTAAATCCAAGCGCAATAAAATACCCTGCGCAGGAGCAAGGTAGAATCCCGAATACTCGTGCGTCACGGTGCTGCTGCATGGGCACGGGTACGTGAGCATGCAGATCAGCTGACGAGCGAGTCTTCCCCCACGCGCCCCGCCCCGCGCTCGACGACCTTGTTACGGCGCAAGCAAGGTCATTCTTACGGAGAATGAAAGACTACACGTCGCACAGTTTGTGTAATTTAAGATCCGTGATGGATGGGTATCCCATTAGGCGCGCCGGCGGATCATCCCGAAGGCCCCTCAGCAGCAGCGCAGCGGTGAGGGAGGAGCCAGTCTCAGGGACGCGGCTGCTCCGTGGCGACAGGACAGGGCGGCTGACGGGGGCACGGAAGGAGCGGAGGGAACGGGAGGGACAAAAAATAGCAGCCAGGAGATTTTCTCATATTAGCTCCCCGCAAGCGCGGGTAGTGTTAAGGAGAGAGGAAGCAATTTCTGGGCCCAATAACCTGGTCACATAATTTTCAACAGAGGGAAAAAGGCAGGAGCAGCTGGAAAAAGAGAGAGGGAGGCGGAAGAGTAGAATGGAAGAGAGAGAAAGAGAGATGGATAGAGAGAGATAGCGCAACTTCCTTTCTCTACGACAAAGAGATGACTTGTCCTCTCTCCCTCCCCTGCACAGTTCTCCCCTTTTCCCACACCCTCTCGAAAACGCAACATCCGGCCTGGGATAGCACCATCAGCCGGCAGGCGGGGCGGGGCGGGGCGGGGCCGGGCCGGGCCGGGGGCTGACCACACAGCGGCGCAAAACACAAACAGAAACACCGTTACCGCTGGAGTCAAATGCCTTAAAACTCCCCGGTAACCAAAACCCAAACACGCGAATGCAATGTCACCGCGCCACGCGCTGGGCAACGGTGTTGTCGACCGTTATCCCATTTTTGTTAAAAATAAGGAATTTTTACAAAGTTAAAAAAAAATCGAGGGGGTATGCACTCACAAAACCTGTGACCCGACTATTACGTCTATTACGCTCTATTACGCCTCAAAAATATCAGGATTCAGCTAAAAACAGCCCATAACAACCCAAAAATAGGTAAATTTCGGAGAATTTCGGCTATTACGCCACTATTACGCAAACTATTACGTGTGCTATTACGGACAGAGTGACCCGACTATTACGCGAGTGCATACCCCCTCGAAAAAAATCACAAATATTTCACGATTTTTTTTGTACGTTTAAGCAAAGCGATATGTACTCTTTAGAAAATTCAAAGATAGTGAAACTAGAGTTTCCAAGCTGTCCAGTTACTTTTATTTTTCGTCCTATTCTCCGGACTTTCTGGTGGACTGCCCTGGGACGCCGCGCCGTATGGACACAGCAGATTAGAAAAGCGGAGCCGAGACGCAGGGTTGCCGATTCCCCCGAGAAAGGGGCGCGACGCGACGGGCACGGGGCCGAGGGAGGGGGGGCGAGATGAGAAGAGGAGAGAGAGAGAGAGAGTGGAGGGGCTCGGGAGGGTGGGGGAGGAATCGGGGGAAAAAACAAGAGGGCTGGATTGGGCTGTGTTGTCACGAACACCGTTGGCAACCTGTCGTCGTCAAGCAAACTACTGTGTGCATCTGACAAAAGGAGGAAGATTTACACCATAATTGCAATTTCACATGTGAAAAGCAGGAAACACCACGAACCGCCAAACTAAACACTTCGACGAAGCAGAACGCGCATTTACCCTCTCTGTACGCAGAACGCAGCAGTGAGGAAGACACTATACTTCTCTCGAAGGACGGCTCAACGCAGAACCCAGCAGACGGTGCACTTCGGATGTACCCGTCCAGATGGACGCCCGCCCGCCCGGCAGTATCTCCCACCCTCCTCAAGCCCGTCTTCCCACCACCCACTTCTCCGGCATTTAAAACCCCAGCCCGGCCCCGCCCCGCCCCGCCCCGCGCGGGCCGAGGACATCTTAAGATAAGTCGCCCCAGCTGCTCACAAGTGCCCTCGTCTCGGCTAACTCGCCGCTCGTGAAAGAGAAAAGAGTACGCCGACTCGCCATAAACAGAGCGCCGGCCAATCCGCCGCGCGCAAGGAGCCTTTTACTGGTTCCCAGAAAGAGACGCCCCCGGAAAAAGAAGCTGCGAACACAAAAAATAAATAATGGTGACATCCCCTGCTGCTCCCGCGGGTGAAGTAGTGGGACCACACCGCACATAATGGCAATGTTCACTTGTTTCCGTATGGCGTGCGCGCGCACATGCGCGGTGCAGCGGGGCGGGGCGGGACGGGGGGCCACCAGGTCACTGGGGCAGGCCGCCCCCGGTGGGGTAGGTCATAGGTCACGTGACCCTGACGTTCGCCGCATCAAGACGAGAGGGGCGGCGCACAACACGCGTGGAGGAGGGGCTGCCGGGCTGGGACCGGAGGTACCGCGCTGCTGCCGGCCGGCTGGCTGCCATCAATTATTCGCGAGAGGAATATTGAGGCAGAGCGCCCGCGAAATGCCGTCCCACAGAAATGCATGAAAGCTCGAAATAAAGTACGAAAAGTGACGAGTACCGAGAGGGATGGAACGTACTTGTGGAACGGTGTCTCTGTAACGACGAGGGCCGTGTGCGGTGCGGTGCACCCCCCGCATATTGCACTGCACCCCGCCCCGCGGCGCGCTGTGTATCCGTTTACCCCCGCCCGCCCCGCCCTGCCCCGCCCCGGCCGGCCCCGCCCGGTCCAACATTATCACCCAGCGGTCATCCCGAATCCCATCAATCAAAACCGTTTGAAAATTACATTAACCGCAGACTACGCGGCGAGCGTGATGGATCGAGGGGAGGGGAGGGGAGGGGAGGGGAGGGGAGGGGAGGGGAGGGCCCGGCACCGGAGGGAAAAACGGCCACCAGAATTCCTCCGAGCCCCCCTCCCCCTCCTCGCCACGCCAACGCCCTGTTGTACGTTTTGAAATCGAACGGCCGCGGCTGCGCTGCGCTTTGCTGTGCGGTACCGCCGTAAAAGGCGCGCGCTTTATATGCTTTTATTTACTTTTCAATAATATTGGCTCGAAAGCGCTTGCGGCACATCAAGCTTCGCGTCGGCCGCGGCCGAAAATAGCGAATAAAGTGAATTACTCTGAAGCAATGGACGCGGAGACACCGCAGCGAGGATGCGTTTGTTTGTTGGCACTCCTGCTTTTTATCGCGTTTCTCATCATTGCGAGGACCACCGCGCCAGAGTGTCGCCCTGCTCCCCCGCCGCGCCGTTCCGTCAGTACCAGAGTGTTTCACAAGAGTCGCACGATACTACTCCTCCCCCCCTCCCCTCCGCCTCCCCAGAGAGACTACAATGAACCCGCCCCCGGGCCCCGCCGGGCCCCGCCCCGCGCACAAACAGCGGTCATTGAGTTGAGCCGAAGGCCACGTCAAATCTATCCCCTTCCCTCCAAAGGGAAAAGGATAGGCTACTATTCGGGGGGGAAAAAGGCGGGTGTATACTGTTTGCAAGGGGACTTCCTTTGTGCACAGGCAGGGCACCGCAAGTCTGAACAAAAACAAAAAAAAAGAGGTCTCTCATTCTCTCTCCTCCTCCCCTCTCTCTTTTTCCCTCCTGACTCGCTCCCTGCTATACCTTCGGCCGGCTGGATCGCGAGGTACGTAGGGGATGGCCTGCCCGCTGTGTTTACCGTAACAACGGGAATAGATGTCTAGTTTATGCGCCCCTCTCGAAATAGCCCACCTCATCGCCCCGGGGGCACAGCGCACAGCGGCGCGAACCTTCTTCCGGCTTAAACACGCGCGCACACACACACACACGTGCGAAAAATGCAATCCCTCTCCTCCTTTAAAACCGATGGCCGCTCTTTTACCGCGACGGCCCGCCCCGCGGAGCCCCGCCGCAGCGCCGCTACTAACAAGATACACGCGAATACAACAAGGCCTTTCTCTCTTGTACCGCGGGTGTTTCCGAGAGCACGTGGTAACATCATGCGGGATTGCCTACCCGCTCGCTCCAGCCGTTATAAGCAGGCGCGCGCGGCCCCTTTAGGTAGGCGGGCCCGCAACACTGTTATACGTGTGTTCTCTGCGCACGGCCGCGGTATGGTACACAGGTCGCAGCAGCAAGGGCAGGCTGCTCTCACGACAACAGTCCAATAATAAACTGTTTCCTCCCGCACAGCATGAGCGCACGGGCGCACCTGCAGGCCTGCAGGCGGGGCGGGCGCGGCTGACGCACAGCGCCTCGAGACAGCAGGGGGGGCAGGTAGGTGAGCGGGACGGGAGGTGCAGCAGTTATGAGTCAAATGGCGTCAGGTGTGGTGCGGCTGTACAGCGGCCGGGCCGGCCCTCTGCAGCACGGCACACCAAGCGCTGCACACACACACACACACACACACAACGCGCTCCAAATCCAATCCAATTACCGAGGCTCTGAGTGAGCGGGTCGGACCGAGGTCACCCCACCCCGCCCCGCCCCGCCCCGCCCCACCTGCAGCTGCTGCAGCAGCGGTGTGTTTGGCACTCACCTGGAACACATGAAACACGTTACGTCAGAGGATCAGTGGGGCGGGCGGCCGCGGAACACTCACACACCACGGCGGGTATACCTCGCCCACCAAAGATGGTGCACACTTAGTTGGACGAAATAATGGAAAAACAATAATGCTTCGAGAAAATGTGTTTTGTTAACAATTATGACAACGGGGAAGATTTTTTTCGGCACTATGGATGACACCATGCGGAAGCATAAAGAGTTAACGCACACAGGGTAGGGGTGGTGCGAGGCGGAGGCGGTATACAGCGGGGGGTGACAGTGAGATTGCAGCGAGAGGGGCTGAGGCAGAGGGAGAGGGAGAGCGGGAGGGAGAGGGAGAGGGAGAGAGAGGAGGGAGAGAGAGGAGAGAGAGAGAGGAGGGGGGGGGGCAGGGCAGTGACGGGATGAAGGGCGTTAGAATAAGGCTCTGGAGGTCCACCTGTTGGACCGTTGGGAGGGGTGGTAGAGGACGCCGCCCGCGGATCCTGAAGGCCGCAGTGCTGAGCATCGTAAGCTGGAGGCAGAGGGAGTGGGTGGGGGGGGGGGGGAAGCACGCTGGAGACATTCCAAGCTACTCTAACGAAGTAATGGCGGCCCCAGATGGCGTTCTCCACGATTTCAGCCCCGCGGCGGGGCGGGGGGCGGGGCGGGGCGGGGCGGCTGCGAAGAGAGAGAGAAGGCGTGAGGAATGCCGCGGTGCGCGAGGCTTCTTGTCATTGTGTTCGACACAGCAGTGCGGGGCGGGGCGGGGCGGGGCGGGGCGGGGCGGGGGTGCCACCGCTGCGCGCCGCGACGGGACGCGCCTGACTGAAAGCAGAGCAAGCCTTCCTCCCTTGATTTAATCTTCATATTCTCTCCTCTCCCTGCGGAGCCCGCACTAAACTTTCCGAAACATCTTTCCACAGCGAGAAAACAGCCAGCGCGACAGGGGAGCGGCAGCGCACGGCGCCCCGCGTGCTCCATGTACGCCTTCTCTCTCTCTCTCTCTCTCTCTCTCTCTCTCTCTCTCTCTGCTGGCCCCCACACACCAGCCCTAAGCGGCTTTGCCAGGCGCACTGCTTCGACCACTGCTACCACGCTGACCTGCTAGGCGCGGCGTCGGTCCTGACGGCGTGGCAGGGCGTGGCTGGGCGGGGCGGGGCGGGGCGTGGCTGGGCGGGGCGGGGCGGAGCGTGGCGGGGCAGGGCGGGGGCGTCGCGGGCCGACGCATTTCCACCCCCTCCAACCCCTACGCGCGATGTCGCACTAGCTAATCACGTTTCGCGTTGTCGCAAAAGGCCCACCCTGTCCGTCCGTTAACGAGATAAGTCAACCTACACGCCGGGGGCGGCGTGCTGGCGCGCGCGCACGCACACACAAACGCACACACAAACGCACACACAAACGCACACAGACGTTTTACAGAGTTCAAGGCAGCCGACGTGGGAAAGATGAGGAAATTAGCTCATGCCGGGGCGCGCGGAATTGCGCATTTAGCCCCATGCGACACAGACACACACACACACACACACGCGCGCGCGCACTCAGGCACGCACACAGAATCGCGGCTGATGTGTTATTCTCACATTAACATACCGAGAATCGTCAAAAACGCGCCAGCAAATGGCAGAATATCCTACTTGTTTTCTTTTCATCGTCAATATTTTGATTCCTTCTCTTTCGGATTAGCTTTCTCCCTCGCGGCTCCTGGACCCTGCTGCGATATTGAAACGGTTCCTGGGGCGGGGCGGGGCGGCTGAGGCAATCGCTGCCGAGTTATTTCAACGCGCCGCAGCGCGCCGTGTATAATTGCGCGGCATCACGGCGCGTACACGAGACTTCGCGCGCAATATGAACACTAATCTCTCCGTACCGTTACCTTGCATCTTATATTAAAATCAATCTCAACTTTGCGCGCAAGTCCCGATTACACACGCGCGCGCAATCACGCGAACCAGCCGTCAAAGAGTCAAGCTCGCGCTATTAGTCTACCGGCACAAGGCTCATCCAAAATGCCAACCCGATTGTAAATAAAAAAAAAAAAAAGAGAAAAGGGTGAGCGTCAATCGGATGAATAATTGTCGTGTGACTGTGAGCACGTGACGTATGGCCGCCGCTAATCACCTTCCAGTCCGACCCGGCCGGCCCGGCCTCGCTCGCGTCCTCCTTGTCCTCGCGGCCGCAATCACGAGCGGGGCGGGGCGGGGCGGGGCGGGGCGGGGCGGGGCGGGGCGGGGCGGGGCGGGGCGTCACAGTAACGACCGTGCCAAAGTGTCAGGGCGTTGATTGCCGCGATCCTCCGAGCAGCATGCCCAACTGCTGACCAATACGTCACTGACTTACTCTTTGAGTAGCGTGAAATTTTTTTCTTTATTTTAAATATTACAAGTTTGTAGATACACAATAAAATCGTTTGCAACAGTGTCGTTAGCTGCAGAAGACGTGTGTGAAAGAGTGAGTATCAGAGTAATGCAATGAGTCTGCGCGACGGTCAAGGTTTTTTTTTTCTTTTTATCCCGCCGCCATACCACCTCTCACCGCCCCACCCCGCGCCCCGCCCCGCCCCGCCCCGCCCCGGCGTGGCGTTCCCTTCCTCCAGCGGAGCAATTACTCACACTGACCCCGTTCCGGGACAAAAAGAGCACCCGGGCGCCACTCCACGTCAGGTGGGTAACACAATTAGGGATCTGGAAATTAGAACCTATATTGAATTGCGAGCGTAACGCGATTTTGCGAGCCACCTCCACATTCGTCACAGGGGACACTGGACATAGACGCCAGAGCGGGGCGGGGCGGGGCGGGGCGGGGCGGGGCGGGGCGGGGCCGGGCGGGGCGGGGCGGGGCGCGGTGAGAGCCCCTCTGTCCCGTGCGGATGGGGGAGGCTGCGCTCGCAATCCTCGATCGCTCCTCTCAGCTCCGCCGCGAAGCTCAAATTCAGTCGCTAATGCAATTCTCCCCGATTCCCGCCCGCCCGCTCTCTCGCCATCCGGATTGGATTTCCGTTCAAAAACAAATCTTAAAGACAGGTTAGTTTCAGGGGATTAACCTGGGAAAAAAAATGTTAGCAAGGGGAACGAGCACCGAGCCTGCAGGCCGCAGAGCAGCGACCGTTTAATTTCCCTTTCGCTTCTGCGTGTAAGTGTACGCGGCTGCTGGGATAGCTCCCCGCCTATGACAGTCCGCCCAGTCCCCTAATCCCCTCCGCCCCGCCCCGCCCCGCCCCGCCCCGCCCCGCCCCGCGCGGTTAAGCCTTCACCTGCTCAGATGCCTCACAAACTGCAGGGTAGTAATTTATTCCAAAGGCGTGCTGTGCTGTGTGGGCCGAGCCAAGCCGAGCGCGGAGCCAGGCGCGGTGGGGCGGGGCGGGGTGGGGCAGAGGCTAAGGGTCGGTGTGGCCTGCCTGCCGACCGAGGCGACCCCCGCGCCTGCCTGCACAGCACCACAGAGGCAGCAGGTTCGCTAAAAAAAAAAGAAGAGTCCGTTCCTTTTTACTCCCGACAGCTGCGCGCCCCAGCTTTACGCCGCTAGCTCAGCATGATTCGCGCCCCGTGCTCATGAACAAAATGTGTGGTAGTTGCGGTGGTGGTGGTGGTGGTGGTGGTGATGGTGGTGATTGGGTACGTCTGTGATGTGTGCGAGGCCCGCCCCGCCCCGCCCCGCCCCGCCCCGCCCCGCCTCGCCCCGCGCGCACCATCCCATCCGCTCGCCCGAAAGCCCCGGCGCCCCCCAGAGCCCCGCCCCATCACGAAATTCCGGCCATTTTTCTGCACTCGGGCCTGAGTGCGTGAATAGGGGGAGCACATGCGAAAATCACTTTACGGTTATGGACTTCATGCGCTACGTGCCGATGCGCCCCGGAACACACGGCTGGGCTGGGCGGACGGAAAGGGAGAGGGGGAGCCAGCCGGTGGGGCTCTGGCCGCCCCGCCCCAGTCTGCCAGCCAGCCGGGAAGTACCAAATTCGCAAACAAACTAGCCTAAGATCAATAAAGGCCTAACTGCGACTAACTTGGCCGGCTGGGCGCGGCGCGGCGCCCGCGGCGGTTCGGCGCGCAGCACTTTCAGGTGGAACTGCTGTAGCTGCAGGCCGCGGCCCGACCCGTCCGCGTCAGGTTGCGCCCGCCCCGCCCCGCCCCGCCCCGCCGGCGCCCGGAGAGGATTTTAACCGTTAACGATTAAACTTTGGTCCGCACCGTACCGTCCCGTCAGGTCCACAAGGAGACTTGTAATCCGACGCGGCCCGGCCTGGCCCGGCCCCACCGCTCGCTCGAGTAACACAGAGCAGAGCGCAGAGCTGAGTCCGCCCCGCCCCGCCCGGGAGCATCAGGGCAAGAGGAAGAAAAGCCAGAGGGAGAGGGAGAGGAGAAGTAAGAGAGCGGGAGGGAGATAGAGAGAGAAAGGCGTGTAGTGTAACTCCCACGGCATTACACTTTACGCGGCCGACGCGGCTGGCAGGCCCGCGGCTGCCCATAGCGTCACGACGGCCCTGCAAATCCGGAAGGGCTTTATCCCGCAGGGAACGAAACTTGCCGCTGATTGATGGGCTGAGGAGTGTTTTCTCCAACATGTAAAGCGGGGCGAGATGGGGGACAGGGGGAGTGGGATGCAGGGCAGAGCGAGATGGATGGAGGTGAGTGAGCGAGAGAGCGAGCGAGAGAGCGAGAGAGAGGGCGCGGGTCGTGTGGAGTGCCGCGCCGCGCCGCTCTGCCACTCATTCCTGCAGTGCAGGGAGACACATCAAAGAGGGTTTAGCCGGGCGAGGTGCCTGGGAGCCGGCCCGGCCCGGCCCGGCCCGGCCCAGGACTCCCGCCGGTACTCAGACCGCTACGCCCCGCGGCGCAAATTAAAAAGACGACAGAATACTTCAAGGGAGTAGTGTGGGAAGTGAGAGTGGAGGCGGGCAGTGGAGACAGTGAGAGAGACACGACGGTACTCGCTCGCGCCCTATTCTCTCTCGCTCTACCGCGAGCGTAAAACAACAACAAGACGAGATCGAGTGGAACGCAAAGTGCGGCAGGAAAACGAATTTCCCGGGGCGCGGCGCCGCGTGCGTGGCTGTGACCCGCATGTGAATGTGATTGGCGTGGGGCGGCGCGCCCCACAAACCTGACACGTGGCATCACATTCACCTGGGCCCCGCCCCGCCCCGCCCCGCCCCGCCCCGCCCGCACGCGCAGCACACACGCTCAATTGTAAAGAGAGGCCTTGCAGCACCGGCAGAAGCAGCAGCAGCGGAGTAAGAGAAGAATAAAAAAAAAACAGAACCATTCATTTTATTCATTGAAAAATTGAGAAGGAGAAAAAAACGTTGTAAAAGCAGCGAGGCGTGTTGACAACCGGGCGGGGCGGGGCGGGGCGGGGGAGACGCGCGGCGCGCGGATGCGGGCGCATATGGACGCGAGCATAATTAAGTAGCCTTTTGGCAGAAAATCGATGCGTGGGGTCCGGGCCGAGCGCGGCCGCCCTGTCCACAGGCCGGGCCGGGCCTTCATGAGGGTGCGAGGGAATTCCTAATCATACGCGCGCACAGCACAGCCGTACCTCGGCGCGGGGGAGGGCGCGGGACGGAATATTTTTGCATCCGCGAATAAAATGCACGTGTATTCGATATTGCCTGCGGAACCGGGCGAGAGAAAGTATGTACACGTCAGTTTGTAAATGCGCCGCCAAAAAAGGTAGGCGCAAAGAGCAAAGGTTGGGGCATAATTCTATGGTCGGGAAACAATGTCAGAGAAATACAATCCAATATACTCTGTACTCTGCAAATCTAACTGTTGTACTACATGACAGTTTTAACTGCAAAACTTCAATCTTGCAGTTTAAACTGCAAAACTCATCAGTATTGCAGTTAAAACTGCAAAACTCAGCAGTCTTGCAGTTTATACCGTTGTACTACATGACAGTTTAAACTGCAAGACTGCCGAGTTTTGCAGTTTAAACTGCAAGACTGCCGAGTTTTGCGGTTTAAACTGCAAGACTCTAGTCTTGCAGTTTTAACTGTCATGTAGTACAACAGTTTGATTTGCAGAGTAGCAGTGAAGGAGTACAAAAGCATGAAAAATTGCATAAAACGTTAAAATCACCCTAAATTTTGGATTCTTTCCTGGTAAATTATTTTCTAAAGGTTTCCCCGTGCAAAACAAAATGAAAGTGTATCGTTATATTCGTTTCTATACTAGGTCAGCCTGGGCAGGATCGGGCCCGGTCCGATAGGTCGCTTGTTGGCGATTTATTGCATGAAGGGTAGGGTCCGGTGGTGCATGCCGGAGGGGCGTGCCAAGGCATGTGGGCGGGGCGGGGCGGGGCGGGGCGGGGTGCCCCCACGAAGACCCGACGGGGGCGGCGCGGCGCCCCTGCGGTGGTTCGGAATGGGGCCCGGGGCCCCTACCCTGACCGAAGCGGGAGGGAAGGCGGGCGCCCCCACAAGCGAGGGAGACAGCCCTGCCCCGGCCCCGGCCCCGGCCCCGGCCCTGGCTGCGGCCCGTCAGACACAGTGTCGCATGGGCGGTGACGCGCTGGGCTGAGCAGAGCTGAGCTGGGGGTTATCGGAGGTTTACTTGTCCTTCCCGACCAGACCCGGCCAGCCCGCGCGCAAAACACATCCTCGGGGTGTGGAGGGCGCTTCCGCCCCGCCCCGCCCCACCCCGCCCCGCCCCATCCACTGCCAGCGTGCCGGGCCGGCGCCGCGCCTGGCCGTCTGCCACGGGACACATCGCAGGCGCGGCGGGGCGCGGGGGGAGCAGGCCGCCCCGCCTCTGGGCCACCCCGCCCCGGGGCCACCCCGCCCGCAGCACCGAGCACCGTGGCTGCGTAGGGCGCGGGGCGCCTCCGGACAACCCCCACACCGTTGGCCTTCAATAGCGCCGCCCCGCCCCGCCCCGCCCCGCCCCGCTCCTGTATTGATGATGGCCCCAGACGCGCGGCAGAGGGAAGACCTCAGACAGCCGCTGGCACGCTGCCCCGCCCCGATACGCCTCGGGAAAAGAAGAGGCAAGTGCAAATTGTCGGCATAAATCTGAGGCGGAGATCCGTCCCGTCCCGTCCCGGCGCGGGGCGTGGCGGCCGCTTAAGCCCCAGAGGCGCGCGTCGCCGGCGCCGGCCGGACGGGCAGGGTGGCTGATCACCTCGCCCCGTACCGCCGCATAACCCCATGCAGCGATGCAATGCGCACTGCAGCGTATCCAACTGCGACGCGGCCGCCCAAAACGACGAGAAATACGCCTTTGCAGAGCTCACAAAGATGATTGCGCTGTGCGCATTTGCAATATCCTTGACCCGCCTCGGAGCTTCAGAGAGTAATAAAACCGTGAGCTCCACCTTAGGATGAGAGCCAAGTGTACCGGAACAGCGCGTTTTCGATAACCCTGAATGGGCGGAGCAGAAGCAGCCGATAGATTTCCCGCGCAGCCTCGCTGCTAGCAGGAGCCGCAGGCATCAGCAGCAGCAGCGCGGCGACAGGGCTGCAGGAAAACTCTGACAAACCGGCTATAACAGTCCGCCACACGTGGTCACACGTGGTCACACGGGATGGGGTAACGGCGGCTGGCCTATGATACGCGACACATTGTGCGCCCCCGCCGGGACGCCGCCGTGTCGCAAAGGCAGAGATGAAGTGCTGTCCAGCCCCACCCCGCCCACTCCCGTCCTGTGTGAAGTCGTGCCAACTGAACGAATTAAACGCACCCCGATGAGCGGTCCGCCCAGGCTGGCCACACATGCGCGCCACATGGCCGGCCACAGCACACGCGCGCGCGCACTCAAATAAATGGGAGTCGATAGGAAGTGGGCCTGCTGCCGCCGGGGCCCGGCCCGGCCCCGCCCGGCCCTGCGACTGCAAAAGTTAGACGGCCGCAAATATTGCGCACACAGAGAGAGAAAACGACACAACGATTTCTGTGAGGAAGGCACGCCCTTTCACGAACAAAAAAAAAAGTAAACTCGATATTTTTAAACCCGTTTTCTTCTAATATGGGCTGGCTGTGCGGGGAGGGGTGGGAGGAAAGGCTCTTTTGCTACACCACTCTGCCGGTCGGCCAGAGGCCAGGCCCCCCTCCCCCGGGGACCAGCGCTCGCACAGTGAGCGCGGCGCGGGAGGTTCCGCTTCTTTCCCGCGATTCGGCCAATCTCATGATCGCCGATACCCCTGATTGCCACAATTAATTAGTAAACCCTCTGCGGCCCGGCCCGGCCCCGCCCCCGCCACCCGCCGCCAGCCCACCGCTCCAATTACACGGAGTGCCGCGTATTTACAGAGGCCGCGGCGCAGATTAGCGTCCCGGGCGGGGCGGGGCGGGGCGGGGCGGGGCGGGGCGGGGTGAGGCTGCTTGCGACATGTAATGTATAATCTCTGCTGATTTTTCCGTCAGACAGAAAGAGCAGATTTCCGCTCGGCAGGGTCTCTTTTCCGTACGAGCGCGGCGTATTGACATAACATGACGGCCGCAAGCCCTTGTTCTTGTGCGGACATGACATGACTGTCTGCTTCGTTAGGCGCAAGACTGACCATACCACCACGCAGAAAGAAAAAAAAAAAAAAATGGGCATCGGACTATACACATACGCATTTTTAAAAACTATTATTTTTCTTCTGACAAGTCTCAGAAAGCGCGGGGCGAGGGGCTGGCGCACTGCGAGAGCGGGGCGGGGGGTGAAAAGAATGTTGCAGCAGCAGCAGCAGGCCGCGAGTGGGAAACGCGTCCGGAAAACAAAGTTTCACTTTTTAATTACGGTCTCGACGGCGTTGGGCCCGCTCCGCTGCGCCGCTTGCGCGCGCGATTCGCGTGGAACTCTTTCGTGGAAATCATGGAAAATCTCCGGGAATAAACTTCCACAAAACAGCGAGGAGGAGGACGAGGAGGAGGAGAGGGGAGCCAAAGTGATAGCGGCAACAAGGTCCTGTTGTTCCAAACGCTCACAAAAGTTTCAACGGCAGAAAGTAATTTTATGCGCAGCCAAAGAGTGAGGAGTGGCACAAGCCACTCAGTATCAACGGCGCGCGGAGGGCAGGGCACCCGCGACCCCCTGCACCACCTAATATAGAAGACTTTAAAAAAAACTTCACTTAAGTGGTACAGTTAGCGCTGACGCGAGGTGGCACTGGTGATGCCCCTGTGTCACTGACTCTGGTGCACCCCGCCCCGCCCACTATTGTTTTCTCAAACCGTCAACGCAGTCCTGAGCGCACCCTACGCCCCGCCCCGCCCCGCCCCGCCTCGCTGTGCCGCTTGGCGAGCAGTATTTGCACAGCGCACCGCAGCTACAAGTAGGGTAACTGTACCTAACATGAATCAGTCCCCAAATATGGATCATTTCTGTTTGACGGGCTCTAGCTGGCAATTGGATAGACCGAATGGAAAATTTCAAAGTTCCCCACGTAGATGACTATACATTCAGCCAAATGTGTATGTGAATGTTTGACAACTGACTTCTCAGTCCCAGATGCAGCGCGCCGAAAAACAGCCTTCTCAGCAGACCTCGTCAGAGCGCGTCTAGAGATAGGGCAAAAGAGATGGGCCTATTCAGTGTCTGTTTGTACGGAAACTAATGTATGTAATCGTTTGAAAATCAGCAAGAAGACGTTTCAATGTATGCCCTCTAAGATTCTGAAGAGTTTAAATCGTCATTGTCGGTATTTTCGAAATGCGGGTAGGGGTGAAAACTAAGAAATTAGTCTTTGTCTAAATAACAATATTAGTTGGCACCTCAATATCGGTAGAAGTAGATCGTTCGCGCGTGTTTTCACTTTTCACACGGCAAAATGTGACCACAATAAAGGCTTCGACGCAAAAATCCATCAAAAATTTTGAGTAGGAAAATTTTTATAAAACTTTAAATGCCCCACAGCGCCTTACGGGAGGTCCGGGTAGGCAACCCACAGCACGCCTTTTAGCTTTCACAGCTCCCCAACGGCCCTAGAATCCTATAAATCGGCCCAAAACTGTACTTTTCTTCAAAAAAATTTTATTTGTTGCAGGTGCCCATATTGAGGAACATTTCACTGAAAATGAACGAATCCTGATTCTCGCTCCTATACGAGCGAGAATTTGAGGGTAATTTTATTGCTCTCTGGAGAGTAAGAATTTTTTCCTCACTCTATTTGAGAAAGAATTTTGTGATCTCGCCCGAATAAAGTGAGAATTCTTGCTTAAATAAAGTGAGACTAGGAAATCCTTACTCATATAGAGCGAGGCTAAAAAATATCTCACTCAAATAGAGTGAGGTTTAAAATTCTAACCCAAAATGAGCAAGGAAAAGTGTCCTTTCCCTTTTCGAGCGAGAATCTGGATTCGAGGATTTGCAGTGTTAAAGCTGGCTGCTGAGTACATACTTTGCGTAGTTATGAAGGGAAACGCAGGAAAATTGAAATTTCCGGGGAATTGAAATGACATAGTTTGAGGGGCTGGAACCACCCTTTTTATGCAAATGAGCGCGTGCTTATTGTAGAGTCAAAAGCAGAAAGGTCAGGGGAACACGTTGGTAAAGGAAAATTATACTTGCCTTTACAGAAAAGCCTTCAAAACGTTCCCAAAGAAGCTGCAGTTTTGATCCACATTTGGGTCAGAGTCCCAACATGGATCACCCCCCTCTAAAATGCAAAAGGGTTGTTTTATGTGGATAAAAAAAAGTTTCCCACATCTGTATATTATGTACATGACACTCATATGATCAAAAATTCTCTAGCTTGGTGATCCATGTTTGGGTACCCCCCTCCAAACATGGATCAAAATCAGAGGTCATTGGAATTACCTGTAATTTCCAAAGTATTTGAGCTAGAAAATTGATCTCTTCGGGATACCTTCCTATAAGCTTCAAACTACACGGCTATGAAAAAAAATTATGCTCATCGCGCTTTTATCACCCCTAAAATGGCGATATCACGAAAAATGATCCATGTTTGGTACACTTACCCTACACGGCCAGGTCAGGTCAGCCGCTGTATCCCCCCGGCGAAAACCAGTGTTATTACAAAACGCCGCATGGGCCTTATTCTCGCAGCACATGCAGTGTAACCGGGTTAGAACCGGCGCGGCGCTCCGGCTGGTGTAGTAGTTTTCATTACGCGCCTTACTTGCGGGCGCGCCGGCGCGGCCCGGCGCGGCCTGACGAGATAAAATGGCGAAATGAAGTACAGTAGCACGCGCGACCCGCCCCTCCACCCCCACCCCTTAACTCCATGCAACCGCCCGGGACAAGTAGTAGGGCCCGCGCGCAGCGCTCAGTCACAAAAACTTGTCAAAGTCCGCTCATTTTTTATTTTATTTTGAAACAGTGTACGAGAGGTGGAA
This sequence comes from Frankliniella intonsa, assembly GCA_033675135.1. Taxonomy (NCBI): domain Eukaryota; kingdom Metazoa; phylum Arthropoda; class Insecta; order Thysanoptera; family Thripidae; genus Frankliniella; species Frankliniella intonsa. The sequence goes on along the minus strand of CM066245.1, from coordinate 9,836,610 downwards.
AAGAAAGGAAACGGGAATGGAAGGAGGAGGCCGAATAGAGTCGCTTCCTGCTCCTTCGGCCCTTTCCCCAAACCTCGGACTTAATCGCAATCCTTCCTTTCCCGGAAGCCGCGTGGCCCCTCCCCCTCCCCGGGCCGTGCCGTGCCGGGCCGGGCCGGTCTAGGAGAGAAAAGAGGACAGGGATGGGCCTGCTGGCCGGGCCGGGCCGGGCCGGGCCGGCGCTATTGCTGCAACAGGCGGGAAAGGGCCTCGGAGACATCAAACGGACAGGCTTGGCTCACAGCGGGGACGGGGCCCGGCCCGGCCCGGCACACCCTAGATACATAGTGCACGGAGGCTCAGCTCACAGCACCCCCATATTTTCCTGTCCACTTCCGAAAGGGTCGACCAACGCCGCTCAGACAGAAACAGCTCCGGGCGGGGATTTTGGCATGGCGAATTTTCTTTGGGGAGAAACGACGGGAAGATAGGCGTTCGCACACACACACACACACACTGTCGACGGAGAGCAAGGATTGCCTCGAGTTTATTGCAGCTGGGGGAGGGGAGGGGGGGGGAGGTTCTCGACGGTAAACACAACAACATTCTGGTCGAATGCTACATAATCTTTCACAGCGTTTAAAATTTGTTTTTTCCTGCATACGTCGTTTATGCGGCACCAGTGGTTTTTTTTGTTACCCGCCGTGAGGCAAACGAATGTACACACTACACGTTTGAAGTCACAGAAAAATAATAAGATCATAAATAACGCTAAGTGAAAAAAATATCGCACTTTTCTGTTGAAAGTAGTACCCATTGGAATCCTGTATAAATAAACAAACAATCAAACTGGGCGGGAAAAGAGCCAAGTAATGAGCTGACGATGCCGGGGAGCCGGCCGAGGCCCCCCGGGCGGGGCAGGCTGAGGCGGGGTGGGGCGGGGCGTGCGAGGGTGTACCGCCCGCTGCGCGCGCTCATCGGACACAATACCGGGTGTCATCTCGTCAGGCTGCTGGCGCTGCAGGTCGCCGAGGCCCCGGCCCGGCCCTGCCCCGCCCCGTCCACACGCCATCAGGTAATAATTGATGAGACTGGCTGGCGACCCGAGCCGAGCGGCCAGGGTCCGGGGCCGAGGCCGGGTCGGGTGGAGCATGGTGGAGGGGTCCGGGGCCGAGGCCCGGCCCGGGCCTTGTGTGTCCTCCCTGCGTATGCACAGAGCGACCCTCTCGGCTGCTCAAAAATTTGCGTTTCCATGGACCTCTTCCCGCTAAAAAAGCGACACGAGCGGGGAAGGTGAGGAGGAGGAGGAGGAGGAGGAGGAGGAGGAGGAGGAGGAGGAGGAGGAGGAGGAGGAGGAGGAGGAGGAGGAGGCGGAGGAGGAGGAGGAGGAGGAGGAGCGAGGCGGCGCTCTTTTCACTCCAGTGAGTTGCAACTTTTATAAAAAAAGGCGATTTTTTTTTCAAACAGAGTGAAAATTTAAGCAGGTTTTTATGCAAACTTTCCCCACTACTTCACTGACGAAATTGTGAGTGGCACCGACAGCTGCCAGCACATCATATTTGCACACCATATTTGCAAGTCCAATCAGAAAACACTGCTGCTGGTAAAAACTATTGCAACCAAGTAGCTAAGTAGTGCCTTTGGGGCTTAGCTTAAGTAGTTTACCGTAGTGGTATAGCAGTAATGGGCCCCACCCGGCCCCGTCCGACCTCTACTACTGGCCACTAGGGGGACGCCGGATTTCACTCAAGACGCCCCACGCCATGTTTCTTTTTCTTTTGAGGTAATTTGAACCATTATCGTGCCGTCCCAAATGAGGCCATGATGATGAAGAAGCATAATATTCCCTTTCGCAAGAGGTGGCCGTCGAGGTTCAAAAGGCGGGGCTGCCGGCCGGGGCTGCCGGGCTGCGGAGCGGAGCGCGTAGAGCCGGAGGGAGGGAGGCTATGCTGTTCTAGGCCCCCGCCCCTCCGGCTAACTGTAAATACCAGAGCGAGGATTATCACCCTCAGGAGACCGAGAATTGTGCTGTAAATTTTCTCGCTCTCGTGAGGGCGATGTTTGTTTTTCTCGCCTGATTAGAAGAGCAATAGTTTCGAAAATCTCACACTATTTAAGTGTTGATTGGCAAACCCTGCCCGTTTCTTGAGTGATGATTCATATCCCTAATCTTACTTAATTTCAGATTCTTCCAGATAACAAGAGCGAGGTTTCTAAACTATCACTTACAAAGGGCGAGAGGAAAAATCTCGATCTCTTTATATGAAACATATCTGACTCTTGCATTTTGCAGTGCTGTCTCTCCCGGGACCCTGCCGCCTGCCGCCCGCCTCGCCCCGCCTCGCCTCGCCTCGCCCCGCCCCGCGTGCTTCAGAGGGTTATCCATTAATATCGCAGGACACCTCAGCCCACATTATGGCTTTCGCTTTTATCGATTCCAGGTGGGGGCGTGGCGGAGCGTGGCGGGGCGCGGCACGATAAGAGGAGGTAGGCCGCCAGGGGCCCGGCCCGGCCCGCCCCGGCCGGCAGCGGGTAGCACAGCACAGAGTGTTACTTGAGCCCGCCCGCGCAGACCAACGGCCCTTGAAATTTAACAACGCTTCCAATCAGCGAAGTTGAGCGAGCTGAGGTGCGCTGCGCTGGGCCGGGCCGGGCCGGGCCGCTGAGGGGGCCCTGCGAGCAGCGCTTAACAGAATCATAAAGGCGGCGGGGTCCCGGACCGCACCGCACCGCACCGCACCGCACCGCACCGCACCGCACCGCACCGCACCGCACCGCACCGCACCGCACCGCACCGCGCGAGCGCAGCGAGGCGCTGCACCAAGTACCGGGGACTTAGCCATTCACCTGACAATGTAGCAAAGTGCAGGCAGGCATACCTCCGCCGCGGGCGAGCGCGGCGGCCACGCCACCCCGCGCAAGGAAGTAGGGACCAAGTCAGTATATTTTATATACACATCTATGGGAATCGGTCCAGGCAGGGCGACTATATTCGGTGGCGGACGCCCCCCACCCCACCCCCGCTGTACCGCACTGCTAGGGACAGGCGGGCTGGCCGAGGCAGATACGGCCCCGGGGGTGTTTCCCCTGTTTCAGCAGCGCGCATCAAAGCAGCAGGGTGGTGTGTAAATAAACTAGAGCCGTGGCTCAGCGCGGCCCGGCCCGCCGGGGCCTGACCTGACCATAGGCCTGGCCGGCAGGCCGGGGCCGGACGCGACGCGAGCAGAGCGCTCAATTGACCATCCGAGCCGAGCGCGCGTGGCCCAGCCGGGGCAAGGTTAGTCCGAATGTGCAGACTAAACGGGTCGCCGCCAATTTCTTTTTAAAAAAAAATAAGACACGGTGAAAGCTATAGGGCTGCGGAGTAGACAAGAAAAATATAAAACAAAACTGTTGCGCGCTGGTCCAGGGCCAGAGGTATGGTGGTGGCCCACAGGTACACGCCCTGGGCGGGGTGGGGCGGGGGCGCGGGGCGCGGGGCAGGCTGGCCCGGCCCGGCCACACACAGGCCAATCAATTTTATGTTTCGGCGTATAGATGTCCCCTGTCCCTCTGGGAAATTAATTCAGCGCTCCACGCGGGCGGCTGCGGCCTGCGGCAGGGCAGGGCAGGGCGCGGCGGGCGGGGCGGGGCGGGGCGGGGCGGGGGAAGGTCGATTGGGACCCGGTCCGACAAGGAAAGGCTTCAACCTTCTGCGAAAGGGGTGACGACCTCGAACGCGATGACGGCCCTAGAAACGCAATGCTCAGTGCACGTTCATCTCTGACTCACCGGTCGACGCTGATCATGCAGAGGTTGAGGATGGAGGCGGTGCAGGAGAGCACGTCGAACGACACCCACAGGTCGCACATGACGCGGCCAAAGTCCCAGCGGCCGAACACCTCGTAGAGCAGCGCCATGGGCATGACCAGCACGGCCACGCAGATGTCGGAGACGGCGAGCGAGACGAGCAGGTAGTTGCAGGGGCGGCGCAGCTTGCGCACCAGGCACACGGCCACGCACACCAGGATGTTGCCGACGAACGTGACGACCACGACGCACAGGAGCACGAGCGCGATCACCACCGCCTGGCCCGCGGAGTACGGCGAGTCCGGCCCGGGGAACCATGTGCCCCATGAGGGGTCGAGCAGGCCGGGGGCGCCGAGGCCGGGGGCGGGCGAGGAGAGGCCGGGCGGGGCGTAGCCGTAGCCAAGGCTGGGGCCGCCGATGTGGGACGCGTTGTCCAGGTCGAGCAGGGAGGCGTTGGACGAGACGGGCTCGAGGAGCAGCAGAGTGCTGGGGAGCGAGAGCGAGTCGGCCGAGGCCTCCATACGAAGTGGCCCTGGCCCCGCGCGGCTGCCGGTCACCTGCGCGCACACCAGTCACCAGCGCATTTAGCTCAATGCAGTGCGAGCCGCTGGAAGCCCAAGCGCGAGAGAATGTCGCACACATATAGGTGTGTAAATTCTATACACTACTGGTCTTTTTAAGTGTGTAAAATTCGTTTCCTTGATCAAGAGCACACCTTTAAGTGTGCGACATTCCCACACTACTTGGGTTTCCAGTGTATACGTCAATTTTTTTTTTTCGGTACAGAATATTTTTTTTTTTTAAATATTGTAAAAGTACAAGAAGATAAAAACTCTGACCTGTCACCTGCTGCCGGCGGGCGGGCGGTGCGGTGCGGAGGGCGCGCGGCCGCGCCGCGTCGCCGTCGTCGTGGTCGTCCTCCAGCTGCCCCCCGGCGCGGCGGCCGGGCTACCGCATCCTGGCGCGCATAGTCACCCGCTCCGCTGGGCCGAGGCCGTGGCCGGGGCCGCCGGGCGAGCCGCGAGGCGTGCCGACGACGGCCCGGAGCTGGCGCCGGGGGCCGGGGCCGGGGGCGGGGGCGACCAGGAGAGGGGGCGCCGCCCGGCCGTCGAGCCCCGCCGAGGCACCGCCATCCCCCGAGGACCTGGCGGCCGTAACGGGGCGTCGTTAGCGTTGGCGTTAACGCCAGAGATGGATGAGCGGCATGAAATGTGTCGTGTATGAATGGTGTAAGCGAGCACCGCGGCGCGGAGCGGAGGGCCCGTCACGCCACGCACCGCTATCTGAAACCTTCACCGAGATTCCTTTTCAAACACGAAAAAGAGAGGGATTCTGATTTTGCCTTAGAAAAGCAAGGAGATGGGGATATCGGCCTCGAATCCGATTTTTTTTTTTCGGGGTGGCTGGGTGGGGACTACATATGGTAGTTAATGTGATTTACTTGTGCTTTCTACGGTAACAAAAAAAATATATACTAACGAGCAAGAAACCGCGAAATACACTGAAAACTCTATAGTGAGCATTGCACGCTTAAGTTAGAGTGAGCATAGGATGCACGCTTTAGTTAGAGTGAGCATGGCATGCACGCTTAAGTTAGCGTGAGCATCGGGATGCTCACGCTAACTTAAGCAAGCATCCCAATGCTCACGCTAATTTGTACCTTTCTCAGTGGGGAGAATGCACACTCCAATTAGCGTGAGCATTGGGATGCTTGCTTTAGTTAGAGTGAGCATCCCGATGCTCACGCTAACTTAAGCGTGCATGCCATGCTCACTCTAACTAAAGCGTGCATCCTATGCTCACTCTAACTTAAGCGTGCAATGCTCACGATAGAGTTTTCAGTGTAGAAAGGGGATGAGGACTACGCCTGTATCTATCCAGCCGGCTCTTTGCTCCACCCTTCCCTCCCAGGTGCAAAACAATAAGCTGGCGGAGCCGGCGGGTTCCAGATGACGGGGGCGGCCCCGGGGGGAGGGGGGGGGGGGTCTAAGACGCCGGAGTGGTCCGGTCTGACAAGTCCAAAAGAAAAGCCCCCGCCCCGCCTTTGGTCGGCGCGGACAAAGACATATCTCCTCGCACAGCAGCAGCCTGCCAGGCCGAGTGACAAGGGTGAGAGAATATGTCCAAACAACTAGAGGAAGGGAGGGAGGGAGAGAGAGAGAGAGGAAAGATAGGAGGAGGTGGAGGCAAAAAGAGAGCTCCAAAGCAAAAATATGAAAGTCTCGTAAAGAGGCCGGCGGGTGGTGCGCTGCGCTGGCGCAGACTTACACTAGCGTGAGCCATGTGACGCGGCCCGGCCCGTGGCACCAGCCCTCTTTTATTTCTCCCCCGGGGGCAAAGGCGCTTCAAAATGACTGCCAAAATTACAGCACGCGTGCTCTTCCAGGGATAATAACAGACACATAATGACGGAGGAGAAGCGCCGTAAAGGACTTCTGTTATTTTACTTGTTGTTATGCGGTTTTACCGCGGCCAGCCACATATTTTCATTTCGACTTTGCTGCGGCTTTTCTTTAAATTATATTTTTTTAAAAAAACATCCTGCTGTCAGTAAAAGCCGCGGTACGCGCAGGGGGGATTTCGTTTTTAGCGAAAGTGTCCCTTCAGCACAGCATCATTTGGGCGGTGCCGGGCCGCGGGTCCCGAGTCCCGTACGAAGCGCCGCAACCCCAAAACAATGTTTCGTTAGAAGACGTCACTCTACTCTGAACTATCAGGGGGCAGCAACTCACTAGGCTGGAGGTGGTTCCGAGGACGGTCGCCAGCGTCTGAGCAAAGATGGCGCTGCTGCGACCACTTTTCTAACTTTGGCAATTAATTAAATATTTAGTCGTTTTAGTCGCTTGAAACGTCTATGCCTATCGTGAGATTTGAAATCCGTAGAATTCAGATCTGAACTTGCTTTTGATTGATGTTCCAGCATTTCTGAGATGTAAGTGGATTAAAATGACCCTGCACACGGCTCTCTTCCGTCGCAGCTCACTGTAAACGTTAATGTGAAGAAAGTACTGCGCTCCCGGGATCGCCGCGTCGTCCGTTTAGTAGATAATTGTCCCCTGCTTGGTATAGGCTACTCATTCTTTCAAATTTCAAGTAAAAACACTTAATTTCCACCGAAAAACTATCACACACATTTGAATGGACCGAAGCCTGGCGGCAGAACCGATCCGGTATGAAAAATTAGGCGGGCAGCGGGAGATGTGTTTACGTTCATCATCCCCCCGGTAGCTGTCTGCTGCTTCTCCTGCTTCAGTCGACAGTACTTTCGTTCTAAGTAAGTTTTCGAAACTGTAGTGGGAGGAAAATTTGCGAAACGTGTTACACACGACAAGTATAGTTTTTATAAAGACAAATCGTCATACGCGACAATCACCGTCAACCACAAGTTGCATAACTTTGTAAGTATTGACTTTTTTAACCTAACAAATGCATGTTGCAAATTCACATTTCCTCGGTTTATATTAATCCTTTTCACTATGAAACATGTTAGTATCTTAACGCCAAGCCTATGCTCTTAATTTTTAGAGTAAAATTCAGACATGCTATGCGTTATTGCCATTTGCGACTTAAACTATGATGGTCTTAAATGCCCCTACTCACTAATGTTTTTCACATGTAGTCTGATATTGTTCTAATATTTTTTGCAGGCAATGAGTCAACAAAACATTTTTGCAGAGGAAGACGTAGATGACCCAGTTGAGTTCAGTGGTGTTAGTGGCAGCGCTTCTTCCAGTAGTAACAACAACTCACAAACTGACAGTCAGCCGCTCTCTTCAAGCCAACCCAAAACATTCAAGTGTAGTGCCTGCAAAGCGGTACTGAAGACAAGCTGGGGCTTTATTAAGCATGAAGCTGGACATAGAATTAAAGGTATATATTCTTTATTGTTAGTCTTGAATTAATTTTTCAAAACATATCTTGAAATTGGATTTAATTCATTTTTTTTTTGTTTAGATGCTAATGCTAGTAAGCCACAGGCAGATGAGTTCACTGCTCAAGTATTTGAGCTCATGGAGAAAATAATAAAAGAAATTGCTGATGAGCCATCATCGTGTGAAGAAAAATTTACATTTTTAAGTGAGCTACAAGGCAAGTTAAAAACAGAAGCCTGGGCCAATTTTGTTGCTCAACTCAGCCAACCAATTCTGAATGCTGTGTGCAAAAAAACCAAAGTGCTACCAATGAACCAGTATGAAGACGCCATAGCTATGCTAAATAAACATCTAAATGATCAAGTTGAAATTGAGTGCTTAGTATTGTATCTAAATAATGTTTGTGATGTGACTTTAAGCGTTATTCTTGCCAGAAGACTTGTGTTCAGAATAGCACACAAATTATTGGATAAAACCCAAACTTATGTGGCACATGAAATGCGGAGAGCTATAAGCGCAATAGAAGCTCCTCAACCATACCAAATGAGTGACACAGAAGAAAAAGAATTTCAAATTCTTCTTGGAGATTTATTCAGAAGCTATGTTATGAAGAACACATCTAAACATCAAGCTTGTGCCTGTATTAAAGCTAAATTTGTCATTAGCCAGCTTTCAGTGAACACTTCACAGTTGTTAAATGAAGAAAATTGGTTTTCTGGAATAGAAAGTAACATTGTACCAAGTGAAAATGCTATATCATTTTTTAAAATAGTAAACAGAATGTGTGACAACCTAGACTCTCATAAAAAACTAAAAACTGTTGATGAAGTCATAGTTATGGTGCTAGTAGATTCTGAGCCCTTAAATTACTGGTATTTATTGTCATCTAATTACTTCTCTGAAGAGGACTCTCTTGTTTTCCTTAAGGACCTTTTGACAGTTTTTGTAAACAAGTCTAACTTTTTAGAAAGTAGAAAAAGAAATCGTATGGAATTAAGTAGGACTAAAGAGAGGCAGGCCCCTGTGAGAAAACGGCTTCAAGACTATAGCAAAGCAGGTAGTAGTAAGCAGTAAATTTTGCTGTAATAAAAAGAACTCTGCTACTTATTATTATCTAATAAAAATTTAGGTTTCTTTTTCAAAATATGGTTGGTTTTTAGGTTGTCATTGTACAGTTTTTGTCCAACTAGTTTAAGTATTTCTATTGGTTTGTATGTATTTTGTTTGCTTAACATATATGAAACCAACAATACCAAAGAAAAACTATTTGATAAAGTATTTTGTTTTTAATATAGAACAACCATTGTCCATACTCTCATTCAACATAATATACAAATGTTTACATAGTTATACACTGATTAATAATTAAGGGACACTCAGCATAAAGGAATACTCAACACACTAAGATACATCACATAAATTATTTCTTAGATACTTTTCTAACTCTAAGAGGTGTGTCATCCACTTCAATTTCTCTCTTTTCACCGGTTACATTTCCTTTTCTTGATTGTAGGGCATCTGCCACTTCTGCTTGCTGATGTGCCCTCAGCCTTGAGTCCAGCACATTCTTTTCAAAAGGGTGTTTGTTGTCACCCAATTTTCTTCGGACAGAACCAAAATATTGTTCCAAAGGATCTTGGTTAAAAACATTTGCAAATATTTCTTCAGCTCCATCATTTAGGACAAATTTGATTGCTCGTATAAAAGCCTTCACAGTTATTTCTAATGCCTCCAAAGATTGATGACTGATGATCATTTGCCCTTTCTGAGTTTTGGAAAATATGCCTTGTCGATTCACAATGTCATTCTTCCAATCTTCAAAATACTGAAGAAAAACATTTTCCAGGAAATCAAATCTCTCATCATTTACAGATTTGTAAGAATTCAGATCTTCATTAGGGCTAGGTTCTTCTTTCTTCTTACCATTTAGGCAATCAAAAAATCTATTCATTAATTTTATGAACTTGGTAACTTCAACTGTATCATAATCAGTCAAGTGAGAAGAAAGATTTTCTATGCTGCTTGCAACAGAATTGCTAAGTACTTGACAGGCTAGATTTACTTTCATGCAACTGAAACTTGTAAGTTTAATATGAGCCTTGGTTAATTTATTACTTAACATAATCTTGTTACCTTTTGTGTGTTCATATACTGCTTCAATTACTTTCCATGAAAGATACTCTCCATTTTTCCAAAGCTGTCTGGTCCTTCTATGTGCAAAAGAGTTAGCAAAGCAGTTTCGAACTGTTTTCATTAGATGAGGTGGATCTAACAGAAAAAACAAAGGCCTATAGTCACCGGCTGCAAGATTTGTCGTTGAGTATGTATATTTTGAATCACTATGAAAAGCTTTGTGCATCCGTATAAATTTCCGGTTGATAGCTGCTCCATCACACGTAAGGGTAAGAACTTTAATGCCATTTTCTTCAAGATTATAAATAACATTCCACGTTCGATTATATAACTGAATAGATGTCAAATCATCTGTCGAGTAAATAGCAACAACAGTTTTTACATTACTGGTGATACCTTTGGCAAGGTACACCAAAACTTTTTTTGCCAGTTTTGGTTGGAAAACTTTCTTGCTCAAGTTGCTTTGTAGCTCTTCTAATTCTTGTTCAACATCAGATAGATTGGTGTAGCCAACCAACTCGCCAGAAGAGGTATTATGGACAAGACCTGCACGAACATTCATCTCATCAAACATGATGTTAACAAAAGAAAAGTGATCATCAGGACCACACTTATCTATTTTGGCCTTAATGTCTTGTAAAATTTCAACTTGGCACCCTTCTTTAGCCTCGATGAAATGCGTATAGTCATAAAGTCTTCTTTGTGAAGGTAGCTGTACAAAATTCTCTCTCAAAAACTCATAGCCTTCATTTGTCATTTGTCCCTGAAGAAATAAGGCTATGCGGATCATTAGTGGATGCCACCTCAAACCTCTTCTGTCCTCCGTACTTAGTGCCTTCTTCTGTGACTCCCAAAATATTTTTTGAGCATCTGTCATCTTACTTTGCTTGGAGTTCAGAACATGGGTAAAATCATCATGAAGGGATTCACTTAGTTTGACAAGAAGATTATCAACTCTTTTCTTCAAGCGAGATGTTTTTCGCTTTTCAGCTTTGTACAATTTCTGATAATGAGCCGCCTTCTCTTTATCTGACTCAAATTGATGCTCTTTTTTCTCCAATTTTCTTTTTCTTCTCTTCATTTTTTCTAAAATATACTGACACTCTTTACAGATACCTCTGTCCTCATCAATTATTAGAAGCTCACATTGTTTACTTCTCAAACACTCTGAGTCTTTTTTAAAATTGTAATTGTCTATAATTCCATCATGATCACGGTCAGACCAAAAATTTTGAAATTCTGTGACTCCTAAGCAGATATGTGAATTTGACAAAGTCTTTGCCAACCTCATCAAATAATCTGAAATGCTTCCAATATTTTGCTTGTCAGGGGAAGCCACCTTTGAAAAAATTTTGTGTCCTCTTTTCACAGGAAAATTGTGGATGTAAATACCAACATTAAAATTCAGCCAGTAGATGGAAAACTCAACAGCAGCATTTTCAGAGTTGTTCAGAGACACTAGTCGTACCATTTCTCCATTCACAATATCTACTGTCCAAGAATCATATTATCTCTTAGTTGTTTCACACCTTCCTGGAAAAAATAAGAAGCTTAGTTATGAAATTCTTCCAAACAACTACAGTATTGCTACAAAAATGAAATACTGAAAAGAAGAAACTTACATCTAGTGTCTCTGGAGCAGCCAAGAATTCCACTGTCTCAGATTGGAGTGCACTGCTTACCTTTATAATGAAAGAGAAATGATAAAGTTAAAATAATATTTTTGAACCCATACGTGAATAACGATGAAAGGTGCCAGTGAGTTATAAGGTCTATAATGAAACAACTTACATGCTTGTTTTCATGCACAATATCAGCATTATCATCAACAACCACAATTTCATCATCATCATCATCATCATCGCCACCATAACTATCAAGTTGAGGAGCCTAAGAGGAACAGAAAACAAGTAAAAGTGTGAAATAGAGACAATAAATATTTAAATTTCACTATTTAAACACCTTACAAACCTTTTGAGGATCAACAGCTGTTCTCTTCTTGTAGCTACCTTTCTCAGCATAGCCAATAATAGTCCTTTTTTTTCTACCTCTAAGTTTTGGTGAGCTAGTTAAATTAATTAAATCTATTCCTCCCTGTTAAAAAAAAGCAAACAATTAAACTTCACATAATTTCAATAACACAGTTATAATTAAATGCTAGTTAGCAGCCAAATTCTTAAAAATATGTAAAATAAAGTTCAGTACATAAAATTATAATCCTCCTGCAGTCCAACATAAGTAATATTTACAAACCTCTTCCGTATCTGCAGCTTCAGTTGTTGTTTCATTCATGGTACTTGGACCCATAGAGGAGTCAGTGGCATCGGTCTCCGTGATTGAACTATCATCAAAACCATCCTCTTCGTAACATAGGTGTGGCTCGGACAGCTGATCACACCCCTCTCCAGCCTGACAAAAGTAATGCAAAATAAATAGAGAAACTATCATAGGGAAAATGGTTTTAAAAAAATATATATATATATACATATATTTATATATATTGTCATTACCGGGCAATCAAGAGGTGAGCTTGTGTCAGCCTAAAACAATAAGAAAGAACAATATGAGACCATCATGAGAGGAACTTGAAACAATGTGGTGCAATAACAACAGGTGTCTGGTTGGACAACATTTCTTACTCGTGTTTTGTGCACCTTCTTTCTCACAGATAGTTTGGAGCTATTTCTTTTCCTTCTCTTTTTAGTTTCCGGGTTTGAGGAATCCTGTCACAACAAAGCAAAGTTTAAAGTTCAACTGGATATGATAGTTCAATCAATTCTACATCAGATATCATTAATTAAATTTAGTGGTAACAACATGCAAGATTCAGTTACTGTCATTACTTTTTTTCTTACCCCTGACTGATCATTGTCTCCCTCCATATTGGCAGCAGGCAACAACGATGTGAACTCAACCACTCACAACTCCGTTGTAACAAGATTTAGGCAGTATTTGTTGATGCTAGTTGCTAGGTTAAAAAAATAGCAGCAGACAGCTACCGGGGGGATGATGAACGTAAACACATCTCCCGCTGCCCGCCTAATTTTTCATACCGGATCGGTTCTGCCGCCAGGCTTCGGTCCATTCAAATGTGTGTGATAGTTTTTCGGTGGAAATTAAGTGTTTTTACTTGAAATTTGAAAGAATGAGTAGCCTATACCAAGCAGGGGATAATTATCTACTAAACGGACGACGCGGCGATCCCGGGAGCGCAGTACTTTCTTCACATTAACGTTTACAGTGAGCTGCGACGGAAGAGAGCCGTGTGCAGGGTCATTTTAATCCACTTACATCTCAGAAATGCTGGAACATCAATCAAAAGCAAGTTCAGATCTGAATTCTATGGATTTCAAATCTCACGATAGGCATAGACGTTTCAAGCGACTAAAACGACTAAATATTTAATTAATTGCCAAAGTTAGAAAAGTGGTCGCAGCAGCGCCATCTTTGCTCAGACGCTGGCGACCGTCCTCGGAACCACCTCCAGCCTAGTGAGTTGCTGCCCCCTGGAACTATGCCACTGTGAATGGACAGCACCCACAACATTTCCTCCGACAGCCCCGCGAGCGTGACGTCCGCAACACGACAATAACAACAGCAGTATTAATTGCGCCCTTCCTTCCCCTCCGGCCCGGCCCGGCCGGCAGCAGAAGAAGCCGTTTACCTCCCGCCCGGCCCGGCCCGGCCCGTGCTGCTGATGTATGATGTGAGCAGCCCTGATGCGCCTTGTAAACTTCGAGGCCAAGATTAATGGGGCGGGGTGAAATTGCGCGCGCGCGCGCGGTCGCTATGACGCGCAGCGCAGCGCAGGTGAGCGGCCTGGTACAGAGCGGCACGGCGGCGAGCAGGTGTCGCCTGGCAGAGCAGCCTGCTGACACCTTTCAGTCAGTGTGCTGCTGCTGAATTAAGCGGTACTTTTGAGTCTTCACCCAGCGGATTCTTAATATGAATGCTCATTCGACCGTACTCTAGGGCAAGTTTGAATGACTCTGTGAGTTTACCGCACTACACGTAAGCGACCCTAATGTTTGCCGTTTATTGTGGGGCGGGTCACCTCCCTGCTCCCTCGAGCTCAAACACCGCCGTTAAGATACTCCCCGCCCGGGGCGCCGTTCGTTACAGTTGCCCCCAGCAAATACGACCGCAACTGGGGTGATTTTAATCGCAAGAGAAAGATTGCCTCGCGGGTCGCCAGCCCCAACTCCCCTCGCCCTACCACGGCCGCGCCCCGGCCTGCGCCCTTTCACCTCCCCCTTTAGTGCCCTTAGGGAAAATGAAGATCCCCTTCCCGGCAAAAAAAAAAAATGTGGCTAATTAAGGACTTTCCCCTTAGGCACTCGCCGAGGAAGTAACGAGACCGCACCTTCTCCATGGGTTCTGCCTCCCCGATTAAATATAATAACACTTCGATTACCATTATTGTGTGCATTTTTTTGCGACGGGAGTAGCGGGCGTACAATGCGAAAGACTGGGGAAATTGGGCGTAACGTATGGAGAGAAAATGGAGAGAAAAAAGGTAAAGCGATGAGCTGATTCCAATCAGAGAGAGAGCAGACACAGAGAGAGAGACAGAGAGAGAGAGAGAGAGAGAGAGAGAGAGAGAGAGAGAGAGAGAGAGAGAGAGAGAGAGAGAGAGATGGTGGGTGGAGAGAGAAATATATGTGGGGGAGGGGGGCTGTAAGAGGAGCCCGTACAGCGGACGGAGCTATTGTGACCCTACCATTGTGGGCCGCGCGGGCGGGCGCGGCGGGCGCGGCCTGCGGGGCCAAAGTGTCGACGCACGCGGCGAGGCGAGGCGAGGCTTCAGTCACCGAGCGTACACTCCTCGCGAACACGATAAATCTTCCGTGTACATGTATATATATACACGTGTGTGTGTAAGTGTGTACTGTGAGGGGCAGGTGCGGCCCGGCCGCCTGGCTCGTAGGCCGGCCCGTCACACAGGGGTGTCGTGCGGGTCTGCCTAGGCTGCAGGCGGCTCCGGGCGGGCTCCGCCCCGCCCCGCCCCGCTCTGACTACATCACGGCGCGGCACTCGGCCCGGCCCGGCCCGGCCGCGCGTCCTCATGCCGCTTTTTTCTTCTCCCCTTGCCGATCTCTTTTCTCTTGTGTTTTCGATCTCGCGTCAAAGACAAACATCCACCCCGTGAGAGGTAATGGTGCAGACAGTGCGGGGGAGATTGTGTGTGCGCAGTGCGCGCGCGGCGGCTGAAACATAGCGAGGGCACGCCCCGCCCCGCCCCGCCCCGCCCCGCACGCTCGCAACCCTTTGCCGTAAGGTTTCCCCACAAACGCTGCCAATCTGTCTGGGACGCACACAATGTGCTAGCAGCAGGGAGGGGAGGCCCCGCCGGCGCCGCCCGCCCCGCCCCGCCCCGCCCCGCCCGGCGCGCCCTCCGTGAGGCTGCCTGCAGACATCGCCTCGCCGGCCCGGCCCAGACAGATACAGTACCGCGCTATTACGGCATTAGCAAAGCACTTGTAAGGACTTACGACCCAGCCAGCCACATTTTCTCCAGCCACAGTGCGTGGAACCTCGCTCGCCCATCTAAAGAAATAAACCCGCGTCTGACGTGAATCACAGCAGAGCAAAGTATAGGAGCAAACTAGCAAGTATGCCGGCCCCAGCCGCCATGACAGACGGCGGCATCACGACGCTGTCAGGCTCCGCAATGCAATATTCCCGGCCTGAGGAGGAGTCCTCACAAAGTCGGCCCAAAAGTCTCAGGTACTCGGGCGGGGCGGGCGGAGTCGTTCAGCTGCTTGCATACATCGCGATGTGCCTTCGCGTCGCTCAAAGGCGCACGACGGCGCAAGAGAGACGCCGCCCTTGTTTCGAGTGGCGCCGCACGGAAAAGAGATTGGGGAGTCGTAAGAGAGGGCATACCGTCTGCTGCACAACAACTAAACTTTGCCCTCGGCGGACCTGAGCTGCCCCGCCCCGCCCCGCCCCGCCCCGCCCCGCCCCGCCCCGCCCCGCAGCGGTAGCCCGCTCGCCCTTCAGGGCGGCGAGGCGGGCGAGCTTCCTCAAGAGCCCGCCGCCGGAGTCGAGCCAAGCGAGTCTGAGAAGACAAGACGGAGAAAACGACAGCGCCAAACTTCTGCCCCGTCGTCCTGAGCGCGAAGAGATTCGCGCTATGGCGCGGGGCAAGCATCGCGATCAACGACGTACGAGCCAAGACCAATCGAAATGGCTTCCTGCCGGAGATGTGCGGCGCGGCGCGAGGCGAGTCACCAGGGTCAACAGTGCTGTCGGGGAGAGGTAGCGGGGCGAGGGGGCATCCACTCCCCATCCTAGTGTACACGGGATTTCTACTAATTTCACGAGATTTCTCTCAGATTTCGAGAGATTTATCTGAGATTTCATAAGATTTATCTGAAATTTCATGAGATTTCACAAGATTTCTCTGAGATTTCATGAGATTTCACAAGATTTCAATGAGATTTCATGAGATTTCTCAGTTAGATTTCCAAGGATTTCATCGAGATTTCTGAGGATTTCATCGAGATTTCCGAAGATTTCATCGAGATTTCTGAGGATTTCATCGGGATTTCCGCAGGTTTGTACACAGGATTTCTCGAGTGGTTGCCCCCTCGTAGCGGGGTATCCGCCAACCCAAAGGGCCATGCACCTTACGGATGGAGAGGGTAGGCAACCAGCATACTGTTGAATTCTCTGCGAAGCACCCGGTACGCGAGCAACCACGGAGTACGGTGACAACAATTTCTGATTTTTTTAAAGGAAAAATTCTAAACTTTGAGGAACTCTGTCAATTTGAGAAAAAGGGAACTATCCACTTTTTTTGTTTGAGGATGTCCTCAAACTCTGAAGAGTTTGAGAGAGCCCCTCAAAGTTTTCTCTTTTTCCTCACAAAATCGGACATTGTTTTTACCGTGAAGGCTTCGTCTCGGCCGCAAGGATTCAACCGCGGCAGAAGGCCTATCATCGTGCTTCGGCAGGCTTTCCTTAGCAATTTTCGACCCAGTTTTCCGTGTAATGCCAGGTATCCTCCCTCACTCCCCACAGGCGGTGCACCTGCCTGCTGGCCCGCAAGGCCGCGGAGGCGTCCCGCTAGCCTGGCCCGCTGGCGCGCCGCCGAGCCACGCCCCCGCCCCATTGTGACGCGCCACTATTCGTGTTCAGGGGAATAAACGCAGATAATGATGTTGCGTTCGGCGAATAAAATAAAACCCTGGCCGCACCCCGCCCCGCCCCACCACGCTCCGCCACCCACGCCTACACATCTCGGTGGGTCTAGGCCGGCCGGGCCCGCGGTGCGGTAAGTTGCGACGCGGAAATAGGCCGACAGAGTAATGCTTTCATCTCCAATTCAGATCCCCCGCCCCCTGCTCCGCCCCGCCCCGCCCGCGCCGCAAAACTTGTTGACTAGGCCAACTTCTTTATCAGGCACGATCGCGCGCCCTAAGTGCGGCGTGGCGGCGCGGGGCGTCCATGCCCCCGGCCGGCTAGCACGCGCAATTTGTGTCCGGGTCAACGACGTGCGGCCCTGCGATAAATCCCCGGCCGCCGGGCTGGGATCGTACTGCCGCATCGGAGAGTACAAGGTTCAACACATTGCGAGGATGGAAAAGCTTGGCGCCAAACTCTGGAAAGCTTAACAGATTGGCTTACAATACATCTAAAACAGTATGGCGCCTACTATTCTAAAGTCATTTCGGCCTAAATAAAATACACGCCGAAACTGAAGCGTGTAGCTCGAGTTATACATCGCACCGCGCCGAGTGAGCTGCCGCGGTTGAGTTCTACGCCCTTGCGCGCCGGTGCATAACACCGCCCAAATCTCCATCGCGCCGTCCTAAGCAAACAGGACAGCCCGCTGCACAGTGTACGGCCAGGCCAGTCCGCACCTGCACGGGGCCTCGCCTCGCCCCGCCCCGCCCCGCCCCGCCACGCCCCTCCCTGGCCCCGCCCCGCCCCGCCCTGGCCCCGGCGGCCACAGGCGTGTCGGATTGACGGGGAGCACCGGCCGCGCTGGGGTAGCTTCCGTTCCGTTGAGGCGAACGGCAGAACATCCCCGCCCGCCCCAGTCTCAGCATCTCTCTCTCTCCCTCTCTCCCCCCTCTCTCTCTCTCTCTCCACTCTCCCCACAGCTCCCGCACGACCCAGCCCTCTCCTCCCAGCGCTGGTAAATGCTAAGAGGAAGCTCAAACGGTAAGGGTGAGTCGGCCGAGTCTTAATCTTTAATTACCCCCCCAGCCATACAGCCCGCTTCCCCTTGTCTCGGCCGGGCCTGTCCCACCCCAAACCTGCCCCCTTGCCTTACATCTCTCTCTCTCTCTCTCTCTCTCTCTCTCTCTCTCTCTCTCTCTCTCTCTCTCTCTCTCTCTCTCTCTCTCTCTCTCTCTCTCCGCATTCCCTCTCTCTATTCTTACTCTCCCCCCTCCCTCTTCCTGCCCCGTTTGTCCTTTTTGCTGGCTACGCCCGCGACTCTCCGGTCGCAGGTTGAACCGCTTTGTAGTGACCCAGACGACCCGGCGGGCGGGGCGGGGTGGGGTGGGGCGGGGCGAGGCGGGGCGGGGTAGCGCTAAGCCCGCCCGCAACGGCATCCCGCCCCGCGCCGGCCGGGGGGGCCCCCCTCAACCCCAGTCTGGCCTGGTCCGGTCCGGTCCGGCGGAAGCCCTGCGGTAGTTGATACCGTCTGCGGGCACACCGGGCCGGGCGCAGAACTACGTGCAACAAAACGGTGAAAGACTACGCAGTCCGCGACAAAGCAGCGGCAGAAAGCGA
Source organism: Frankliniella intonsa (assembly GCA_033675135.1). Lineage (NCBI taxonomy): Eukaryota > Metazoa > Arthropoda > Insecta > Thysanoptera > Thripidae > Frankliniella > Frankliniella intonsa. The sequence goes on along the minus strand of CM066245.1, from coordinate 9,818,089 downwards.
TTCGTAACAGTGAGACGGCTGCGGCAGCAGCAGCGCGCGTGGACTCAACTGCGGCGCGGCGGTGACGCGAATATAACTTAATAAAAAGAAAAAAAAAAGTCGCGATTGTCGCGTACAAAGGAGCGCGGGCGCACGCGACGCCATCCCATCGGTTTTATCAGCCGAGCCGGCAAACTTCAACAGATTGACAAAGCAATTCCGAGCAGCAGAGGGGCGGTAATTAATTTAGACTCGGCGATTCTGCTCACTGGTCACGAGAGGGAAGTACGGAAGGGAAGCAGAAGAGGAAGAAGAGGACCAAGAAACTTTCAACCCGCGCGGTACAATTTATTTAAGCGAGACGACGTGAAGACGCGGGGAGGGGAGGGGAGGGCGGCCAGGGCAGGGCAGGGCAGGGGCGAGGGCGGGGGTAACCCTTTCAGCGGGAGCGGCCCCTGCCCTGCCCTGGACTTCGCGGGATGACTTTGGGCGCGCGTAAAGTGCGTACCGGCATCCCGTGTTTGCCTCTGGAGAGGCACTAGAGTGAGAAAAGCGGTGCGGTGCGGGGCGGGGCGGGGCGGGGGAGGCCTTCTTGAGCCCCATCTTGTTAGGGTCACTGCGTGAGCGCGTCTCCATAGCACTGCTCCTCTCTGCCCCGCGGCCCTGGACCGTAGCACCCCTCCCCCTGCCGTCCCTGCTGCTCGCAAGTCCTTCCCCAGCCAGGAGCCCTCTTGGGAAGTTTACCGTCAACTCCAAACGGGAAGCGGTGTGTTTACGGTGCGATATATTCGCTTATTCCTTCAGGCGCATTTATGTGACAGGTAAAAATTGGGCGGCGGGGCTGAAAACTGAGGGGAGAGGAGGAAGCGGGGGACGAGGAGGGAGGGGGAATGGGATGAGGAGGAGTGGGCGCGCGGGGAGAGGCAGGGCGCGTGAGAGGAGCAGGGAGGGATGAGAGAGAGAGGGAGAGGAGAGAGAGGATGAGAGCCTCCACACTGTCATTCACCGGGCTCGCCTCCCGGTATTCGGGGGCGTGCGAGCGGAAGGGCCGTGTGGGAGGCTAAATGGCATATTGAATGACGGCGTTGCGGGGCGGGGCGGGGCGGGGCGGTACTGGGCGCCGTAGGGCGTGGCGGGGCGTGGCGGGGCGTGGCGGGACGAGGCGGGGCGGGGCGGGGCGTTGTGCGAGTCGGGGGTTGCGTGAAAGGTGGCGGCCTTGACATAGGGTAATGAAAAGCAAAACGGCGCGCAACCCTTGGCTTCGCGGGTGAGCTTGATTTAAAAACAAAATATCTCCTCCATCTTAGTATTATTATTCAAGCAAATGCCATTTTTATATGTATACACATTTTAAAACATATTCGCTAGGTAGAACTCACGACCCAAATTCTTTTTCAAGCGCACGCTTTACCCGCGGGGCCCGTGGCGGTGTTGCCGTGCTGCTGGCCCGGTGCGTGCGCGCCGCTCCCCGCCCCACCCCGCCCCTCACGGGCCTAGCGGGCGTTCCTTTAGTGTTCCCGGTACGGGCGGCGCGTGAGGCGGACGAGATAGTGCAGGGGCGGGAGTGCGGCCCGTTAAAGGGGCACGTCGTACAATCAGACGGAGTGAGTCATTTCCGTACCCTGCGAGCTGCAGAGCAGAGCGCGTCAAATTTAACACCGAAAACCGTATCGAGTCGCAAGTACAAGGCCGCATTGTGGTGCGAAATTTAACCGCCACACACCTGTATTCGATACAAAGCACCCATTCTCGCAACTTTTTTTAAAATCTTTAATTTTTAGAAAACAATACAGACGGATGCAGGTTACTTTGTTTGCAGCTCACGTCGCGTCCCCAACCTGAGAGCCGGGATGTCCGTCCAGCCAGGTGGCTTTCGTGAGTTAGGAGTTACCGGTGGGGTTCCACCAATGTCGCCACCTAGCTCATAGAGGGCCGGCCCCAAACACACGGTCCGAGAGAGAGACAGAGAGGAGAGAGAGAGAGAGAGAGACAGAGAGGAGAGAGAGAGGGAGAGAGAGAGAGTAGCCGCGGCGAGGGGCAGAGCCCGAGCCGTGCGTCGCAATCCCAGGGAAAGTTGGATATTGGTGAAACTCGTGGAACGACGTTAGCCGCGCCGCGCCGCCGGGCCGAACTGAGCCAGCAGCAGTCCACCGCACTACCGACCTCCGCCCCGCCCCACCCCGCCCCACCCCACCCCACCCCACCCCGCCCGTGTGGCCCGGCCGCCGCCAACAACCGCAGGGAACCCGCAGGGTGGTGCAGCTACCGCGTGCACTATCGGGGCGGGGCGGGGCGGGGCGGCGCACCCCAGGCATAACAGACCAGTCAGCCCGACGTGAATGGGCGTGCCCCGGGCCCTGACACGGGCCCACCCACCCGGCCCTGGTCGCGGCCAGCCTCATCGCAAGGGACAATGACATCGTCTCACCGTCGCGTCGTGTTCTGCTTGCACCGGAAACGCGTCCTGTGCAGCATGGAAATAATTTTTATTTCCGCCTGATTGCCGCGCAGCAGTTTCAACTCCACCGCGGGCGCGCTTCCGTCTCGCTGAGCATTTATTTGCAACGCATCCTCCCGGCTGGTCCCAATCACCACCAGCGCCGCCCCTTCAATCTCAGCGCCTCTCTCTCTCTCTCTCTCTCTCTCTCTCTCTCTCTCTCTCTCTCTCTCTCTCTCTCTCTCCTTCTGCGTCTGTCTCATACCCAGGCTATACTATCATGAACACGTTCCCACTCCCTCCCCTACCCCTTCCCCCACTCAACATTCCACGCGAAACTCATCCACGTCGCCAAGTATAGCGACGAACTGTTGTATCGACTCCTCTGCTCAGCGCCGCGTGCACAATGCTGGCTCATCAGCATGCCGTCTGGAGTACCATAGACGGGGAACATCCGCCACACACACACACACACACAACTGTCAATAGTTTTTTTCCTCCCCCTCTCCAGCCCACCACACTCCAGTATTTCTCTGCAATACCATGCCTTCGCCACGCTCGCACTACGCCCCGTCCAATTTATTTCTCGTAAAAGATAAAAATAACTCGCCTCACACGCACTCAATGTCGTGCGGACGATACCGCCCGGTCAGCCCCCCGGTGGCGCGCACGAGGGGATGCCGCGCGCTGACGAGGACAGACCGCAGCGGGGCTGAGCGGGGCTGAGCGGCGCTGAGCGGAGCGCTGAGTGCTTGGATCGGCAGCCCTGCAGATTGGCTCTGCCGGGCCTCGGCCTCGGGGCCGCCCCGCCCCGCCCCGCCCCGCCCCGCCCCGCCCCGCCCGGGCGCGAGTCAGACGAGTGCGCCGCGCTGTTGTGCGTGTCGGTGCTCATTGAGGCTGACGGGGCGGGGCGGGGCCGGTTGTCACACAACCTCGACTAACGACGCCGATTTGTTGCAGGGGGCTGACCCACCGACACATGCCGGTTAGGCAACACAATTAGAGGAATGGATTCCCCCCGCTGCCGCTCAACAGGGTTTAAAAAAGGTTAAAAAAACAGGAGGAAATACGGTGCATTAAGTTGAAAAAAAAAAGCTGTATACCCTGCCCAGAGAGAGGGCCAAACAGCACCGTGAACAACCGATGTTGCTGCTGCAAACGGGTCGTGTTTGATTTATCGGACGCATACTAAACGAGACAAAACGTTCCCCCATGCGATGGCAACACTTTGCGTGGCAGTGTAACACCGTGGACACACGAAACACACACACACACACACATACATGCAGACGACGGGAAACTTCACCGCCGCAGCGCGCAGAGGGCTGCGCTCGCTCGCTGCTCGATGTCGAATCGATTGCAAGGTCAGGAGGGCGGGGGCGAAATTACGCGATGAGAACCGGAGGGGATGGGGCGGGGAGCGCATAGGGGCAGCTGGGGAGGGGTAGCAGGCGAGGGGTAGCAGGCGAGGGGTAGCAGGCGAGGGGTAGCAGGCGAGGGGTAGCAGGCGAGGGGTAGCAGACGAGGGGTAGACGAGGGGTAGCAGACGAGGGGAAGCAGACGAAGGGTAGAAGGCGAGGGGTAGCAGGCGAGGGGTAGCAGGCGAGGGGTAGCAGGCGAGGGGTAGCAGGCGAGGGGTAGCAGACGAGGGGTAGCAGGCGAGGGGTAGCAGGCGAGGGGTAGCAGGTAGCAGGCGAGGGGTAGACGAGGGGTAACAGACGAAGGGTAGAAGGCGAGGGGGAGCAGGCGAGGGGTAGCAGGCGAGGGGTAGCAGGCGAGGGGTAGCAGGCGAGGGGTAGCAGGCGAGGGGTAGCAGACGAGGCGTAGCAGGCGAGGGGTAGCAGGCGAGGGGTAGCAGGCGAGGGGTAGACGAGGGGTAGCAGACGAGGGGTAGCAGACGAGGGGTAGACGAGGGGTAGCAGACGAAGGGTAGAAGGCGAGGGGTAGCAGGCGAGGGGTAGCAGGCGAGGGGTAGCAGCTTCAAGAGGAAGTAGCGAGAGGCGGGGCCCGGGCCGGTGCCCTGGAGGCGTCGGTGACGTCATTAATCAGGCCCAGCAAAGGCCCGGCCCGGCCTGCCCGGGAGGGAAGGGAAGGACCGCTCCAACACTTTGGCGCTCGGCAGATCACCATGTAACTACGAACTACTGCGCGCCTGCCCGGCCCAGCCTGTCCGGCCCGGCGGCCGGTTCCACCCCTGGGACGGCTGTCGGTCGGGGCCGCAGGTAGGGGGTGGGTCGGGGCGGGGCGGGGCGGGGCGGGGCGGGGCGGGGCGGGGCGCAGTGGGGCGCGCCGAAGTGGAGCAGCCATTACTGTAGCGTGCGGTCAGCGGCTCCCCGCAGCTTCCCGACCACCGCCGCCTCCTCTCCAAACTCCCCTTTTCACTGCCGGGCCGAGGTGGCGGCGGTGCCGCACGGGAGAGGCAGCAGGCAGAGAGAAAGAGAGAGACGGAGAGAGAAAGAGAGAGAGAAAGAGAGACGGAGAGAGAAAGAGAGACGGTGATAGCAGGACAGAGGGGCGGAGGCGGGCGGGCGGGGGAGACCCGGCGCGACGGGATGTGCAACCGCTAAACCGATGTTTGTCAACCGTGATGAAGCCTCAAATTGTCCGGTGGGGCGGGGCGGGGCGGGGCGGGGTGGGGCAGGGCGGGGCGGGGCGGGGTGGGCCGGCCGGCCGGGTGCAGCGGACAGCATGGCCAGTACCGCGCCGCACCCCTTACGGGCAGCAGGCCAAACAATTTTGCATGCCGCAATTAAATCTGGAAAAGCAAGGCGGGCAGAAATGAGAGAAAGAGGGCGGTGCGTGCGTCGTTCACGGGAAGGGGAAAGGAGTCGAGAGGGAGAGAGAGAGAGAGAGAGAGAGTGAGAGAGAAAGTGAGTGAGAGAGAGAGAGACGACGGGCGGTACCATAAATAAAAAGAAAAGACGGAAAATAAGGAAAGCGGCAGCAGCAGCAGAGCGGGAACAACACGACGGCAGTTGGGTCAGTCCGCTAGAGTCACGTGCTCGGCTGCGGGGCGGGGGGACACAGAGAGGGAAGGGAGGGTGCGGGAGGGTGTCCCACCGGGTCCCACCCCGGGGACTGCACGCAGATGCGCGCACACACACACACACACAGAGCGCCCGCCGCACGCTGAACAGGTGGGCGTCGTTCCCAAGCACTTCAGCCGACACCCCGCTGCTGTGAGCGCGCACCGCGCACGCAACCCCGCGGCGCCCCGCCAAGACGGTGCCCGTCACCACCTCCCCGGTGTGCACGCCGCAGCGCGGGGCGGGGCGCGGGGGCGGGGCGCGGGGCGTGTCTGACCGTATCACGTCGCCCCCCATAGCGCTAGGCGTCGACAGGCGCCGGCATTCGATCGGAAATGAAACCGCACAGCGTAGGAAGGGCGGCCCTGCCGTGAGACTCCGGGCGGTGGGGCGGGGCGGGGCGGGGCGGGCAGGCCCGCCCAGCACCTCGTGCGTGCGGGTTGCATATCCAGCCACTGGCAGGCGCCCGCCCGACCGCCCGTGACAGCGGCATCAAATAAAATAAATAAATGAGATGAGAGTGCGGGCGGCAATAATGATCCATCACCAGATACCTTATTGAGAAATTGCTCGATAGATAGAGCACATCGCTCTGCGCGACGTACAGCGGCCCTGCACGCGATCAAGTCCATCACCGACCCCTCCCCCCTCTCTCTCTCTCTCTCTCTCTCTCTCTCTCTCTCTCTCTCTCTCTCTCTCTCTCTCTCTCCCGCTCCCTCCCTCTCCCCTTTAGGGCGCGCGCTCGCTCGCTCTCCAGCGCCCTCGGACCCTTACTGCAATGCATCACCAATGATTACACGCTAGAGCGGCTCCATTAGTGTAGTGAGACCGTTAAGGCCTTTACGGTACGAATAATTCTAAATTTAAAAACCTTTACCTCGAAATCCCCTCACCACATTTTTTCTCCTGTTCATCGTTTTTTCCCTTTCTTTTTTTGTACCTTAAGGGCGTGCAGTAAAAATGAACTACAGAGAAAAATGGTTTGGGGGCGCAGTACAGGTCTCGGCTGCGGGGCGCAGTAGGGCGCGGGGGGGCGGGCCTGCGCCAGTCGGATCAGCAGAGGAAACTGCATCGCACATCGCGCCGCGTTCCGAAAGGTTCGGGGCCTCGTCTGAGTGTGGCGGGGCGGGCCCGCGGCGAGGACCCCCATTGAGGCCCGCCTCACGTATCGAATATGCTAATCGGGTAGAAATCGAAATAATACGACCCGCCAACGCGCGCTCTCCCTCGCGCTGCCGCGGTGAAACGCACGGCGCGCGCCCCTACGAAAGGGGGGTGCGGAAAGAAAAAGATAGAGACGATTTGGCTGGCGGCGGGGCGGGGCGGGGCGGATCGGCTCGAGGGGAACACTTGTGCTCCCGGACGCGTAGGCAGGCCAGGCCGGGCGCGGTGAGGCACGTGACTGATCATGCGCACCGGGGGGCGCGGCGGCAGAGATAGGGGTAGAACTGCTAGGCAATCAGACGTCGTGAAAAAACCCCACGCGGGCCCTCATGGCGGTTCGTGTAAAAATATGCAAACGGATGGCAGGGTTTAACGCAAAAAAAGGAAAGGTTGAGTATTTTATCATCATTTTCAAACAAAAGTTTAAAAAAAAAGAGTTTATACGTCATCCCGAACAATGTCACAAATGCGAGACTTGATGAAGAAAATTGATTAATAAAATGAACATCAGGCTATATGTATTTTGCAAACAAGGCTTATTCGGGCCGATCGGCAAGGACCGTGATTTATTTATCCGATGTGTGGCATCAGGGACAAAGACAAAGCGCGCGAGGCGAGGCGTGGCGCGGCGCAGCGCTATTGGTTCATCATCGACACATTGCACATTGCGCCAATTGAAGGCCTGCTGCCGGCCGGGGCCCAAAGCCTCGTCTATATGACGCTCTGCTCTGCACCGCACCGCACCGCCCGTTATTAATGGAATTAGGTCGGGCCGTGGCGAGAGCTAGGGGGACGCACCCGATGTGCAATTGTTTGCGCAACACGTTGGAGAGAGAGAGAGAGAGAGAGAGAGAGAGAGAGAGAGAGAGAGAGAGAGAGAGAGAGAGAGAGAGAGAGAGAGAGAGAGAGAGAGCAGGTCCATCCCGCCCCACCTTGTTTGCACCTCTCCATCCTCCCATACCTCATTGGGGTTGAGGGGGGGGGGGGAGGTCCCTTACCGTTCACGTGACAGGCTCATAAGGGCGATTCAATATCGCAGCAATCCCTGCCGCCACGGCGGGGCCTGCAATCCTCCCCTTCCCCAATGCACGTTGAATGCAGGTGCATGCATAAGAACACTGGGCTAAGCAGTTCCGCACACTCGGGTAGGCGCACACACACACGCACGCACACTACTCCCCGGCGGATCAGTGTCTCCCGTGACGCACGGAGCTTTAGCCGTACAACACGCTCGGATTAATGGAGTGGCGGGGACTTATGAATTATGCACGTCATTTCATGGCAACGTCGTCGGAAGGGATTCGGCGTGGCGTGGCGTGGCGGGGCGGGGCGGGGCGGGGCGGGGGCGGGGCGGGGCAGGGGGTGGCCAGCAGACCGGCGGTGGCGGGGCGGCCGCGCTGTACCCCATGCCTGCCCGAGCTCTCTTGTGCAAGTTTTAGAGTTTGACGTGATGATGGTAATTAGAGAAGAAAGTGGAGGCGCTGCGGTCGCGTCCAGGGTCCGCGGGGGTATAAAAAAGAGTTGGATAAAGAGTGAGAGGGGGTGGGGGTGGAGGGAGGGTGGGAGTTGAGAAATCACGTGGGCGAGGAGGGGGTGGACCCGCATCCTGCTGGTGTTGCACCCCCCGTCCCGTTCCGTCCTCGCCTCGCCTTCCCAATGTCACCCACACACCGCCCACCCACCTTCCTGCGGTTGGTTTTTTTCTCCCCCAACAAAAGCCATGAGCCTGGCCCGGCCCGGCGGGCGCCACCACCGCCGACTCACCTTGCGCGTCAGCCCCGGCCCGGACATAACGGCCGAGGCTGATGGCTTTACTGTGACTTCCAAACGGAATTTCCCACCGGCCGCCCCGCCCCGCCCCGCCCCTCGCCCCGCATCCTTTTCCAACCCCCTCTCTCGTCTATTTCGCTACATTTTCGCCACCGACAATGCACTACTACTTTCGCTGCACAACAATGGCGGAATGGGTTTTCAGACTGCTCCAGCGCCAGCGCCATCGCCGGCGTGAAAGCAGCTGTCCCGGTCCGGGCCGGGCGGGGCGGGGCGTTTATATCAATACACGAGACACTTTGCCGTCATAATGGAAACACATCGAGTCGCCGGGCGGACGCGACGCGACGCGACGCGACAGACAGGCCGACAGGCAGGGCGACAAATGCAGCCGGGGCGGGGAGGGGAGGGGAGCGACCGCGCCTCGCGCAGGAAATTTTTTATGAACGAGGAAAAGAGCGCGCCATGAAAAATATGCTAATGGCAAAGTTTATCCTGTCTACCGCAAGCCGCGGCGCGGCAGTCACTGACCTGCCCTGTTTTTTGTCTGAGCCAAACGTACGCAGTGCCGCGGTATGATGGCGGTCCTCCGTTTCGGTTCACATTGAGATCTTTCAGCACCACTCCGCTCCACAGAAAGCCCAGGCCGAATTTTTGGCACACTTCCGTCGCCTATAATTCATATAAGCAGGATGTTTTCGCAGTAACGTGTTGCCGACTCGGGCCTTTACATATTCCAGCCGAGCGCTGGGCTGGGCGACCCCCGACCCGAGTGAGACCCCGGGGGAGCATGCTGCAGCCGCACTACTCCTCAAGGATCGCCTAAGGATCGCCAGCGGTCCCCGACAAAACCACCCCGGGGGAGTCCGGCCCGGCCCGGCCCCGGCCCCAGCCCCGCGGGTGACCCTCTACTGAGAGCAACTTACACCCGAAGGAGTCCCTTAACAGTTCTCTCTCCCTCTTTCCTCCCGACTGCCCCTCTGGCGAGGCGGACCCTTGAAGCACCCCCACCGAGGCCCACACAGCCCCGCCCTGCCCCCCGCCCCCCGCCAGCGGCCGCAGGCTGAGCAGAGCGTGGCTTTGATATGCCATTTCTTTCTCTTCTCGTCGGGGCGTGGCGGGGCGTGGCGGGGCGTGGCGGGGCGAGGCGGGGCGGGGTGGGGCAGGGTGGCCACCGCCCTATTGATTACCGGTCCGCCGGGCCCGGCCCCGGCCCGACCCGAACCCCGGCCCGGCCAGGCCAGGCCTCGCCCTTTGCGCTCCGGGCCAGCGCAGGGCAGCGGGATCACGGCCTCCTCGACCTCTCCCCTATTCCCTCGCATATCCCGCCTGCCTCCCCTCCCGCCCTAAAACGTCCCGTCATAGGAAGCATTTTCCCCCGAAATTGCGGAAACCACGTCGAGATGGCCAGAACACCGCCGGCCGACCACCCCCGCCCCCTGCGCCACCACCACCCACCCCATCATCTCGCTACGAAGGACGAAAAAAAAAAACAGCCTCCATCCTCTACACCCCCAACCACCCCCTCTGCCTCACCTCCTTATCCTCAAGAGCACAGGCGTTTACCTCCGCAAGCCACACAGCTGATCGTGTCCACGACAAATTTGTTTGTCGACGGTTCGAGATTGGAGGACAAGTTTCAGCTGCTCAGCCCCAGCGGCGGGGCGCAGCGCGGCGGGGAGCGCCAGCAGCTCACAAAGGCCAACGAGTAGCAGGGGGAGTACGGCAGAGGGGAGGGTGAGGGCGAACTTTATTATTTTGCGGGACAAAGGGTGTGATTGGTGCCGTACACCGCAGGGGTATGCACTGCCGCAGTGCACCCCTACCCTACCCCAGGACTCCCCCCCCCACCCCTCTTCTTACCCCTGCGGTACTTGGTCGCGTTATGGACGCATAAATCCAGCATTTCCAGCGCGTCCGCTTTATGCCCGCCTTAATGCTCGTCCAGGCTGCCCGCCCCGCCCCGCCCCGCCCCGCCCCGCCCCGCCCCAACCCTCCGTCTGTCTGCACGCTGAAGCTCTCCGCTGAGGGGGGCTCCGCCGTGTAGATAGCTTGACATGTCTACAACCACTACAACAACAGAAATTGAGCGACAGCAGAAATTTGAGAATTTTTAAAGTGTTTGAAAGATACAATGAAACATGCCAGCTGATAATTTCGTTGGATATGCCAGACTTCCATCCAAAGCTCGCCAGGCTGCCGTGCTGCGATCTCTCCTGCGACCGCCCCGCCGCGCCCCCCGCAGAGGGACTGGGGGACTTGAAGATCCAACCGGATCCACGTACACGGGGCTCTCCAAAGTCTCTCCGGAGGGTTACCCCCACCTTGCCGCGACTGGAAAAACGCGGCTCGGTGGCCCCGGACAACTTGTGTCGCGGGGCCCTTACTTGCGTGAGCAGAGCGGAAAAGCGGAACAGGATGAGGAAGACTGGCGCGGAACCCACGGCCAGCCCCGCGTGCCTCCGCCCGAGAAATCGTCTTATGATAATAAAGTCTCTTAGAGTCGTGGGATATTTTCGTATCGCCCCGGCAAACACAATTTTTCATTTGCCCCGCGCTTACAGAACCCGCCTGATTGAAGCAGCGCTCAAAAATTCAAGGGACCTATCTTTAACAGCAGCGCCCGCCTGCAGGCCGTTAAGCAGGAGCCGTTGCAACGCCCTCTCAAAATAATGTCAAAACAGTGGCTTTGGCCGTCGCGGCCGCGCCGCGCGGCGCGAGGGCGTGGCGGGGCGTGGCGGGGCGTGGCGGGACGTGGCGGGGCGTGGCGGGGGCTCGGCTCGGCCAGCCTCTTGCCGCCGCTTCTTGATTTACGCGGCCGCGCGGGAATAAGTCGTCATGCAAACCTTGTTTGCCCGCCATTAATCTCTCTTGAGCACATGCATCCCCCCGGCCGCTGGGCAGCAGCTGTCCTGTCGGGGACCAGCAGTGCGCATACGCGGCTATGCAAATCTCTGTGATGACTGTGAATGTACAGTCCCCACTCCCCCGCCCCCCGCCGGTTTCGTCAATTTTCGCGCGCCACTCTTCATGTTTTAATTATTTTTTTTTTGTGGGGCCCTCAAATTTATGAATGATTGCGGCGTGCGTTATTCAAGAGTAAGATAACGATGGCAGTCGAGAAAGAAGAAATGTCCTCGTCTCAGCTGAAGGAAAAAGTAAATGAAAGGTACAGTCCGGTCCACGGTCATGAGTCATTATTGTCTCCTTTCACGTCGACGACGCCGGGCGAGGGTGCTATAATCTTGCAGACTACTACTAAGACACCAGTGAAGTGCGATCAGATACGAAGAAGGTCGGCTACGCCTGGGCGGACAGCGCCGGTAAGGGACCGCCTCCTCCCCTCCCCACGGCCCCTTGGGGATGGGCTGGGCTGGGCCAGGCCACCGAGACGCCCAAACTTGGGGAAAAGAGAGAGCGAGAGCGAGAGGGAGAGAGAGCGAGAGAGAGAGAGTCCGGGTGTACAGTACAGTACACCTGTAAGGCGAGGGGGAGGCTTTAGCACCACCGCTCACTCCAGCCCCAGCCAGCGCCCTGCTCTCTGGGGAGTCCACCCCCCGGGGAGCTTATGATGCTGAATGTTATGAGTCCCTAGGCGGCCCGGCCCGGCCCGGCCCGGCCGCCTCAAGGGATCCGCGCGATCCGCCCCATCGCTCAAAACCGCCAAGCCGGCGCTCAGCTCAGCCGCCTCGTACGGCGGCCCCCTCCCCCTCGGCCCTGAGCGCCCCAGCAGGTGCATGCGGCCAGCACCAGGGCGGTCTGCGTGGCGATCAGGCAGGCGCGGTCACGCCTGCCCGCTGGCGCGCTGGCGCCCGGGGCCCCAAAGTGACCTGTGCCGCGATTAGGGCTCAAGCCCACCAGGCGACCAGGCGCCCCGCGGGGCCTCGCGGACGTGAACTGCATCAGAGCACCTCACCGTGGCTGTCGCCTCGCGTCGCCACCAAGTCCACGGCACACGAGTAGAGCGGGCGGGGCGGGGTGGGGCGGGGCGGGGCGGCCCGGGCGCTCCAGTGCCATGAATCATGAGATGGCCCACTCCATCATGGGGCAAGGCAAGGCCACACACACGACTCTCTCCCTCTCTCCCGACCCCTCCTACTCCTCTCACCCTCCTCTCCTCAGTGACCGACTGCGTGAAAGGGACGGAAAGAAAAGTGAAAATCAAGTAGGTCTGGCCCAGGAGATTAATCGACGTCCGTACAGCAGTGCCGCCGCGCCTCGCCTCGCGGGCCCGGGGGCGACCTGACCTCCAGACTCGGCGGCGCCCAGGGCCTCCGGGGAGGGGAGCGGGAGCGGGCGGCCGGCGGACAGGACACGGATCGGGCCGCAATCAGCCGGGCCGTTTGTCGCCACTTGTCACCGGCGCTAAATAATGGACGCGCCCAGCACTCTGAACTTTGTTCGCGCTGGACTGGCCGGCCCGGCCGCGGTCAGGTGAGGCCGGGCCCGCGCCGCGTGCACTGTTAGACCAAGTGTTCAACTGTTCAACACTTGTATGTGTGCAACTTCCAGCCTAACACGCACAAGTGTGCAACTCGGCGGTTGTGCAATTTCACGTGTTTAACTCGCCAGTTGTACACTTCTCAGTGTTCAACTCAACAGTTGTGCACTTGCAAGTGTTCAACTGCCCCGTGCAACATTTCCCTTGTTGAACACTTGCAAGAGTACAACTGTCGAGTTAAACACTTACAAGTGTACGACTGGCGAGTTTGACACTTCCTATTGCACAAATACCGAGTTGCGCACTTGCACCTGTTATACTGGAAGTTACACACTTACAAGTGTTGAACAGTTGAACACTTGGTTTCACAGTGTGGTGGCACCCCTGCGCCTGGCCGGGCCTGGCTGCCCCGCACATCCAAGCAGCGCCTAAGGATTGTATCGAAACGGAGAACATACAAGACTCTCTCTCTCGCGCTAGCTCGGTGGCTCTATCCGCTTTCTTTTTTTTATATTACATAACACCCGTCATCTCTGTTGGCGCCTGCTCCGGCCTGCCCGCTATCCCCGTGATTTACTGGACCGGGCGGGGACGACATGGGACACCGCCGCCCCGTCCCGTCCCGCCCCGCCCTGCCGCGCCCTCCTCCGCCGCAACAGGTTGCAGAGGGGCGGGCCGGGGGCGGCGGGGGGCGGCGGCTGCACCACCACGCCAGGACACCCGTCACAATAAGCAAAGAGTTTTGTTCTGCGAGGCACAGCGAGTAGGCGCTCGCGCGGCTCGAGCCGGGACGGGCCGGGCACGCTGCGGAGGTGGTTGACGGATTGCAGTTGTTCGCAATCCAGCGGCGGTGGCAGACGGATTGCAGTTGTTCGCAAACCAGAGCGGCGCGGGTTTCCAACATTGTGTCAAAGTTCTTTTTCCATCGTCTGCATTTCTTTTTTGTTTCCTTCCTTTTTTATATATAAAACAAAAAAGGTTTGGAATCTTTCCACACTGGGGACGGCGCGCACTTTCCTCATCGTCTCTTTCAATACGTCGACAAATCAGGCACTGCGGATCTCCCGCGCGGGAGGGTAATATTCGAACAACATGAAACCAGTCGAGCGCAGTGAGAGCAGAGCACTGTGAGTAAAAGCAAGAAATACGCGCGTCAAGTTTTCCTTCTGGCTCCTTGATCTGGCCGGGCCGGGCGCGGCGCACGGGGTGTTGGGCGTGTTGGCGGCGGGGCGGGGCGGGGCGGGGCGGGGCGGCCACCACTCACCCGCAGGGCGGGGCGGGGCGGGGCCAACAGGGCGAGCAGACACACGGCACAAGTTTCATCCTGGAATGGGCGCGGCGCGGTAACAAGCTCAAAGTGGCGACGCAACCAGTCCCTACTGGCGCTGGGCCCTTCAGCTGCTGGAGCCAGCCAGCCAGCCAGCCACGCAAACCGACTTTGAGTTTGTACTCGCCTGAGCGCTCCGCCCCGCCCCGCCCCGCCCCGCCCCGCCGGGTCACGCCTCGCGGCCACCGCCCCGCCCCGCCCCGCCCCGCCGCAAACATAACTTGCCTTTACCAATTCCCTCCGTCACGACGGATGAGCGTCTCGCGGCCGCGCTGGAGGTCGGATTAGGAGCGGGGCGGGGGGCACAACCAAGCCCTCCACCACCATGGCGCGTGGTGGAAGGTGAGGCGAATAACGGGAGTTTGTCGCGACAACTCGCGTCGCCCTGCGCTGCGCGCGGCGGGCGGATGAGATGGCCCTCGCAGCAGGCGCGTCGCGCGGGGGAGGGAGGGGGGAGGAGGGAGGGGGGAGGAGGGAGGGGGAGGGGAGGGGTAGGGGAGGAGGCCGCCGCCGCCACGGCCAGCGCGCGTCGTTCGGGGGAGAGAAAGAGCACTTTACTGCAGAGGACGACAACGCTAAAGCTGGGCGCAACGGCAACATAAACAAAGAAAAGACATCATGTCGTCACAAGTTGGAATCTCTCCCTCCCCCCCCCCCCCCCCTAGCCTCGCCTCGACGCACGCGCCCCGTACCTCAGCAGCACCAGCTAGGAGTAGTCTTTCTGATTAAAATAAGGCTACAGCCCAGCACCATCAGCCCCGGGGCGCCACGCCGCGCCACGCCACGCCACGCCCCACCCGAACAGCCAGTGAGAGGATTAACTCTAGAGCCCATCTCCCAAATCCTGCGATGAAACTTCCTCAGCAAAGGCCGAGAGGAGTGGAGAGGAGGCGCTCTGACCTCCATCCCCTCGCTAAGGGGCGCACCCCCGGGCCAGCCCGGCCCAGCGCCACCGGCCGCACCTCCCAGCGCACAACAGCAGCGGCCGTGACCAGACCAAATGTGAACTCAGACGGCATGATTATGTACGATTGCACAACTTAATACCTTAATTATTTGGTAATTTAATGTTTTTTTTCTTTTAAAGATTTTTGGGCTAAGTGGGTCCAATATGTGCACCGCAATTAAGCGTTTTCTCTGAAACATGGCACGTTTT
Source organism: Frankliniella intonsa (assembly GCA_033675135.1). NCBI lineage: Eukaryota > Metazoa > Arthropoda > Insecta > Thysanoptera > Thripidae > Frankliniella > Frankliniella intonsa. The sequence continues at coordinate 9,802,789 of CM066245.1, read as the reverse complement.
TCTAGTTTGATTGTACAGATTGCACCGATTGTGATTGCACAGGTCGCAGACCCTCGGCAGCAGTACGATGTTCCATCCCACCGAAAACAGGTGAAGCATTCATTTTCGTCAAATTATTTGAATGACGCGCTACGGGCCGACTAAAAAGAGACAAAATATACAAAGGCGAAAGGCTCGAACTTGGGATGGGGAAAGAGAGAAAGGGGCGTAGGAGAACAAAGGTTAAAAAGGGGAAGCCCGAAAGAGAGGGCGCCGAGGGACAGGGAAAGAGAGAGCGAGAGAGAGAGAGAGAGAGAGAGAGAGAGAGAGAGAGAGAGAGAGAGAGAGAGAGAGAGAGAAAGAGAGAGAGAGAGAGAGAGAGAGAGGGAGAGAGAGAGAGAGAGAGAGAGAGAGAGAGCGAGCGAGCGAACACAGGGTAAAACAGAGAGTACGACGCCCGGCCCAGAGCTGTGGATTACGCATCGCTCCCATTCCATCCAGCGGAAAACGATTCAAGTATGCATGGTGTGTCACTGGGTTGTGACTGCCACATTCCCGTCACAAAGGCGCCACACGATCCGCGACACTCCGCTCCGCCGCGTCAAGAGACGAATAAAAATAGGTGGGGGCAGCGTTTGTGCGGGGGGGGGGGGGGGGGGCTGCGAGAGAGCGCAAGCAGTCAATGTCGCGCTGCAGTTGTGTCGCGAACGGGCCTCTTTCGACACGAGCGAATTTACAGCTCATCAAATGAAACGGATATGTCTTTTTTGAAAAGGCGGGGGACATTTCTATGGCACTCACACGCGATGTATGGAAAGAGGTGGTGTACGACTGCTCACGTGTCGCGCACAGTGTTCCCGGCGAGTGTGCTCCGGCGGCGTCCTCCTCGACGCTCGCCCTATTTACCTGCAACAGAGGAAAGAAAAAAAAAAACACGTTTAGTAAACGTACCGTGGGAAGCAAGGGCGCAGCGGCAGCAGCGCAGCCTCGAGGTGGTTCTGCCCGCGGGCCGGGCCGGGCCGGTGGGGGACACGGTTGTGCGACACGACACGACACGACACGCGTGGATAGGGACTCCCTTCACCCGAATCGCATCCGGGGGGAAAACTTTTTGATAGCGCGCCGGGCCGGGCCGGCCTGCGCCGCCTCAGTGAGCTTTGGACCTGGCCGAGGAGAGAGAGAGAGAGAGAGAGAGAGAGAGAGAGAGAGAGAGAGAGAGAGAGAGAGAGAGAGAGAGAGAGAGATGCCAAAGAGAAGCTAGCACAAGTGGTGGCGGGATTCAGAGTGGGCCAGCAGAGCAGCTAGGGAGCGCGAGGAGATGGCAGGGCAACGCTCGTAAAAACAAATTTACCCACCGAGAAGTATACGATTGCGGGCGGGGCGGGGCGTGGCGGGGCGGGGCGGGGCGGGGCGTGGCAGGGTCTAGTCTGAGCGTGCCACTGCCCGCCCCGCCCCGCCCCGCCAGTACATTATACGGGGAGATCATCGGCGAGCTGCGACGGAGGTAGAATGGAAAGCAGGGTAAAGTGAGAAGAACAAAAGCATGGCTCCACGCAGCCATCAATGGGTGCGGAACAGAGACGAGAGAGAGAGAGAGAGAGAGAGAGAGAGAGAGAGAGAGAGAGAGAGAGAGAGAGAGAGGGGGTAAATAGCCTTTCAAACAGGCGGGGAGGCAGTGTCGAGGACCGCCGCGCCGGGGACAAGGCCCATATCACAGCGAGCGGCCATGAGCCAGGCCCCGACCTCTGTGCCGCTGCCGAACCAGCCGGCCCCGCCTCAGGTGAGAAGTGATGCCGAGAGCGGGAGGAAGGAAAGGTACAAGTGCGGCGTGCGCTGCATAGCAATCGGGAGAGGGAGAGGGAGAGAGGGAGAGAGGGAGAGGGGGAGAGGGAGTGAGAAAGAGAGAGAGACGGAGAAAGAGAAGGAAAGATAAGGGAACGCGCAGGCGCGGGAGTCTTTTGGTCTTATTAATCGTGCTCGCCAGGTACGCTTTACAGAAAAAGGAGGGGGGGTGTGAAAAAGAAAAGAATAACGGAGCAGGAATAGAACAGTGAGAGGAAAGCGGAATGGGATGGGATTACCATAATGTTTGCGATTTGTTCTTATGTCGTTTCCCGAATATATTGCGCGGGTGGTGTGGTGGGGGCGCGGCGGGACGAGGTGAAAGGGGGTGAAGGCGAGAGAGTGGGAGCGCGCGGGAAACAGCGGGACACTTCGCACAAAGGCCGCAGAATTCCTCACACCAGTGCCACTCCCCTCCTCCTCCTCGTTCACTTTTTTGTGTAGGGGGAGGGGGGGGGGGGCTCTACTTCGCTCTCTCGTCCCTCTCTCCATCCACGCGATTATGAGAAATTCATCCGACTTTGGACACACACACACACACGACTAATACCACACCGGGCCGGGCTGGCCGAGAGGTCTGATGTGCTTTTTCCTTCGCGGCCCGCTCTGAATTTCTGAACGCTCCTGTTGTTGCGAGCTCAACAGAGGGAATGCGGAATAGGGACTACGGGGGGTGGGGAGAGAAAGGGGAGGGGAGGACGCACAACATGCGTGCATGAACGAGGAAATTAATTTCCCCGTCGATTTCCTCTCTTGTCCGTTGGAAACGGTGAAAAGTTATCCCTGCTCCCTCGCGCTCACGGCAGGTATGCCCGCGCTTCATCAGGACGCGCCGCCGCACACGGGCGGGGAGGGGAGCGCCCCGCCCCGCCCGCGCCATTCAGCAAAGAACTAAACTATCCTTTCTCGCAGGAGAAAAGTAATTGCCGGCTGGGAAAGCCGCTTTCAGGTGTGAGCGCGGAGCGTATAGGGGGCCACAGTGTTAGCTAGTGTCCTCTCTCTCGCTCCTTGTGGCAGCACCGTAAGTACGAGTTTGACAAGGACAGAAGGACAGAAAACGATGTGCGTGGAATCCCGCGGACTGGGTACAAATCCACGTGCTACGGCTGGAGCTCGACATGGCGGGGTTCTCCTGCGCGGCGCACGATATGGTTTTGGACGCGTGCAGCGCGGTGTAGCGTGTCGACTCGTACCTCAAACGCGATCAATATACTGTACCGCGGCCACCCGCCCGCCCGGCACGGCCCCGCAACACCACGGTTCCCGATGACATTACGCCCCTGCTGCGCCGCCGCCCCGTCGCCATCCTCATTTTCCCGCCAGACCAGAAACGCCTCCCCGCAGCAGTATTTCGACAAAATGTTTTTACCCCCATAAGCTCTCTGCTCACAGACGCGCCGTGTGGTAAAACTATGACAGGCGGGAACGCTCTCCAGGCAGGCGCTCTCGGAGCAGCCGCCCCGCCCCGCCCCGCCCACTTCGCTCTTGGGAGAACAGTTGACGGGCCGCAGGCAGGCCGGACTCGGTTTCCTTCAACCACCAAGAACACGGCCGCTCCGCTCCTCGACAGAGTTTTGACCGCCCCCCATCCATCAGCGGAGTCTCCCGCCCCCCCCCCCTCCTCCTCCCCCTCCGCACCGCCGCGTCGGCGCGGCCCCACAACACTTTATCGACAGCAGCCGACTGTGTTTCCAGACACAATAATCAATTTTATTTCTGCGCCGCCTCCGTGTAATGTTTCCGCCAGCCCGACGCTCTCTGCTACCATCTCGCGAGAACGGCGCGGCAGTATATAAGGACGGACGGCGGGGGGAGCGAGCGGACCAGAGTCTCCCTTTCCCTCTCACTCGTTTGGCAGGACCACGGCATACTGCATAGGCTCTAGAAGGCGCCCTTGTCGCGGGCGCGTCAAACATCTGTAAACTCGTGGTCCTGCAGACGGGCGCGCGGCGGGCCGGGCCGGGCGGGGCCTCTCACGAAAGCGTGAAGAAAATGAGAAGGGCGAGAGCGTGACAGGGCGGGGCGGGGCGGGGCGGGGCGGGGCGTGGCGGGGAGGCGGTCAGGGCAGGGAGAGTGTTGATCGAGCAGCGGCCCTGGCGCGCATTCAGGTCAGTCACTCAGCAGGTCGCCAGGCGGCCAGGCCCGGCCAGGCAGCGGCAGGAAGTCTTCCCTCCCGCCCGGGCGGGGCGGGGCGGGGCGGGGCGGGGCGTATCGGGACCTGGCCGCTGTGCAGAGGAACGGGACGGGCGCCCCGGGGGAGCACACCCGCCCTGCCCCGCCCCGCCCCGCCCCGCGCACCGCGAATTGCAGACAGCTTTGCTTATTTACAGGCTAATCTAGCTGGTGGCTCGGGGCGACGGCGGCGGCCCGGCCCGGCCCGGCGGCCGTGTCTCCTCCACCCCCGCTGCCTGCAGCTCTGTGGGAGGGATGGCTTCAGCCCCACCGGCCCGACTGCCTCCGCCCGACTCGGCTCGAGCAACACGGAATTCGGAAAGTTTAATTTCCAGGACTTAAACTGTCACCGGCGCCGGCCGGGATGAAGAGGAACCCCGCTGCGCCCGCGGGCGGTTTGCGGGTCGGCCCGGCCCGGCGCTGGGGAGGCAGGCGGCCGGCTGGACGGGGGCCTCGCCAGGCGCACCTCCAGGACCCCCTCCCCTCCGCGCCTCCAGGACCCGCAGCGCGTCCACCGTCGCGACGCCGCTGCTTCCCCATCACTTTAAACCTGCCCTCATAATTTTAGGCGTTTGGAGCGAGGGAAAGCAGCGGCAGCTTCGGGAGCAGCTTTCCGTTGTGATCAATAGGATCTGGAGGGGGAGGAGGGAGGGAGGGAGGAAGGGAGGGGGGGAGGGAGGGGGGGAGGGAGGGAGGGAGGGAGGCTGGCGGAGGGGAGGGGTGAGGGCGCGGGGTAAGACGAGGCGAGGGGTCTGTGGGCAAAGTATCTTCATTGCGAAATGATTCTCTGCGAGGGAGGGGGCGGGAGAGGTTTGCAATCCCCTTTATCCTCTGCTCCGCCCCGCCCCGCCCCGCCCCGCCCCGCCACGCCACAGCCAGGCACGGACGGGCAGGGCTGCAGACAACATGATATTGGGGAGCGCATCATTAAGGTCCGGACGAGAATTAAACGCGATTGGCTGACCGTCAAACAGAGCGGATCTTGGAAGGGGAGGGAGAACGTCAGCATAAAGAACTCCAAGAAAATATTTACAGTTATACCGTCGAGGAGGTCAAATTAAGCACATGCCATCGAAATAATACATCATTGTGCGCCTCGTAAAAAACTACAGTACTTATTGAAGGAGCCATAGTTCGCCAGCGTGCGCGCGCGCAAAGAACGTCCCGTGCGCGGTGCGAGGGCTTTAGGACCGCTGCGCGCCAGGGAGTTGGGGGAGCTCTCGGGGTCCTTGAGAAATGAAGTCGAACAAGGCGACCAGGAGCGAGTGCCGAGCCGAGCCGAGCCGAGCCGAGCCGAGCCGAGCCGAGCCGAGCGGCCAGACACACCAGGGTGAGTGAGACCAGAGTGAGTTTTCATAACGGCCCTCATTTTTTTCTCTCTTACTTTTTTTTATTTTCGCGTCCCCGCGCGCTCCTCCCCCATCTCGCGGAGCACCTCATGTACACTGTCTCGCGAGGAGGGGGTGTCCGCGCACGCGCGACTGGCGCGGCCCGGCCCGGCCCGGCAGGAGGAACCCGTCGAGGACCGCTCCCTATTTCTACTCTCGCCCGTCCCCTGCGATACAATTTTTTTTTTTTGGCCCACACTTTGCGACCCCACCTCAGGGGCTGTCACTTCCTCCCGTCGGGCAGCGTCGAATAGAGAGCTCGCCGCTCAGGAGAGCGGGGGAGACGGCCCTTACAGGGGGCGGCGTATCCTGCCCACCATATCTCATCCAGGACCCGTCCGCAGAGGGGGTGGGGTGGGGCGCCGCAGGAGCCCAAACGCGTTAGCGAGCGCGGCTCTACGGCTGAAGAAAGAAGAGAAGCCTTGTTATATACGAACGGTGCATCTGGTCATTACACTGCCCCCCTGCCCTTGCCTGCAACAGGCGCCGGGCCCGGGGGGCGCCGACAAGAAGGGGCGTAATTGGCGAGGTACGGCGATCGGATTCATTGGAGCCGGTCCAAACGCGTACAGGTCAGGTGGGAAAGGGCGGGGCGGGGCGGGGCGAGGCAGGGCGGTGCTCAACAGGTATATTGCATAGCGCAAGCAGGGGGTCGCTGCTGGCGCACCGCACCGAGTCGAGTGCTGGGACAGTTTCTATTTCCGCCGCCCGTAGCGTTTTTCCTGTTTGATGAAAGACGTGTATTCCCACGTTCGCCTAGGGGTCTTGTACCCCCCTCGGTATACAGGGGGGTATTAATTTTCTGGCCGATTAATACCCCCCCCCCCAATATTAATCGCCTAGGGGTCTTGTACCCCCCTCGCACAGCAGGGGGGTATTAATTTTCTGGCCGATTATTACCTCCCCGGTGTTACCACATCAAAAAGGAGAAAATAGTATAAAAATCAAAACAAAATCAGTGTTTGAAAAAAATTAAACGCTTGAACCATTAAAGAGTATAGCCATAATTATACTTAAACGCTAAACTCGCGTTTCCGAACGAAGCGGCAAGGATTTTTTTTTCCGTGCTCGAGAGCGTCCTTGTCGATGCTTCGCACATGTGCCTCCCCCGCATTTCAGCCCCGAGCCTGGCGCACGGCAGGGCTATGTGACACGGCAGGACACGGCAGGGCACAGGGCAGAGCAGGGGCGCGGGCGCGGTCCACAGGCAGGCATGGCGCATGGCGGCGGAGCCGGGCCAAAGGTATGCGGGGCTGCCTAAGAGGCAGGGGGCGGTGGCGCCCGCTGCCCTGCGCCGCCCTGCTGCTGGTAACCGCAGCCACAGGAGCGCCGCGAGCGCCCCTCCCCCGCCTCCGGCCCCTGCTTCCTTATCCCACACTCACTCTACTCAGAGCCTGGTCTGGGCTCAGGTGTAGTCCCCGCTGGCCGTGTCTCTCTCTCTCTCTCTCTCTCTCTCTCTCTCTCTCTCTCTCTCACGCGCACGGGCAAAGGGTTAGCATGTTGGCTTTACGAGGGATGAGTGTCAGTCGCCGCCGCACCTGCTCCTGCCCGCTCCTGCCCGCTCTGCCTCCGGCCCTGCCCTGCCTGGACCTCTCTCTCCCCTCTGCTCTCGTGCGGTCCGGTCCCCAGGGCACCTCGCCTCGAGAGACAGGCCTGTCCGTCCGTGGCGTGGTTCCTCACCAAACACTAAGTCATTTTGGCTTTAAATTTTAACCCTTTATGGTTTTGTTGCTCCTGAGCAACAGACCTTCTGGAGGTTCTGGACAACTTGGTTTTCAACCGATTTGCCCCATATTGAGACCAAATGAAACCTACGGATGTTAGTTATGATTCTAATACTGGGGCACGCCGGGGGCAGGTTGTTGGTTCCCTCTACAGGCTTGCCAATATAGGCTCCTCACACACGTGAAAATCGCCCTTTTTGGCAGCCTGTAGCAGCCGAACCCAACTCGCGACAACGGAAAAAAAATTATTCTGTAGAAGGGTACCCACAGGAGATCGAGATCCGCGCACTACATCTTTTGCCCGACGAAACGCGTTCGGGGCATTCCTTTTTAAACCACTGTTGCCCGCAAGCAACAAAACACATAGACGCATTCGTCCGTCAACTCCCGTTCCCCCTATAGTCGTTTGTTGCTCCTGAGCAACAAATTTCTCCGGCGCTTTTCGCGACTAAATTGACCTCAATAATGGCGAAACTTGCGACAACGAGAGTCACTTGGTGCTAGGGCATGCCTCTGAACCCGCCAAACTTCTCTCCGCACTCGCGCTTCGCCTACAAGCAGTGCCAGAACACCTACACTGGTAAAACAAATGCACAGTTCTATGCATCAATTGATGCATAGCTGCTGGTGTATAATATTTACACATTATGTCATGCATAGTTCACACTATACATCAACAGATGTATAGTTCTTAGACATTTTGCAAGTGAATAGTTGGCTATACACTTGGGCAGCATCGTATCTCTATGCTTTAACATGGGAAGCGTCGCCCAAAGGTATACTTACTATGCACCAAGTGATGCATAGTCTCTAAACACTTAAAAAGTGTATAAGTATTAAACATGTTGTCATGTATAGTTCTTGCTATACACGATCTCATGCATAGAGGCACCAACTAAACACCAATGATGTATAGAAACTAAACATTTGTTTTACCAGTGTACCCGCCGCTGTTGCTCCTGAGCAACAAACCCGTAGGGGGGTTTCGAGGAAGTTGCCAGAAATGATTGCCCCCACTTCAGAGTGCCAAGCTAGGGTATCGGTGTAATGCTCGTCAATTTTCACATTTATCCGTGTGCGTGCCGCGCGCGCGCGCGTGTGTGTGTGTGTCTGTGAGGTCACCGCCGGCCTGCCTGTGAGCGTGTGTGTGTGAGTGCCAAGCCGCCCGTGTGTGCGCGGCACGCACACGGATAAATGTGAAAATTGACGAGCATTACACCGATACCCTAGCTTGGCACTCTGAAGTGGGGGCAATCATTTCTGGCAACTTCCTCGAAACCCCCCTACGGGTTTGTTGCTCAGGAGCAACAGCGGCGGGTAGGTGTTCTGGCACTGCTTGTAGGCGAAGCGCGAGTGCGGAGAGAAGTTTGGCGGGTTCAGAGGCATGCCCTAGCACCAAGTGACTCTCGTTGTCGCAAGTTTCGCCATTATTGAGGTCAATTTAGTCGCGAAAAGCGCCGGAGAAATTTGTTGCTCAGGAGCAACAAACGACCATAGGGGGAAAGTGATTTCGCAGATCGGTTCCTCTATGGGTTTTGTTGCTCTGAAGCAGGGGCGTAGGAAGGTTCTGAAAAGTGAGGGGGCACGTCGTTCGTGTTGCCTACCTCGAAGGGGCCGTAGAAAAAAAAAATATTGCTAAACAGGAAGAATTTTTCTTTTCTTCTAGTCAAGCCGCCAGGCGCAGGGTGCCGATAGTTAACTGCTTGAGCTTCACCGAAAGCAATCAATATTCCGGGTAAATTTACTTACTTACATCCCCCCAAAAGTGGGGGGGCACGGCCCCCCCACCTCAAAAAGGTGGGGGGGCACGTGCCCCCCCGGCCCCATAGGCTCCTACGCCCCTGCTCTGAAGCAACGGGCTATATCTCCTAAACTAATTGAGCTACCGAAAAATTTCCGAGTTCAGTGGAATCAGGGCACTCTAAAGAATTAAAAAAACACAGAAAATAATTTTTTTCATGCTGCGTTCAAAATATGACCATAAAGGGTTAAAAAATTCTTTTTCTAAATTTCGCGGGAATCCACCCTCCTGTAACCCTCATATAGCTCGTCCAGCGTAAGCCGGTCTTGTTATTTTTTACCATAGCAGCGCTCGTAGAGAGATGGCCGGCGCGGGTACTCAAGCATGCGAGAAGGTAGCGGGAGAACATGATCTCAAAGTCTGATAAAAGGTCGAACCGAATCGGATCCAGCGGCCTGGGGACTCGCAAGGCGACCGGGGCGGGCCGGACATATCCCCCCCCCCCCCCCCGGGTCAGGGCCGGGCCGGGCCCCTGTCGGACCGAGGTATGCAACCCGCATACGCGCACGGCCGGCGGGCCAGTCTACCTCCGAGAATGCCGGGCTTGGCCCTTTAAGAAGCGGCTGGCCGGCCGGAAGTGGGGCGGGGCCGGGGTGGCGGCAGTAGCCGAGGGGAGGGAGAGTGGGGCGGGGGGCGGGCAGCGGGCGGGCGGGCGGGCAGTCCACCCTTGTCGGTCGGCCCTTGGAGAGCTCCCCCGCCCCCCGCGGTGGTCACCGCGCCGAGGAATTCCCACGTCCCCACCCGCCCCCCACCCGCCCGCTACCCCCACTCGCCCACTCACCCGTCGGCAGACAAGAGAGCAGCGCGGAACGCTCAATCAGACGGGCATTTCAGAGTGCATGACTTTCGCTCGCTGCCGCTCCACCCGGGAAATCAGAGTAAAACTCCAGGAAGAGCAGGGTGTGTGCGCAAAACGGGGCAAAGGTAGAGAAAATGCGGGAAAAAAAGAAGGACGGTGCTTGGGAGAGGGGGTGGGGGCGCCGCGCCGCCGCCGCCGGGCAGCGGTTTGGGGCCGATAGGACTCGGGTCCCTTCCCAGTTCCCAGTCCACACAGAAATAAACGGGAAAAAACTTGAGCGGATGGTTTCTTCCTTTCGTCTGATCCGGATTGTCACCGCATTTCAAACAATCCCGCGCATCGTTTGCTTGAAACAAACCGAACCGTCTTTACGCCATGAATAATGCAGAAACGTGGGATGAATATGGACCGCGAGGGGGTCGGGGTGGGGGTAGGGGGGCGGCCGGACAAAGGACTGGAGCAAGGGGCACAAGCCGGATACAAAAAAACACACTGAGCTGCGACTGCGACTGCTGACAGCGCGGAAACCGATACTCTCACGTCACCTATACGCGTCGGAACAGTGTCTCGACATAGCGCAGCGTACCTTTACTACACTACAGCCTCCCTTGTTTATTGTTCAAATTCCATTAGTCCACCCTCCTTTTAGTGCACGGCACTCGTGAAAGCCATCGCCGCGCTCCCGCCCCGGCCGGAGCCAGCCGTGAAGTTGCGCGGGCGGCAGGCATAAATCCGCCCGCTTTATCCCCGCGCCCTATCGCTCCCCTAAAACTCACTCAGCCCATTCAGATTAGCCCGCAAACGTGCGCGGCCCGGCCCGGCCCGGCCCGGCCCAGTGCCCAGGGGGAAGATATCATCTAAACTAGAACAGCAAAATCAAGTTTCTGTTATTTTTCGGCGGCTGCGGCGCCAGCTGCTAGACTAAATGACGTTATTGTAAGCGGCGCGCACGCTCACACCCGCCTCACCCCGCGCGCGCATGCGCTGCAGCGCCACCGACACCAAAGTCAAGTATAATTGTGAGCTCCCTGTCCGGTCATATCCTCGTTTCTCTATGCCTAATTCTTATGCGCTTTATCGTATTGGGAAATAATAAATTAAAAAAAGAGAACGCGTAGAATCTCTTTTCAAAGCTGCTGCTGCTACCCACCCGGTGGTAGTAGAGGCGAGATAAGGGAGAGTTGGGGGGGGGGGGGGGGGAGGCTTGGGAGTGAGAGCTAGGTGCCTTTTTATAGCGCCCGCAACTCAACACGGGGCCGGGGCCGGGGCCGGGGCCGGGGCCAGGGGCGGGTCAGGCTGACCTCCTCCAAGTCCCCCTTTGTTAGCAGAAGCGCGTGCGGCCGCTTCGCTTCCCAGAAGCACTACACCGTCAGCGCCGCACTGCCGCACTAGCGAGGTACCCAACAGCCCGCCCCACCCCGCCGCGCCCCACCACGCCTCACCACCCCGCCCCGCCGCGCCCCACCACGCCACCCTGGCACGCAACGCGCGCGGCCGCGGTGCGGCGCGGGCGTGGCGTGATGAACAAAACAGCAGAGAGGCGGGGCGGGGCGGGGCGGGGCGGGTAGCGGAGGGGGGATAAGGCTTTTATTACCTGCGGAAAATAAGGGAAGGAAGTAAGGGGAGTGAATTTCTTATTTAGCTCAAGGAGAAATTAGTCCTCATTACTTTAAATTACTTATTAAAAACCCATCTAGCCACCGCCCGGCCCGCCGCTCGATATACCGCTGTGATGACGATGCGGAGGAAACATGGCCCCGACGTCGCGCGCCCAGAAAGCGGCTGCGTTGCTTATTTATAAAATAAAATAAAAATATAATAACGAGGCACACGCACAGACACAACGATAAAAACTACCGTTTTGCGCTGATAAATGCCAATACGGAGAAATATGAATCAAACAGGTCCTTATTCCCTGCCGCAGCGGCTGGTTGGCGATGAGGTACGCACGCGGTCTTTTCCTGCCGCTCACTTTTCCTGCCCGGACGCCTGTCGGTCCGGTGCGGCCCGGTCCGGTAAGGTCCGGTGCGCTCCGGACCGCGCAGCTGCTAGCGGGCGGGGCTCCGCCCCACCCCGCCCCACCCCGCCCCGCCCCGCCCCGCGGTTCATCAGCCCGACAGAAAAACATACCCTTCCCCTCACTCGCGCGCGCGCTTTCTGCAAACATTGCCCGCTGCTCGGCCCGGCGGATATTGTTGTCTCGTCGGCCACCTGTGGAGCGCGCGCGGGAGGCGTGGCGGGGCGGCGGGGCGGGGCGGACGGGGCGTGGCGTGGCGGGGCGTGGCGGGGCGGGGCGGAGGCGCCGCCGCCGGCTTGTTTCTGTAACTCGGATTAACCGGCAGAGTTGTACCGGACACACACAGTTAGTCGACAGGGTGTTGTTGTCCACCTCGGTGACGCGGTGCGGGGGGAGGGGGAGGCGTCCACGACACGACGAGGATGACAAATGAAAGGGATCATGGTGGCGGTGACGTGTTTAGGAGGCGGGGATGGGGTGGGGTGCGGTGGGGCGGGGAGGGGCGGGGCGGGTAAGCGCGCCCAGCGGTGTCGCCATCAACTCTCATGATTCACGCGCGCTCCCCGCGCGCTTTTTGCAGACGTCACTTATCTCCCCTTCATGAGCAGTCCGACTCGCCCCGCCACGCCCCGCCCCGCCCGCCCCGCCCCGCCCGACCGCACCCGCTCCTGCACCTCCTCAAGTCCGTCAGCGGCAGCCGGGGTAACAATAAGTGCGCCGAGGAAACCACAAGCTCCTACCGCACCCGGCCACCGCGCGGCTTCGCTCCCTCGTTCCCCTTTACGCCCTGCTTCCGCGAGACGACTGTGCGCTGCGCGCGCGCGCGGGCGCACGGCCACGCGACAAAAAGAAAAGAGTTGATTCCCTCATCCCGACCACATGCGTGGCATGGATGGGAGCGGACGACGGTCACCGCTGAACCCCAGCGGGCCCGGCGGGCCCTATCCTATCGCGTCCGAACCCACATCACTTCCGGTCCGGGGCGCCTGCCCGCCTGCCTGCCTGCCGGCGGCTCCGGACCGCTCCGGGTCCACCGCGCCCTGCCCCGAGGCAGGCGGCCTGGGGGGGCCGTCCCCTTCACCACCACGCCCCACCACTTCCTTGACGTAAATTCCAGCAGGTGAGCATCGGGCTGCGCCCCCAAGGGGCTAAAGGGGTGGGGGTAGCGAAGGGGGACGGGGGGAGGTTAGTCCGAGCGACCAGCTCGCTCAGCCGGCAACGCCGGGCCATCGACCACAACTTTATGATTGCCACAGAGAAGGGGAGCAGCCGGGGGGTAGGGGGGTGACCGCGGGCCGGGGGGGGGGGGGGGGTACACCTCAAGGAAACGATGATGCAGCCCCACACCTGGCGACGACGCGCCTGCGCAAGCCGCAAGGTCATCGAAGGGAGTGTAAAACTTTGTATCACTACCTTTTTGTGGCGGGCGTAAAAAGGGAAAAGGCCGCATAGCGCTAGGGGTCGGAGGGGCGGTAATGGAATAGAGGTGGGTTGCGGGAAGGGGGGAGGGGGGGGGGAAAGGGGGGCTCATTATCCGAGAGCTCATTCGGCGCACGCGCCAGCAGTGTCGCCACCCCGCCCCGCCCCGCGCCCCGGACCCAGGACCGGGCGGGGCCTTTGACGTTTAGTATCACTTTGAGAGCGATCATATCTTGCGGGAACGGCCTCAAGAAGTGCAGGGCGGGCTTCTTTTAAAAATGTATCGCGCCGCAGAATTAACGGGCGCCGGTCGGACCTAAGCGAGCGCGGTAGAGGGGAGGGCGCGCAAAGAAAAAAAACTCGCTTTTCCTGTAAATCACAGAGCTGCATTGAGGCGTTTAAGAGGTAAGTTCCTCTAGTTATTTAGCTTGCTCTAGAGTACGGGAATAATATTTAAATATAAAACTCAATTTATCTGTCTTTTCAGACGTGGTCCTAGCAGTGCGCCAGGGTCGTTCGGGTTCATTCTCGCAGAGTGGTACCTACACTTCCGTAACGCATCGCATCTTTGTGAGGCGCTGCTCTTGTCTTCTGGGAGGAAGCGGCGGATACAACTGGCTACCGGCCAGCATCCGAGGCGCCAGAGGCGAGTGGCGAGATTGCACCGCCCTCCCCCCCTCCCCTCACCCCCCGGACCCCTCCCGACCCGAACACGCGGTGTGGGTCGAAACTGGCTTGCAGGAACACCGCCCAGCTTGTTAGGCCCTGCCACTGTAATCTAACCCGGCAGGCCCGGGGCCCGGGGGAGGGGTGGGCAGGGGCGCACGAGGGCCTCGGGGGCGAGCACCTGGGCCGGCCTGGTCTGTACCGCACCCGCCCCGCCCCGCCCCGCCCCCGGCCAGCCGCACAATGGTGAAATCATATTCCGCACACCGTAGTACAACGACCCGACCGACCCCCCAGACTGGCGCTAGAAAATACAGAACCAAGGTCGGCGAGAGCTGGACGCGGCCCGCGCTGCTGTACGTCCGGACTACTGGAGTCATGAGCCTCGACGCCGTGGCTGGCCTATAGGGACCATTCTGACAGACTAGGCCATCCGGGCGGGGGGAAGGGGGGGCAGGGCTACGGCAGGGCGGGGGCGATTTAATCAATCTTAACCTCCTCCTCCGTGACCGCCAGCCCCGCCCCGCCACGCCGACTGCGGTTAGCCTCACCCCCGCGCCATTTCACACCTGTCAGGCTTACACCCGCCCTCCGCTCCGCACAGTGAAAGGCCTCGCCGGGGCGGGGCGGGGCGGGGTGGGGCGAGGGCGCCCCGCCCGTCAAAGACGTAAAAAGTCGATAGCACCGCGGCCGGGCTCATCACGCGAGTAAGGGATTCTTCGACAGGACCCCCCGCCCCCGCCGCCCTGCACGGGAAAATTCCCCACATTTTGTACAAGAACTTGTCGTGCATTTTCAAAGCAATTTAAGCAGCCTACCGCGACTTATATTCATTTAAAGTCGAGCCACCGTTTGTAAACAGAGAGCTTTTAAAGTTTGGCGCCACACTCATGCTCCCTTACAGGAGTGCGGGGCGGGGCGGGGCGGGGCGGGGCGGGGCGGGGCGGGGCGGGGCGGGGCGGGGCGGGGCGGGGCCCGGCGCGCGCGCTAAGCAGGTTGCCGTCATACACGCAGCGCGAGCCTGTATTTGCATACAGCGAGAGCGCAAAATATTCTCCGGGGTTTGTGTCGTCGCCTACGCCGCGCCGCCCCGCCCCGCGCCCGCCCCGCGCGCGCACAAGCGCCGCCGGATATTTAAATTTATTCGTGATTCGCTCGGCGCAAAGTTGCCACCCTATTTACCCTTCAGTTACGCGCGTGCTCGCAAAAACAACAGCGGCGGCGGGCCGCGGCCCGGGGAAAGGAAGTCACGTGGTAAATAATTCCACCATTTTAATCATTAGCCGCGCTTTTTTTCCCCTCTATACACGCCGAGGTGAGTGTGTGTGTGTGTTGTATGTACGAACCAGCCATTCGGAAAATAACAATCAGCCGGTGCGGGGGAGGCCTCGCCTCGCACGTAGCTCCCGGAAGCTGGATATCCACCCACTGCTGCTCGCTCCAACCGACCTGCCAACACAGCAAACAAAAATAAATAAATATTAGTAACAAAAGAAAATTCCGCTGAAATGAATTCATTCGTTAACGAACAGGAGTTCCGGGAGGGTATATACTCCCCGCGGGGGCACTGTCCTCCGCGGACGTCAGAGACTTTAAGCATACAACATTTCTGAGAGTGAATCGAAGTGAGTCTTGGAGGACAGGTAAACCTTGTTGAGCCTCGCGCTGCAGCACTGTCGCTCTTTGCCTTAATTCTGTCCCAACTCATGCCGGCGCACAGCGGGCCGGGCCCGGCCGCCTACACAGTATGATAATTACGTGCCTATTTGCACGTGCGCGGAGAGCGACATCGGCAAACAGCGGGCCTGGGCGGGGCGGGGCGGGGCGGGGCGGCCAGACGGCGGCGTCGGTGCTGCTCAACTAGGGGATGAACTCGAGAGCAAACAGCAAAGAGGGGCCCGGGCCAGGCTGCTGGGCCTGGCCTGGCGCTCAGTACAACGGGGCGGGGCGGGGCGGGGCGGGGCGGGGTGGGGCGGGGCGAGGAGCAGGCACCTGTCTCGAGGGGCAGGCGGGACAAATTACTGTCCAACAAGAAGATGCGACCGTCAGCCCGACCGAGAAAAGGGACAAGACGAGTTCATCCAAACCCAAGTGGCACTTAGGGCGGCGGAGAAAAAAAATTAAAATTAGTTATTATGAAACGGTAAGGCTGTCTCTATTTTTTTCCCCCACCGTAAACTTAATTTTGAAAACACCTGTAAATTGTTTGAAAAATATGTGTGTGTGTTAGCAGACGAGTTTCGAGGGGGCCTCTAAATGCCGTGCGGCGGCAAGAGACAACGGCAGTGAGGGGGCAGCTCAGAGGCGCAGCCCCGTGTGACTGAGTGTCACGCGGGGCAGGGCGGGGCGGGGCGGGGCGGGGCGGGGCGGGGCGGGGCGGGGCGGGGCGGGGCGGGGTCGGGTCTCCGTATCCATCAAAATGCCAGATGGGAGAATAAGTAGGCGGGCAAACGAGATTTTCATGAGACAGGCGGAGAGGCAACGCTGCAATGGAATGCCAATAAATGCTGATATCCGCGGACGCACTGCGAGGCTGCTCTTTATTTTCCGCGCAAATGAATAGTTCATGTCACGATACTCGAGCAGCAAAGTGTGTGTTGTCACAGCGAATGTCACTGCAATATTTACAGTGATGCACCCCGATTCACCGTAGGAAACAGTGACATTCGCCTCTATCTTTTCTCAGCGTGCATAAGGGAGCATCTCTTTCTGCCTGTGCGCGTGTAAGCGAGGCTGCGAAGCGGCAACGTGCTGAGCGCTCACGGGCGTGCGGGCGTGCGCAATGTGAGTGTGCGTCTGTCGAGTTCTGTTGCACGCTGTGTCAAAGCGCCGCCTCCCCCCGGGCCGCCTTTGGGCCACACATGCGATTACAGTATTTGCTGGATTGCTACGCACTCCCCCCGCCCTCCTCCCTACTTCACTACTACTCCTGTCCATATTTCTCAATGAAGCCGCTGCCGCCTCAACCTCGAATGCGCCGCCGCGCTGCTGCAGAGTGAACGCGTCAAATCCATCTCCTGCGAACTCTCAGCAAGCCCTCTGATTAAAAGCATTAAACTCGGCCCGGGGCCGGGTTTAAACTCGCACAGCCGATGGCTCGGGGGTGGAGGCGAGGCGGGGTGGTTTTGGCAGGGCTCCGGGCCGAGCTCCCACTCCGCTGGGCGGGGCGGGGCGGGGCTCACTAACAGCTAGTTCACCTGTGCAGAACTCAAACACTTGCCGCCCAAGTTGCCTGGTCTCTCTCCATGTCAGCATGAGACCCCTGGGGGGGCCGTCGCTAAAGCACTCTCTGGGTCGCTGAGTGCCTTCCCCCTCCCTCCCCCTACCCCATGCCTTTCTTCCCCGTCCTATATATCGCCCCGGCCGGTAGGGCAAGTCGGCTCGGCACGATACGTCAAGATGACGTCGATGACGGTTCGACTTGATGGGCTCCTCGGCTCTGCCGCCCCGCCCCGCCCCGCCCGACGCTGGAGCGACATCCACTCCGGCTCCAGGATATGACTTCCGCTCCATTTCCGGCACGTCAACGCCGAGAGTGGGCGTACGTCTGAAGTGCACCTGCCGGCGACCCTCGAGCGAAACCTACGCGGTGAAAACGTGGCTCGGCCTCTGTGACTTGCGAGGTACACGGTATCATTGAAAAACTGGGGGTGGGGGGGAAATACTCCCACACTCGCTTTTGAAGCAGGGAGTCGTAGAAAACAAGCAACGGGGAATCAAGCGATACAAGGACTACTTAACAGGTCGTAAATTTCAAGTAACAGAGTGGAATAGATTGGAGCGTGTGTCCTCTGCCCCAATAAAAACATAGGGGCGCGCGGAATTATTGCTCCCGGTAACGACACTTCAGGGAGAGAGGGAGAGAGAGAGAGAGAGAGAGAGAGAGAGAGAGAGAGAGAGAGAGAGAGAGAGAGAGAGCGGGCGAACCCTTTATTGACATGGGGATGAGCCGTACAGGACGAGGAATGGACGGGAGCGGAGAGGGATCAGCGAACATCATTGCAACGCACGCCGCGTGAAATGGAAACCAAACCGAGCGGGGTCACTCTGCTGCCGGGCGGGGCGGGGCGGGGCGGGGCGGGGCGGGGCGGGGCGGGGCGTAACGGGGCGGCCCCGTGAGGGTCGAGGTAAGCCCTTGCCGTGCCGGGCCGAGCCGCCCCCCCAGCCGCCCCCGGAGCCGCTCCGGACCAATTCCGTTGGATTTGTTTGTTTATCATCATTTCCCTTTTGCAGAGAGGAGTGGCAGGCAAAAATAGGCCGACCAGCGACCGGCGCGGCCGGCCTAAATAAAAGTGGCACGAGTGAAATACAACACTTCCGGCTCCGGCTCCGTCCGCCACGCCCCACACGGCACGCCCGCCGGTCCCGGGCTGTCTGTCTGTCTGAGCACAGGCATTGTACATCATCCTCCTATGGACAAAACGCGACCATACGTCAACTATAGAATAAAATGAAAGGTAAAGAAAAAATCCATTGGCGCGCGTCCGCCTGTTCTCCGAGTGTAGTCGCGCGGGCCGGCGGCAGGGCAGCTCAGGGTCAGGCGCCGAGTCACGTGACGGGCCGAAACAGGCCGCCATTAACATAACAAAACGCGCACGCGCACGCGGCCGAGTCGTGTGACCACCGGCGCCGCCAGGCGCCACGCCCTAAGCAGCTCCGGGGGGACGGAGTCACTATTCTGAATTTTAGTGAGGTATTTTTTGCTCAATTGTACCGGGTGTTTCTGTGAATGCGTAACAGTGTAGCAGGATAGCATACTCACCAGCGCTGCAGGGGCCACGGCGCCTTACGGGCGAACGGGGTAGGCAAACCCGCAACACTGTTACGCATTCAAAGAAACACCCGGTATGTCTTAAAATTTACTTTATGAGACAAAATTGTCTCGAGAACTCCTTGAGAATTTTTTTTCTCAGTTTTCCCTGCTGAAGTGTCCTGAAACTTTTTTCCAGCATGGTGCACTGTGCGCGTGTGTGTGTGTGCTGTGTTTTCAAGGATATAACTCGCGTGGTTGCTTTAAACGTCTGGGTGTGAGGTTTACGCGCGTCGTACTGCACGCGCACCGCCCTTGAAAAAGCTCTTTCAAAGGAAGAAAGCAGCCCAGCTCCGGGCCGCGAAGCCCAGCCCAGCCAAGCCCAGCCAAGTTGTTGCCGTTTGGCGCGCGGAGCAGGAGCAGGCGGTCCTTTGTGGACGCCATGTCGCGCGAGGGGCTGCCGGGCCGGGCCGGGCCGGGGGAGCCCGCACGGTTTTTGCCTAAACTGTAAGCGGGAGGTACGTGGTTCGGGTGCGCCACGAAAAACACGTCGTTTGCGATACAGATGGGGGCGGTGGTGCTGGTGTGCTGGCTGGTTGGTGTTTCGTCGAGCGCTAATGCGTACCCAGCCTCCCGCTCCCCCCGCGTGCGTTTGAACAAGATAGATGACAGATAAACCCCCTCCCCTCCCCGCCCCCCTCCTAGGTGTAAAAAGAGCGACGCGGCCGTATCGTCCCCGCCCCGCCCCGCCCCGCCCCGCCCCGCCCCGCCCGCGAGACTCTGTCACTTCGCTACTGTACGGCTGCTGTTGGCGGCTGTTCACCTTCTCCTTCAACCCCGTCTACCCTTCTCCCCCTTATTCTATACCCTCCCCCCCCTCCACTCCACCCCGCACCCCAAAACCTCCCCCCGCGCCCCTTAAAGTTTGTGCGAGGCCATTAAGGTGGTGAAAACCAAGGAGCAGCTCATATCTCTCAGGGCGCGCACCTAGAAGACAATGTGACAAAGTTAGTAGATGAAGAGGTACATAGCGAGCGGGGCGCTCACGGCAGCGCTGGCATAAGAGCTGTTAGTGGAGGCGGTGCGGCGGCCGAGGGCGGGGCGGGGCGGGGCGGGGCGGGGCGGAGGCGAGAAGGTCGAGATCGCGTCAAGTCACGGCGCGGCGCCGACGCGTCGCCCGCACCCCGCCCCGCCCCGCCCGCACCCCGCCCCGCCCGTCTCATCCACTTTGGTCGCGGTTTCCCGCCGGGCCGGGCCGGCTGGGGCTGCGCAGTGAAAATCCCACGGACTTGTAATGTGTCCGCAGGCAGGGCAGCAGCAGCAGCCCCCCGCGCTCCTCCCAGCCATCCATCACTTAGCAGCGGCAGCGCGCCTCGGCTGCTCCTGTCTGTCCGTCTGTCTGCTCCTCTGCGGCATTACGCCCCCGCCCCGCCCCGCCCCGCCCGGCTGCGACAGTCAGTCGGGTCGGGTCACCCCCGCCCCGCCCCGCCCCGCCCCGTCCTCACTCGTCATGCCCACCCGCACATTCATCCCTCTCCCACTACCCCTCTCTCTCTCTCTCTCTCTCTCCCTCTCTTGCCCCCCTGTGCTGTGCCACTCGTCTAGACAAAACCCATTCCTCTTTTATGGCGCTGTGGGTGCGGGCCGCCCCGCCTCCGCCCCGCCCCGCCCCGCCCCGCCCCGGGACCCCACGCCGCGGCGCCACCGGCAGCCCCAGCACCAGCAGCCACACCGGCGCCAATTAACAGGCACGCACAACGCGCAGTTCGACAAAAACATTAAAAAAAAAAAAAGGCCTCCGCCGCAGCCAAAGAAAAGAAAATACCCCTCCGCGAAATTCCGCGTGTACATACTTTGCAGGGGAGCGAAACACACACACACACATTCATACCAAAAACGATCAGGTAAAATACGAGTTTTCGTGGCATAGCAGCAGTAGAGAGACCCAATGCGATGCGGTGCTAAAACGCAGGTCGGCTCTGCCGCGTCGGCCAGCGCTCCGGTCCGCCTGCCTGGCCGTAAACCTCCTTGTCCTCCACAGCGACAGAGCTAAGCCAGCCGCTGCGGGGCGGGGCGGGGCGGGGCGGGGCGGGACTGCCCGCAGTGCCGGCCGCACCATCCGATTGCAACATTTTAAACAGATGGTGCCCAATACGGGGCGGGGCAGCCGGGCGGGGCGGGGCACAGGTATAAAAGATCGCCGTTCCTCCGTCCGGAAACAGAATGAATCAGCACCACAGGGTCGAGACGAAAGGAGCAGGAGGGCGCGGGGGGGTCTGGGTGTGCAGAGAGCGAGAAGGGTTCGCGACGTCTCCCTCCCCACCCCGTGCACCAGCAGCAGCAAGACCGATACACAACTTCCATTACAATGCGCTGGAGAAAAGCTACGCAAAGCCGCGCCATAGCCGCCTGCAGAGGGGCGTTCATTTCCACCGCGGAGAGTCGAGATATTACCGCTAGGCGGGGAGCGGGCTGGTGTGCCTCTCCATCCCCACAAACCCCACCCTCCGCACTACAATAACTCTCTCTCTCTCTCTCTCTCTCTTTCTCTCTCTCTCTCTTGCCTTATCTCTTCCTAATACCCCGCGCCAGGATTCGAAACACCGCCTGTCCTCGTTATTAGGTCGGATAACCCTCCCTCCCCACCCCCTCCGTGGTCCCTCACTCACTGGCTTGCCCTGCGCGAATGGAGTCAGTACACTAGGTCTCTCTTTTACGTCGCTGGGGGAGCTACAAAGTCTCGAGTCTGCAGGTTGGAGGCAAGGCATGGTGGGGCGGGAGGTTAGGGTAGCGGGGCGTTGCATTCGAACGGCACCACGCCTTGCCGCGCCCCGCCCCGCCCCGCCCCGCCCCGAGTCGTTGGTGTTTGCCGAACGCCCCTCGGGCCCGGGACGGGCGGAGCGTGGCTGTGCACCCCATTACCCCTCGCTGCAGCGGAGGCGGGGCGAGGCGGGGCGCACGAACGGGGCCCGGGCGTACCCTAGATGGGGTTGAGTGGGTCGGGGAACAAGACCAGAACGCCCGGCCCCACCCCGGCGCGCGCGCGGGTCGGGGCGTGGCGGGGCGGGGTGGGGCGTTCTGACCCAGCCGGCCAGCAGCGACTTGAGGCAGCGGTTGAGCAGTTCCAGCCCCCACTGAGGCGCTGCGCTGCGCGGCGCGGGCACCTCTACGACCCCGCTCCGCCCCCCACCGCGCCCGTATCGCCCAGCTGATCGACGGGAGACCCATAAACAAAATAAAAGCGGCAGTTACGGTCGAGCCGCGGGGCGGGGCGGGGTGCCTCCTCCTCCTCCTCGCACTGCTGTCCTCCTTGGCGTCTTGCTTATTCCATCTCCTTTCCTCCCTCATTTCTTCAACTCTTCAACTAAAAGCGACGCGGTGCCATTTCCTAACGGCGGTGATTGCAAAGCGAGGCGCTCGCAATCAGCAGCAAAGCCGAGGGAGGAGGAAGCCAGCGCCGACATTTCATACCGCAAGGGAGGGGAGGGGGGGGGGGGGGGCGATCAGCTGACGACGGCAGCCGTGGCTCGGCGCGACCTCATGCAGTCCTTTCTGTGCGCATGCACCCTAATGGATTGGGTTTGTCTCGATCGACACGACCCCGCTGCGGCCCTGCGCCCTGCCTGCCTACTCTGCGGTGCATTACTCCCGAATAACACAAAGTGCATGTGGGGCAGAGTGAAGGCGGAGCAGCGGGGCCCAGGGCCATGCCCTGCCCAGGGCCCGCAGGGTGGGGCAGCGGCTTACTAGCGAGTGTATATTCATCCATCGGCGTTCCGATCATCGATTATCTTCCCCATCGTCGAGTGATACACACACACACACACAACCTGTTCTTGCGTCATCGCGCGATACCGAGAAGAGAGAGAGAAGAAAAATAAAGGAAACCGGCTTGCGATGCATGGTTGTTTGTACTTTCTATCTTTTGCTTAACTTTTCACCACCGGCTAAAAGTGGTGCGAGGTGGCATGTTCCGGAACACACCGGCCACACCGGCCATCACCCCCGGGCCGGCGGGGCGGGGCAGGTCGCGAGTCAGGTGAGTTGTGTCGGCGCCCGGCCCGGCCCTGTACACACCACGGCATTGTGGCGCCCGGTGGCGCCTCACCCCGCCTCCACGCACTCACAAAGCCGTGGGGGTGGGGGGACCACTGGAGAGGGGTGGGGGTGGGAGAGGGGGGGGGGAGAGCTCTTCCGCCCTCCCAAAGCCAAAGGCATTATTTGCTCACTAGGGAAAGAAAAGCATCAGTGTTTTCCATTTCGTCTTTTCCGCACACGGCACACGCGAACCGCCCGCTCTCTCTCTCTCAAACACACGCACAACCCCGCGTGGCTTTCTCATTCACGTAGGTCACGCACACGCACGACGTGTCTCAGGTTTGTGTGTGAGTGTGAATGGCGCACGCGCAGATACGGGGAATGTCGGCGAATAACGGCGAGGGTAGCTTTTGGCAGCGCCGCGCCGCGGAGACGGCCGGCCGATACAACGCGCAGCCAGGCAGGTACAAAGTGCACGAGGATCATCGCCATGCGTGGGGCAAAGTGTGCACGCGTCGGTGAGAGGAGAACAAGGAGGAGCAGGAGAAGGAGGGGAATGAGGAGGAGGAGGAGGAGGAGGAGGAGGATGAGGAGGAGGAGGAGGAGGAGGAGGAGGAGGAGGAGGAGGAGGAAGAGGAGGAGGAGGAGGAAGAGGAGGAGGAGGAGGAGGAGGAGGAGGAGGAGGAGGAGGAGGACGTGGAGGTGGTGGAGGGGAATGAGGAGGAGGAGGAGGAGGAGGAGGAGGAGGAGGAGGAGGAGGTGGAGAAGAAGGAGGAGCAGGAGAAGGAGGGGAAGGAGGAGGAGGAGGAGAAGGAGGGGAATGAGGATGAGGAGGAGGAGAGCGCGCTGCTGCTGCTGGCGGAAACGTCACGCTGAGAATGTGGCACGTGACCCTCAACATCACGTGACCTCTCGAGCTACGCCGCCCCGCCCCGCCCCGCCCCGAGCGCCACACACCGAGTGTCACTTACGGAAGTACGTGACGGAGATGGAAAGGGGAAAAGCGGAGAGAGAAGGGGAAGTGGAAGCAGGGGGACGAGGAGGTAGGGAGGGGCACCGCACAGGGAAACAGGTGCAGTACAACTAACTGAACTGCCCAAGAGCACACGGTCATGGGAGAGAAACGAGGGAGGAAGAGAGAGAGAGCGAGAGTGAGACAGAGAGAACACAGGGGTGGTGGCACGCGAGGAGGCAGGGCTGGTCTGTGTGCGAGGCACTTCATTCGTATTCTTTCGGAGGAGAGCCGGGAAACCAGTTCAGGGGAGTGCGGGCCTGTGCGTGCGCGCGCGCGCCCCCGGGGCTGAGAGTGAAGGAAGAGGAGGGGGGGGGGGGGCATCACACCTGTGTGCGCGAGCAACAGTTAACGGTCCGTGCGCCCGCATTACAGGGCTACGGAGGTCGCCGCCGGGCCGGGGTCACCCCGCCCCGCCCCGCCCCGCCCCGCCCCGCCCCTACCTAAAACATGCACTACACCAACTGCGCGCGTGACGTAACATAGGGCAGGCAGGGCGCGCCCCATACCTGCGGGTGTACGCGTAAGATAGTTCAGTGTAGCGAGGCTCGCGCCATAAATTTTCCCAGATTTCCTTGCCTGCGACCCACTATACGTGTCTGAGAAAGGGACACGTTAAGGAATAGCACGGTACGGGAAAAAAATACTAAAACAAGGCGCATCTTATGTTAACACCGGATTGAAAAAAAAAAGAAAAATTTAAAAAGAATTGCGATGCGCGACTAATTTCTTGATACGGCCGCAGGCAGCCTTACACTCTCAGACCGTTATTGACAATTTGTTAGTGTGTTATTAACTTATATGTACTAGTATAATATGCACTAATTTGTCAACACATACGCACCATTTTCTGCATATCCTTATTAACATTTTTAGAAAAAGTCTTAGTTATGAAATAAAAACTTCATACATATGCAGAAAATAATAGTCCATAGTTATACTAGTACATATAAGTCAATAAGGAAATTTTTATAGACAAAAATGTCTATAACTGTCTGAGAATGTACGCGGTCGCTACTGCCGGGGAGCGCGGCGGCCTAAGAGACAGCATAGGGGGTAAATATTTAAAGCGAGCAGATTACTCAGCGCGTGGCGCGGCCAGTGCGGCGCGGCAGGAAATGAGACTTTGTCAAGCGAGGCTGTTGAGCATCGCCAGGGCGGGGCGGGGCGGGGCGGGGCGGGGCGGATGTACGTCAGGCAGCGGGAGAGACAAAGAGAAGGGCGCCTCGCTCCTCTCCTCTCCGCCTGCCTCAGCACGCCGCTCAGCGCGCTGCTCAGCACGCCGCTCAGCACGCCGCTCAGGTCGATGTGTCAGTCAGCACCTGTTTGAGCAGAGCGTGCTTTGGTTTACCTGCTGCTGCCCGGGAGATGGGCAGCAGAGCAACATGGCGTCCACGCCAGAAAATACCCTCGTGCATTCCCGGTAAATTATTGTGTGAATTGCCACCAACAAAACAGCTGGCTGTATTTTTACGACAGGTTTGCTTGTCAGTGAATTACAAGTCGATAGCAAAAGCTTTTGGATCTGAAATTTCGAATTGTAACTTTACGAAACACTGCATGGAAAACTTTCCTGTAAAACCTACCACAGTTTTCCACGGCGTCTACTGCGCATCGCAGCCGCTTGTTGACGCTGCCTCATCGCGCGAGGCAGACAGTAGCAGTAGCGGCGGGGCGGGGCGGGGCGGGGCGGGGCGGGCAGGGCAGGGCCGAGGGATGAAAGGTGGAAAGAACGGAAGGCTCGTCAGTGAATATTAGCTTCCTGCTACTATACTTTACGTTATCAGACAAAGTTATTCCGATCTACGTGGATACAAAAACAGAGTGTTTTGACAATTTTTGGTCTGGCAGAGATTCGCAAGATGGATGGATGGACTGATGTGGATATGTGCGAACGCGACGAGGAGCCGCGCCACGCCACGCCACGCCACGTCTCCCGATGGGATATCGTCCTATCCGCTTTAGTTCAGATCGTATGACGAATTCCTCACAAGCCGCGAGCGCCTGTCTGCCTGCCACCGCCCACCCCCTCCCTCCCCTCTGTATGACCCACAGCCAGGCCAGCGCCCGCCCCGCCCCGCCCCGCCCCGCCCCGCCCCGCCGCTCGATGCACAAAGAGGAATGAAAGCGAGCCTCGCGCATCTGCGTGGAGCATGGCAGGGGGGAGCAGGCCCTGAAATAGACATGGAAGAGGAAGGGGGGTACGCGTCCCACGTGAAAGACCGTGTGAGTGTGTGCGTGTGAATGTGTCATGTGTGTGTGCGCGCGCGCCAGTGTGTGTTTGGGCTGCAGTGCCCCGGGTCGTCAGAGTATGTGACAACTATTAGACACGGCGCGACACTGCCCCCCCCCCCCCCCCCCCCCTTAGCCTTTCCACTGACGCTTCATTGAGAGCGGCGCGCACAAAACAGCTGACGGCGTGTCAAATTTTACTGCCGGGGGCCGGTAGTGAAACAGTTTTGCATTTTTGTAGACGGCAGACGCCAAGTTGAATTTATTATTTAACTCCCACTTGTCTAAAAATTTAAATTTTCGCTTCCAGAGCGCATTTTGTTCCGCATTGTTCCACACGGATTTTCTATAATTGTAACTACAATCTTACTTTCCACTGAATTTGAAAATGACAAGAGTACAGTGTGCTTCGGGTCCGTGCCTACCCCGTCCTGCTTTGTGGTTGCTATCCCAGCTTATTTCCCCTCCTCCACGTCTTATCGGATCGATGGCGGCGGTGCACTACCGGGCCGGGTGACAAGCTGTGGCGTGGCGGGGCGTGGCGTGGCGTGGCGTGGCGTGGCGGGGCGTGGCGGCGCGTGGCGCCGCACCAAAACTGCATCGGGCTGGTCAAGGCCTGACCTGGCCTTGCCGCGGGTCTGGTTCCGTTTTGTTTCGTCTGCACTCTGTTCTGTTCAGACCAATGGGGCTATTTGCAGTGAAGACCCGCTCGCTCCCCACGCCAAGGGTCACACCTCTGAGGCTTGTCGCGCCCCGCCGCGCCCCGCCCCGCCCCGCTAGCCGGCCTGGGGGACAGTTCGCTCGGGTTATAGCGGCGTGCCGCGCGCCCAACGAAAACTGACTGACAGCTAAAAATACGCTCACTAAGTATAGCGGGCGACTGACGGACTGACACGGGCAGCTCCACGCCACGCCGCACCGCGCCAGCCGCCAAGCGCACGTGGAGAGAGGGGTTGTTTCTTTCAAGACAATCGATTTCCGGGGGGCCCACAGACGGGCCGGTCGGTCGCGCGCCCCTAGAGGGGGGCCCTTGGCCCCTGGCGGGGGCACCTCGGGGGCGGCGGGGGCCCCCTTCTGCACAGTGCCGGTCGATTCCAGTCGGCCGATGAAGTTTGCTCTGTCCGATGAGAGACACGGGGCGGGGGCGGCGCGGGGGCGGCTCGGAGGCGGCGGGGGCCAAGGGCTTTTCAATTATACACGGCGAGTCACCTCGCTCCAGGGACGCGCGCCACCAGCGGCCTTCGGGCGTTCCGAGGGGCGAACAGAGGCGCCAGAGGGGCGTACCGAGGTGTTCCTGCCGATCACGTGACGTCGAGACATGCGTGGTACGGCGTGGTACTTGTTGACCTGGCGGCGTGCGCTCAGGCTGAGCAATAGCAACAGTAGCAAAGTGTAAGGTTTTTCCCCCCCTGTGAGGCCGGAGGGAGAGGGGGGTGGAGGCTATAAAGGGCATATTGTTCCGGTCCGACAAATCAAAAAAACGGCTAAGGGCGCCCACGCCGCCGCACAGACCGCGCGCCAAGGAGGGGAAATAATAGGCTGAAGAGAGTAATAGTTTCGGGGCAGAAGGGAGGGAGGAGGGGGCGATGGTCGAGTCGATAGGGCGCGGCCGGGGACAGGTAGGAATGAATGGGGGAGTAGAGCGTGAGCAAGAGAGAGAGAGAGCGAGAAAGAGAGAGAGAGAGGGCGGGGGAGTGAAAGTAGGAGAGAGTGTTCCTCACCACCCCCAACACGCACCACGCACCCCTCGGCCCGCGGCCGCGACCTTGAGATCCGCGCGCAGCAGGCAGGGCCTAACTCGACCCATCACGGAACCAAACGTCTGTTACTTAGGCTCCCCCCACGCAGATCGGCCCCGCCGGATAAGCCGGTAGGACCGCTGCCAGCCAGCGGACGGGCCGGGCCGGGCGGGGCGGGGCGGGCCGGGCCGGGCGGGGCGGGCCGGGTTGCGCCAGGCCAGGCGGAAAGGAACACCCCCCCCCCCCCAGCCCGACCCTCATCGACTGGGGATGAGCAAAAGTCTTACGTACCATGGAAAAATAAAAGCCGCCACGCTCCTCCGACCGAGTGGGCAGCAACCCTAACATTTTCATTCCTGAAGCCAGCGAAGCTCCGTAATAATTTGTGGGACTTTTCCCGCGCAGTGAACATAACTTTCCCACCGCCGCCGGGGAGCAGTACGACTCTTAGAGACATTGTCGATGGTGTGGTCGCGATCGGGCGATACGAGACATGACGCGGGGCCGACAAACTAACCATGCAGCGCCGGTCGATACTGAAGAGAACGCGATATACCCTATAGTGCAGTGGCTTCGTATAAGAATACTGCACGAAATGACTCATCTACCAAACTTTGCACAGTTGTTCTAGGGTCAATTCTGAACGATTTTTGAGCCAGAGGCATTTGATCCGGCCGTGCAGACACCTGCCAGGGCCGATTTTAGTCTGCTATTATTGAAATTTGCGTTTAATCTCTAAATTTGACCGATTGACGTCCAATTATCGGAATTGGCTGATCTAATAGTTGTTTCCGACTAAGCTGCATGTGCTGAACACAATGGAAGTGTCGGAAACCAGATATCGTGATTACGTTTTGAGTAATAGCCCGAAAAGTAAAAGTTAAGTATTTTTCAGAAAGGTATAATTTTATATTTGCGTCAATAGCTCAGTTCCTAGCAGTTTTGACGTCAAAATGTGCTTTATATCTGTTGTAGGCTGATCATTAACGAAGAGAATGAGCCCGGAAAGAGCTCTGTATCACTATTAGTTTTCTCTCTAGAGCAGTTTGAATGCTCCAAAGTAGCGAAAATTGAAGCTCGAAAGAGCTTGCCTCCCATAAGACCACGTGTATTTTGTACAGAAGCGACAGACGATCCTATTGCGCCAAAAGTTTGCAGAGCTGTCATTTAGGCATCAGTTAGCAATACGACACAATGCTGAAATTTTTCTAGAGGTCTGAGGGGGTCAAACCACCCCCTGTAAAAATACACACCAACTCCCTAAGGCGCAGGTAGGCAATCCACCAGAAACTTTGCCATTTTTCCGCATACTTTAGGCACTGTAAAATCCACCTTAAACACATTTTACGGAGATAAGTTTTTGCAGGTACGTTCTTACTGACTCCTAGAAGGATGTTGGCCGATCAGGCATTGAATTTTTTATCTCAGAATACACGTAAATGTTATTCTAATATTTTGTCCATTAAACTTACGTAAGGATTTGCGAACTACTTAAAATCCGAAGTTATGGAAGAAAATAAATGTTTTATCGGCCAAATTCCTTCTAGGAGTCAGTAAGAACGTACCTGCAAAAACTTATCTCCGTAAAATGTGTTTAAGGCGGATTTTACAGTGCCTAAAGTATGCGGAAAAATGGCAAAGTTTCGCGGATTGCCTACCTGCGCCTTAGGGGAGTTGCGTGTATTTTGACAGGGGGTGGTTTGACCCCCTCAGACCTCTGGAAAAATGTCAGCATTGTGTCGTATTGCTAACTGCAAGAGAAAATAGATGTCTATTTTATGTGCAATAGACGTCTACAGGTAGACGGCTAGACGTCTAGAAAATTCCGTCTTGATGGTCGCTAAATTCACGTCTAATAGACGTCTATCTTTAGACGTCTATGTCTAGATGTGTCTAGACGTCTATGTCTAGACGTGTCTAGACGTCTATGTCTAGACGTGTCTAGACGTCTATCGTTAGATGCTCTTTAGATGGCTACCTTGAGACACCTGTAAGATGTCCAGAAAGCGACCGTCATGAACGAAAATGATTTTATAGCTTCGTTTTCTGTTAATGACTATTTCTCTTAGTCGTTTGTTGATCGTAATTTCACTTAACCTATTTGATTTGATTTATTCTATGTAATTTACCTTACCTTTGCCTGGATTCGAACCTCGGAACTGTGAGTTGGGAACCTATGACGATGACCACTGCACCACCAGTTACCTCCTACCTGAGGAAAGTCTGGCTCCAGTGCCTTTCATCCCGTCAGACTCGGGATCCCCTCTCCTCTGACATGGACTAGTCAAGGGATATTTCGCTAAAATTACCCTTGCAATCTGCGGTCAATTTCGTCAAACAATCGCACTACCGTACAAACATCGCAATGTGTTCAAAACTTTCGTATCCTACTTGGTTAAAACTTGAACGGTTTGACCGGCTGAGTTCATAGATACGCCAGACAGGAAATAGATCGTCTCGCGTCATCTACACTCCGTTTATTACGAGACGTATAGCTTTCATAGATTGGTTAGATGGTTTTTAGATCGTCTCGGCACGTCTACAATTCGTCTACTGCTAGACGTCTTAATTCATGGATGGGTCAGACAGGAAATAGATTATCTCGTGTCGACTACACTTCGTCTACCCCTAGACGTCTAATTTTATAGATAGGTTAGATGGTTGTTAGATCGTCTTGGCATATCTATACTTCATCGACTACTAGACGTCTAGGTTCATAGATGAGTCAGACAGGAAATAGATCATCTCGTGTCGTCTACACTTCGTCTACACCTAGACGTCTAAGTTCATAGACAGGTTAGATGGCTGCTAGACCGTCTCGGCATGTCTACACTTCGTCTACCGCTAGAGGTCTGGTTTCATAGATGGATCAGATAGGAAATAGATCGTCTCGTGTCGACTGTTTTTCGACCAAACCTAGACGTAGACGTCAAAAGACGTCTATTGGACGTCTTTTAATCATCTACGTAGAGACATCTACAAATTTAGACCAACTATAGCAGCAATAGACCATCTACAGAAATCTATAGACGTCTATTTTCTCTTAGGGTGATGCCTAAATGACAGCTCTGCAAACTTTTGGCGCAATAGGATCGTCTGTCGCATCTGTACAAAATACACGTGGTCTTATGGGAGGCAAGCTCTTTCGAGCTTCAATTTTCGCTACTTTGGAGCATTCAAACTGCTCTAGAGAGAAAACTAATAGTGATACAGAGCTCTTTCCGGGCTCATTCTCTTCGTTAATGATCAGCCTACAACAGATATAAAGCACATTTTGACGTCAAAACTGCTAGGAACTGAGCTATTGACGCAAATATAAAATTATACCTTTCTGAAAAATACTTAACTTTTACTTTTCGGGCTATTACTCAAAACGTAATCACGATATCTGGTTTCCGACACTTCCATTGTGTTCAGCACATGCAGCTTAGTCGGAAACAACTATTAGATCAGCCAATTCCGATAATTGGACGTCAATCGGTCAAATTTAGAGATTAAACGCAAATTTCAATAATAGCAGACTAAAATCGGCCCTGGCAGGTGTCTGCACGGCCGGATCAAATGCCTCTGGCTCAAAAATCGTTCAGAATTGACCCTAGAACAACTGTGCAAAGTTTGGTAGATGAGTCATTTCGTGCAGTATTCTTACGATATTTCATGCGAAGCCACTGCACTACTACACACACACAGTGTTTTATTCGACGGGATCATTACGAGGGCTCAGCCCGTGACATCCCTGAACACTACTGCCTAACAAATCGCTACAGATTTCCGCCAGCTGCTTATACCGCGAAACATTGACTTCCGCCGGAATCCAAAGCTTCTGTCACATTTTATTTCCGATTGGGATAGGCCTCGGAAACATGGCAAAAGGTTTGACAGGACAGACGGGAAGTTTGCGCGGTATACACTATACTAAGGACGTGTCCCGGGCTGCGCGGCGCGGTCAGTACATATAACAATCTGACCGGCGCGGCGGCGGGGCGGGGCGGGGCGGGGCAGGGCGGGGCGGGGGCGGTGGCAGGCAGTCATTTAAAAGCCCGCGCACGGCTGGCGGGGCCCGGGCCGGGCCGGGGCGGGGGCAGTGTAAACAGAGCCGGCGCGGCAGCGCGCGGTGCGGTGCGGTGTGGCGGCGCTCGCTAGAATATTGATGGCACATTTATCAGACGACCCCCCGACCCCGCCCCGATCCCACCCCGCCCCGACCCGCCACTGCTGTAAAGCACTCACAGGCAACCACAGGTAAGGCGCGCCCCTCTCCGCAGGCTCCGCGGCAGCACGTCCCCGCCCCGCCCCGCTCACTCACTCACTCCGAGAGGACCCTTCCCCCGCCCCAAAGTTGGCCGCATATATATCTTGGCCCTTTGTGGCGCCGCGTATTGGAAGTGACGTGCCGGCGCTGAATTACCGTTCCATTACCATTATTACAAGCCGTCAGGGCGGCTCTGGCCTTTTCCAGCAGACAGAGCTCGCTCCAGCGTGAGGCTAGCAGGCTCGGCAAGGACTCGGCCTCGGCCAAACTCACCTCGAGCTGGACCGGACTGCCGCAACAAAACAGAGAAAGCGCAGCTCGGCCCAACCCCCCCCTCTCTCTCTCTCTCTCTCTCTCTCTCTCTCGAAGTGAGATCTCGATAGTGCTAGTGGTGATTCCCTGCTTCTAAAAACAGTGATAATTAGTGAAAAACCCACCCCAGTGTGCCAATTAGTGTTTTATAAGTGCATTAAGTGACAAACAATAAGTGACATTGGTAGGAATACCTCAGACAACTGGAAATGGGTTAAATCCCGTTTCCAAAACTGAGCTGCCCTCGGCCACGAGGCAGCCGCCATCATGGCAATGGATTATTTCAATTCTTCAGTGCTAAAAACCCCCTACAACTTCAACAACCCCAGCAACAGCATGGACAACAGTCCTTTCGGATCAGCCCCATCAGCCTACTCCAAAGAAAACACCTTTGGAACAACCACAGCAATTTTTTCTACAAGTACTGACCTAACCTCAAAAACCCTTGACTATTCCTCCACTTTGACAAACCAGCCCCTGTCCTACGCCGACGCCAGCAAAGCACCATCCCTCAACAAACAGCGAAGCAACAATGAAAACAGCCAGCCCAGCAATTTCACCCCGAACAGGCACACTGCTGTCATTCTGGACAACACCTCACAATTCACTCAGGACCAATGCCTTCGGGCTGTCGCTGACGTGATAGAAGGCAAAAACATTCTCTACGTTACCAGATTAAGTGAAGGGCGAATGTCTTTACCTTTCTGGTGAAGCCGCAGTCAAGAAAATCATTGAAGAAGGAGGAGTCGTCGTAAATACTGTCTACTTACCTTGCAGAAGATATGTCACCGCAGCCACCAAGTTCATAATATCCAATTGTCCCCCAGAAGTCACCGACGAAAAACTTCAACAACTTCTCTCACCGTACGGCAAAGTCGTCTCTACTCCAAACCGACTACGAGTCACCACTCACCATGAAGATTTGAGACACATCCTAACCCTCAGAAGATCTATCTACATGCTGCTTCCACATGACGCCCCTCCTGTACCTGAAAGACTACAAATTGTATGCTCTGAAGGTCAAAAATACACCCTCTACATCGAAAAAGATGGAATCTACTGCACCCACTGTAAAGTCCCTGGCCATCCCATTGAAAAATGTAAGAAGAGACAAGAACATGACAAGAATTATCCAGAGTTCAGACCTTCTGGTCAGGGCCGCCTTGCAGCAGCTTTAACAACAAATAAACCCCTCAGAAAACTTGACAACAATCCGCCTCTAACCTCTACAAACACTATGATGCCAGTGTTCGTTGGAGTTAGTAAACAAACCAAAGAAGCAGCTGATCCCCCTTCCATCTCTCCTTCTGCGGCTCCCCTCCCCCCTCCTTCCCCGACCTCATCTGCATCCCAAGATCAACCAGAAGAAATGGACCAAGATGACTCTCAAGACTCAAACAAGAAAGAAGATCAGGTCAATGTCTCAAAAATAGACGCCCTCATACAGCAGTGGGAGAACAACACTTCACCAGATAACTCTCAGCCCCTCTTTGATGAAAATGATACCACGAACATTCCAGTCCGAAGTTTTAATTTTTCCAAAAGTGATCTGCTAAATGTGGATACAGAAACAACTTCCTCTTCTACTCCTCATGAAAAAAGACTCTTGTCACCAGAGTCAGCAGAAGAAATAGTTGTCAAGAAACATTTTAAAACTGCTGAAATTACATCAAATTCAGACAAGTCTGACTCAGAATCCATGGCAAGTGAGACAGATGAACCTAAACTCACTAAAAAACAGAAGAAACGACAGTCCCAACTTCTCACAAACACAATGGCCTCAATGAACTTTCATGATTCAACAATCTCAGAAGAACAGTTTAAAAGCTTTGTCAATGAGTGCAGAGGCAAAGCAAATTCAAAATAATTGCTGCAAGGTATTCCTGTGATATTAGTGAATTAAAGTCAAATTAAAACTTGCATCCAACCTGACAACAGATCACAACTTGCAAAAGAAGACTCAGAAGAGCCTATGATGCCCTCTCTGTTCCTGATGTTTAATTCTTATTATTTTTTTATTCTCTTTCCAAATATTGCTTTTCTTCTCTCTAAACTTTTATGCAATGTTTTCTTGTCTCCTCTCAACGCCATAAGGCCTCTCTAGTCATCAAAAGCAATTAGCCTTAAACACTTTTGCTAAAGAAACAAGAAGCTCAATAATTTTCCTTCAAGAAACAAATTTAAGAGAAGAATGTCTCATGCCTTTCCCTAAAATTTTCATTTCTATTTGAACCCCCCTGTGCAGAAAGCATCAGGTGTTGCTTTTGCTATAACAGAAGAAATTCATCAACAATGTCAAATAATAAAACATGGAATCCAAGTCCCAGGCTACCTTCAAACTCTACACATCAAACTTCAAGAACAAGATTATCACCTTATAAATGCCTACATACCTCAGCAAATGCAATGCAGCAGCCATAAACCTCATTCACCAATTAAATAATTATTTAACCTCAGTTTCCTTAAATTCAAAAATAATTCTAGCAGGAGACTGGAACACTACCCTTGAAGAACTGGACCGATTAAATTGTAATGAAACAAGAACAGAAGTTGCTCTAAAGTTATCTGAAGTTATCCACAACCACAACCTTGTTGATGTTTGGCGAGAACTTCACCATGGCAAAAAGCAATTCACTTACAGAGGCCTCCAACAAAATCGCCCAATGGCAAGATTGGATAGGATATATTTAAAAACAAACGACCTGTGCCATGTCAGCACATCAGAAATAGTCCCATCCTTCTCTGATCACTCAGGAGTCACTTTAAAATATCAAGACTGTCCTCAAAAATATTTCCCACCTTATTGGAAGCTTGACACATCACTTCTGAAATCTCCAGTTTACCAGAAAATAATTAAAAATATCATCACACACTTTGAAGACAAATCCAAAGTAAATACTTCTGACATTACTGAGATTTGGGATGATCTCAAATTAGAGGTTAAATTGGCTTCTCAACGCTTCCTCAAGAAATTGAAGCAAGAAGAAAAAGAACAACTCAGTATATTCTACTCACAAATTAAAGCTATCACTTCAAAAAGACAATCTGTCCCGTAAAGATGAAGAAATAATTCTCCAGCTTGAAAAACAAGTCTCTCCAACTTGTATAAAAACAACTCTGAAGAGACTCTGAAAAACCTGCAATCTCAAATTTATAATGAAACAAATATCCAATCAAAGTTTTTCTAAGAATGGCAAAACAAGAAAAGCCGTCATCTACAATAACAAAACTTGAAATAAATGGTCAAGTTACCTCTGATCAAGAAGAAATTTTTGCAACAGTTCAAGAAGCATTCAAAAAATCCTTCTCTAAACAAGATGAAAACTTCAATGCTTCTCATACAATTTACCAAGATTTACCATCACTTGCCCCCAATGACAAGGATACATGTGAAGAAACAGTTACAGAAGATGAAATTAAAGATTCAATCAACAAGGCACAACTAAACAAAGCTCCTGGATTAGATGGAATCCCTATAGAATTCTACAAACAATTTTGGCCAAGCATAAAAAATATATTCCTTCAAGTGGTCCAAAATTTCCACAACTCCAGTAATCTGCCATCAAGTATGAAGAAAATAGTAATAGCACCCATTCCTAAAAAAGAAGATAGATTAAAAATAGACAATTGGAGACCAATTGCTCTAATGAATACAGATTACAAAATAATATCAAGAGTGTACAGCAAGAGAATCGCATCAGTCCTTCCGAACTTACTAATCTCAGATCAAAGTTATTGTGTGCCTGGAAAAACAATATATGACAACCTCCATCTCATAAGAAACATCATGAATCATTCCAACAAAACTAATTCCAACCTAGCCATAGTAAGTTTGGATCAAAAAGAAGCTTTTAATAAAGTCTCCCATCAGTATCTCCAACACCTCCTCAAGATTTATGGATTTGGACCTAAAATTTGTCAAGCTGTCATCTCCTTACTCAGCAATACAAAAGGTTTTGTAAAAATAGGATCCAGCCTCTTAAAACCATTCTATTTTCAAACTGGAGTAAGACAAGGAGACCCTCTTGCTGGTCCCCTGTATGTTTTATCAATTGAACCATTCCTTCTGCTTGCATCACATAAAATGTCAATGCAGGTTATGTAATACCCAAAACAAAAACAGAGGTTCACTGCACAGCCTTTGCTGACGATATAAACTTTTTCATCACAAGAGCAGAAGACTTTCAGAAGATAACAGAAGCTTTCCAAATCTACTCCCAACAATCTACAGTAGAACTAAACAATGTAAAATCAAGTGGACTCTTCTGTGGCAACTGGAAAACCAGAACTGATTCACCCTTAAATTTCAATTGGACCAAACAAGGACAAAAATATCTCGGAATATACCTTGGAAATGAAACAAACTATGAAAATAACAATTGGAATAACCTCAACCTGAAATTCAAAACAACGCTCAACAGGTGGTCTCGATTTGTTAAATTAACATCATATAATGGAAGAAAAATCATTATCAATCAACTTGCCGGGTCCATGTTGATCCATGTTCTCAATATTCTACAACCACCTGTGTCATTTATTCTAGAAGTCCAAAAAAATGCAAATAATTTTCTTTGGCAAGGCAAACACTGGCTTCACCCCAATTATATTTATGGTCCCATGGAAAAAGGGGGATTAGGAGTTATAAATTTTCAAGCCAAAATCAATCTTTTAAGAGTTAACCTTGCCAAAAAAATTCTAAATAACCTTTCAAGTGAATCTCCATCGCATCTTTTCCATCATTATTTTCTATCGCTGTACAACAAGACTTCTGCACAACAATTCTTCTCCCTCAAGAAAGAAGACAATTTGATCACAAATCTACCTACATTCTATCAGAGTCTTCTCATTGCATGGCACAACATAAGCCCCCTACCCATCACCACTAAATTTAACATTTCATTCATTAGAGAAATACCACTCTCAGGAAGCAACCTAATAAATCCAACTCAACTTCATATCATCCCAGAATGGAAAAATTGTGGTTTCACTTCAATGGAACAATTACTGTCTGAAAATGGCCAGTGGAACACTCTAAATCTAAGACAATTCTCATTGTCCCTTCAAAGAAAGCTCTCTTACAACTATAATCATATAAAAGTATATTTTAACCAAAAAATGAAAGTAAATACCAAAGAAGATAGTCATCAAGAAATTTCTTATCAGTTTGAATCACCTACTTCGCCAAACCCCTCATCTTTCCTGCATGTAAGAAAACTATGTATCTTTCAAGCCTTCAGCCTATTATTCGTGTCCCAGATGTAAATGGAAAATGTAAATGGATAAGGAACAAAGTTGTTTGGGCACCATTATATGACTATCCCACAGAGAAGAAAGACGCCGATATTTCTTGGAGATTATTACACAACATCTTGGTAACTCCAAAATCTCTCCACCAATGGAAAATAATCCAATCCTCAAAATGCCCATGGTGTCCCACTGAAGAAGGAACCATCCTCCATATGATGTTTTTCTGCAAGACTACAGAAGCACTCTGGAACTTTACTTCAAGAAAAATAATTCAAATCAGAAATAATCCGATGAAGCTTACCATAAAACAAGCCTTGGTTGGTTTTCCCTTGTCTGACCCACCAGAAAGACTCTGTAATTTTTACTGTCACTAACCAAAGCACCATCTACAAATCATACATGTGTTTGATAAAAGAAGAGCAACCAGCTATCCCATGCTACCTGAAAATCTTTAAAAGAAGACTACAATATCGACTTACTATAGAAGAAAGTTATGCCATAGCTCACAAAAATCTTTTTGAGTTCCAACTTTTTTTCCATATCAATAATGCTCTAAATTTCTTAAAATAAAGTCCTAAAATGAGAAGAAAGAAGAAAAAGAAGAAGAAAAGAACATTGATGCAGCTGCCCAAATGAACCCTTGACGACTTCAATCAGCTGGACGACCGATCCCTGCCAGACCAGACCAGAGCCAGCTGACGCGCCTGCCATCCGGGGGGTAGGCCACCCGCCCAGGAGGGGTGCACTGCGGACACCAGTGTGCCTATCAGGCGCTTCCTCAACAGCCATCTTAGAACAAAATCTCTCCTTCTCTACTTTGTCTTCACCTCTCTGTTTTTTCTAAAACTCTACACAAAATAGGACACAAACAGAAACCCTGCATGCATCTCGATGTACCAAATTTCACTTCCCTTTTTGGCCCGTTGTATTTTTAAAATCCCCCCAATAAATCCTGTATTAAACTAAACTCTTTCTCTGTCTCTCTTGCACTCACTTTCACCATCAGACCCCTCACGCCCGCAACGCCCGTCCCATCCCATCCCGTCTCTCGCGCCCGCCTTAATAAGGCAGCTGTCATCTTAAAGAGAAAAACCGCCGTCGTTTTGCCTCCAAACAAAACTCGGTTGTAAATCTGACTTTGGGCCGGGCTGGGCCGTGCCGCCGCTAGGCAGGGCGGGGCTGGGCTTGGCGTCCGTAACAAATCGGAGCGAGGAGGCCCCGAGCGGCCCCGCCCCGGCGCGGCGCGGCGCGGGGGCGCGCAACATCTCGCGATAGCGACTCGGCCCAACCCGGCAGGGAGGCAGAGGTAAAATTAATTACATTACGCGGGGCCCTCAAACACCTGGAGCCGGTGTGCTGGGCCGGCCCGGCCTCGGACTGGGCGCGAGCACATTTAATATATCGTCATTTGTGAGGGCGAGAGAGAGGGAGAGAGAGAGAGAGAGAGAGAGAGAGAGAGCGAGAGAGGGGGGAGGGGGGAGCTGCACAGCCACCGCGCCGGGGCCGGGCTTGTGCCGTGTTATCCTTGGAAACAAGTTCGCAGCGACCGCAACCACCTGGTGCTCCCTGCGAGTAACGACAAAAGGACCCCCGACCCCTCACCCCTCACCTCTCTCCGGGCGGGGCGGGGCGGGCACGCGTGTCCATTAGCAGGGCCGGCGCCCCTTGCACATCACATACGAAATTGAGAAGCGCGCGCGCGAGAGAGCGCACAGTGTTTTGACGGCGGCCCGCGACGAGTCAAAAAGAGCGGGCGGAGCGGATGGTGGGAAAGAGAAAACAATCTCTCTCTCTCTCTCTCTCTCTCTCTCTCTCTCTCTGTGTCCGCGTCGCCAGCCAGACGTTCGGCCGTACGTCAGCGGGGGTCTCCGGCGGGGCGGGCCGGCCCAGCCCTGGCCCGCGACCGCTTGGCACCCAGTCAAGTCCTGATGAATTTCGTGCCGATAGTCAAGGCAGGGCACGGTGCCCGGCGCGCCGCTCCGCCCCTCCTCCAAGGGTAGGCCCGGCCCGGCCCGGCCCGGCGTGGAGGAAGGGTCGGGAGGAGAGGGTAGGGCAGGGTCACAAATGACTTGTTTACGGCCATGACTTGCGGTGCAGGGCGGCGCCCTTGACCGAAACAACAGGGACGGGACGGGACTGGGCTTCAAGAACCATTACGTAACAACAGCGGCCGCCCGGCAAGGACGCCCTGCCCTGGCATAACCCGGAGACGGGTGCCCCTCTGGGCGCCTGCCGGCCAGCGCATAGGCCACCCGCTCAGCAGCCGCGCGCACACGAGCGGGGGTTGCCTACCCCAGCCCCTGGCCGCTCCAGCGGGCGCCTGGCGTCACGGGGGTAGGCCACCCGCTCGGCACCCGCGCGCACTCCATCCAGGGAAGCCTACCTCCACGGCGCTCCGGTCCGCCGGCTGGCCGGGCGGGGGGCGGGCGGTGCTGTCCGAGCGCGCCGAGGCCCCGCGGGGGGCCATGGCGATGGGGACGCCAGGAGTAGAAGCCCCGTCGGGGGCGCAGCTGGAGGAGCGGCGGCCGAGCCGAGGGGACTGAGGAAACGCCGGCGGAAATTGACTTCACCCTACCATCAATTTCCCAGGTGGGAATGTCCGGGCCGGCGCGGGGCCGGCGCGGGGCCGGCGGGACCCCCGGGGGCCCGGGGGCGCGCGGCCTGTGACCCGGGCTGCCCTCGAGCAGGACGCTTAGGAGGGGGAGGAGGAGCAGGGGGGCGTACAGGGCGAGTGGAGGGCAGTCCCTGCTGTGGTAGTTGGCCGGCACACACCCCGCCCCCGCCCGGCCCGCCGTGTGCAGGCTGGAGGGCTGGGCCAGCCCGAGCGCAGAGTACGCAGCAGAGCCGGGTAAGTGCCGGCCAGCTCCGGGTAAATACCGGGGTTACTACCGGTGGGGCGGGGCGGGGCGGGGCAGCAGAGCTCGGGTAGTAATACGCAGCCCGGCCGGCCGGCCGGCAGGCACCGCACCGCACCGCCCTAACGAATAGAGAGCTCTGCCGTACAAACAATACGGGTTTATTTCGGCAGGCCGTGTGCGGGCCGGGCTCCCTCCGCAGCACCACCACACGGAGCGAGTCAAGTCGTTTTAATTGCTGGCAATTGCAGTCGACGGCCGGGCCGGCCTAGCGGTCCGGTCCGGACCAGGACATTGTGCCGATTGGGTCCGGTATAGGGGCGCAGCTCAGCTGGCAGGAGGACGGACTCCTCGCTCCTCCGCACCCGCACCGCACGCCGGAGGAAAACGGGAGGAAAAGGAGGAAGAGGATCGAAAAGAGAAACTCGCTCGAGCATGAAGGACGACATGCGGAAACAAACCGCGCGCGCCTAGAGCATTCTATACCCTTACTGCACCACACGGTACGCTGTTAACATTTTCCTTGCGCATCTCGCCCGCGCTCCATCGCTCAGAGAGGCAGACCGCATCGCACCGCAGCGCGATATGGTCTATCAGTTCTGCAGGGGACAGGACAGCCCTCAAAGCGTTCGGCCACTTTAGGCGCATCCCGGCCTCGCCTCTCCCGCCCTCGTTCGAAACAGACAGCGCGTCACACAAAGCTCCACTCTCTGCCTAAACCTGGGCTCCGACACACAACAGGGCGGCGAGGCGACACCCGACCCCTTTCCACTTTTCAAATCCCCCGCCCGGTTGCGCCTCTCGGCTGTAACATTTACCTCGGCGAAGAGGAAATAATTGGCTTCTTTCGCTCCTTTGCGCATTTTCCCCCTTACTTTGCGGAACGGAAGAGGAGAGAGAGAGAGACGCGCGAGCGGGGAAGGAGGAGGAGAGGAGGGAGGAGCCGAACGAACGGGCGACCCCGTGAGAAAAATAAGGTGAGAGGGAGGTGAAGGGGCGCGAGAAAAAGATTATCCGGGGTCTCTTGTTGCTGTCAAAAACAGAGTGCCTGCCAGGCCTGCCGCGCCGGGCTGAGAATTGACACTAAGGGTGAAACCCGAGGTGAAACCCCACCGAAACTAGGAGGTACTGAAAAACTCTGCCGCTGCGTTCCCGATGTCCTTTTTTTCCGCACCGTTGCCGGCGAATATTTTACATTGCAGCTCGAAAATAATGCAGACAATAGAAATTATTCCACTCTGGCATATCACCCCGCCGCCCGCGCCGCACCCAGAGGCCTCGCTCTCGCATTCCGCACATGATCCC
Organism: Frankliniella intonsa; assembly: GCA_033675135.1. Classification (NCBI taxonomy): domain Eukaryota; kingdom Metazoa; phylum Arthropoda; class Insecta; order Thysanoptera; family Thripidae; genus Frankliniella; species Frankliniella intonsa. The sequence continues at coordinate 9,761,240 of CM066245.1, read as the reverse complement.
TCATTCTGACTGAGGCCCTACCCAGCCCGCTCACATGCAGTCCCTCACTACCCGGGGCCACGCGGGGGCATTCCAGCGTCAAACATTTAGCCTTTTTGCTGCCGCGCGCCCGGCCAGCTCTCGCCCCAGGACCAGTCAAAAGCTCTTTCCCCAACGTACAGACAAACAGCGCCCACAGTCACACACACACACAAAAAAAAATACAGGACCGTGGAAGGTATCAATTTGGTCCGGCCGCCGATGATCGCGTTAGCAAACTCGAGCGAGGTGGCAAATAAAAGATGGATGGCCACAATCGAAGGCTGCTACTGCGAGCGAAGCGAGAGAGAGAGAGAGAGAGAGAGAGAGAGAGAGAGAGAGAGAGAGAGAGAGAGAGAGAGAGAGAGAGAGAGAGAGAGAGACCGAACACAGAGGTCAGTGATTTAGGTGCCAGCACTTGCGTAGCAAATTAAGTGTCGAGGGCCACGCCACGCCACGCACGCACGCACGGCGGCACGGACTGCGGCTCTGCGGCCGCGCACGGAAACAACACGCAGCGCAGCTAAAAGCGAATGCCGTTTGAAAAATTAGGTGTGTGAGAAGGAAGGGCTGGGGGGGGGGGGGGGGTCTTCGAATGAATAAACGAATGGCCACAACAACGGCGGCGCCGCACTGAATCACCAGCCAAGGGCAGCGGGCGAGCGGACGGACCGAGACAGACAGACGGACAGCGGGGAGGAACGAATGGCCAAAAATTGGGGAACGGAGAGTGGCGTGGCGTAGCGTGGACGGACGGGAATTAAATTGCTTACTTTCGGAGATAATCTCGGCGTGAATTATTCCGGTTGACGGGCGAAGCAGGGGGTGTTATAGGGCTGTTGGGAGGGGGGGCAGAACAGAAACAGTAGGGAAAGGGAAAAGAAAAGGGACAAAGATCTTCTATTTGTTTTTTCTGTAAGAGAGGAGTCACAGCGAAACAAACAAATTTCCTGTCTTTACTTCGCGTCCCTGAAAGAAAATATCTACTTGCGTTGCTGCTGATCCTACGGCGACGCGCGCGCATTGTGCCACGGTGCTATGTTTTAGCTTTTTTATATTATGACTTTTTTCACTGCTTGCTGGAAGAGTGCGTCCGCTGCTGCTGCTGCTCGCACAAAGAGCGATGATGATGGAGGCATGACTCGGCCGCCGGGGCGGGCGGGGCGGGGCGGGGCGGCCCCCGCGGCGGTTATTGTTAATGGTCGTTCAGTCATTAGCAGCACTACTAGCCGTGACATGTCGCGTCGCACAGCACAGGCACAGCCCGCTGGACGGAAGGGAGGGGAAAGAAAAACACACTCTTCCTCAAACTATTACGTATACAATTTCGTCATTCCTATGTTATTTCTTTTCCGACAGGACACGTCAACACGAATAAATTGTTAGTTTCGCGTCCTAAATCCGGTGCGGGAAACGGGTTATATTTTTTTTCACTCTCCACTCGAAGCTAAGCCCTTGAAGGGCAACGAGGAAATAGCAGAAAGGGTCTGGACGCTGGAATCGGGTTACCCTTCGCCCACGCCCCGCCACGCCCCGCCACGCCCCGCCACGCCCCGCTATGCCCTTCGCCATCTCGCACACATCACAGTCGTATGGCAGGGCTGGGCAGGACGTGATCTCACATTACAACGTCACATCGCCTGCTTGTTCGAGGGCCAGGGTCACCGCAGACGGACGCGACTGACAGGCTGGCCGACCAGCGCGAGCGCGGCGAGGCGTGGCGAGCGCATCGCATCTAGCCCGATGCGCAGAAATCGCACAGTCAAAGTATACAAGCAATACGTTTTACCCGCTCAAGCTCTCACCCCATCCGATGGCCCTTGGCGGGGTACTACAAATCCAACAATGCGCGCGGGCGGAGGTCGCCCCTTCTGTGCCTCCAAAATAGGCGCAATTCCGGATCCCTGCGGGATCCAACTGCCGAGGCAGGCTGCCTCCGTGCTGTTCTCTCGCTTCTTCCCGGAGGATACCTCTGGGACACCGGTCGGGCGGGGGAGGGGCAGGGGAGGGGGGGTGAGAGGGGGCAGTCGATTGAATAGCACACCCCCGCCGCCACGCCACGCCACGCCACGCCAAGCCCGACCTCTCTCCACAGGGAAAGCAAAGTCACCCCACTCCATTACTCGCCTTTACCTTTTTTGGGCCGAGGAGACTCAATCCGGACGGCGGAAGCTCGGCGCCGCAACACAACAGAGAGAGAGAGAGTGGCCCCGGGCGGGGCGTGGCGGGGTGGCGTTGGTCGGAAACAGCTTTAGGAATTTTCGTGTAAAAACGTTATCATTAAAAAAGAATAATGTTTTAAAGAAACGAATTTTTTACGTTCATATTGTAACAATTATTTCCTTGTTTTTAGACCCGGGAATTATTTTGTCCTGTATCTACAACGCACGTCTCATGATTTCCTCTCCCTCTCTCCGCGTCTCTTCGAATAACGCTCCAAGCCCTCAGGCTCTGTGACACCGCAGGAACGTAACGATTAGCTCTCACGTTTAAACACGACACCGGGCGCGCACGCACGCACGCACGCACGCACACGCGCCACGCACGCGCGCGGGGGTTGAGGTTTCATTCATGGGGTGGTAGTGAGGGTGCGGGGAGGAGCGGGGCTGAGCTGAGCGCGGGGCGGGGCGGGGCTCTCCGCCAGAAGGACCAAGATAAAGGGCCATTATACACGTCGCACGTCCTGTTTGCCGTGGAGGGCCCGGCCCCGCCCCGCCCCGCCCCGCCCCGCCCGGGACAGTCAGCAGTGGTGAGCCCGCCCCGCCCCGCCCCGCCCCGCCCACAGTAATCGCGAGGGGGCAGCACAGGGGGTGCCCCACGTTCCTCCTCCTCCCCCCTGAGATCCTCAATTATTTTCCTCGGAGGGCCGGACCGGGCCCGTCAGAGCCTCCTCTGCTTTCACCCCAAAGACTTTTTATTACTTTTGCGTGCGATGTGCGGTGGCGGGGCGGGACAGAGAGAGAGCGGGGCAAAGAATAAGGGCAGAAAGAGCACACACGTGGGAGGGAGGGGGGGAGACTGGAGGCAAGTGGGTTAGGACCGCAACTGCAGCACGGCCAGGCCTGGCCCAGGGGCGGCAGGGCGGCAGGGCCGGAGGGGCCCAAGGGGATCCGCAGCGGAGAAAGGCGCGCACGACTCGTTAATACGTTTAACACGGCTGGGCCCGTGCGCCCGCCTCAGCCCGCCCCGCCCCACCCCGCCCCGCCCCGCACCACGCCCTCAACTCCCGTACACGTCCTTGCCGCGCACGGCTAGAACGGGGCGTGTGGTGAGGGGAGGGACCAGGCGGTTGCGAGCTGACCGCACCACAGAGAGACGCGCACCCCACCTACCCCCTCACACCAGCGAGACCCACAAGGACTCGCGCGCCACGCCACAGCGGCTCACAGCGCTCGCTCGCACAGCTCGGCGGCAACCAATTGCGAGGCTAAAAATGTCACAGAGAGTAAGTACGTAGCCGCTAAGAGAGGGATGAAAAAAAGTCATGTAGCACAAAAAAAAAAAGAAATAGAGGGTCGGGACATAAAGGGGGAGAAAAAGAAGTGGAAGCTAGCAGCAGCGGTGGCAGAGAGCTTCGTTATTGTTCCGAGAGGGGGAGGGGGAGCGAGGGGGTGCTTAGGACTGAAACGCGCGGGGGAAAGCAGGGGGCAAACACACCCCCACGAGCGCGCGGACACACACACACACACACATTCCAGCAGGATACATGCGTCAACCGCCCAGACGGACTCCATGAGGGGCGGGGAGGCGACGCGACGGGACGGGACGGCCCGGGGGCGGGGGGCGGGGGCGGCGCTGCCGGCGAGAGGCCGTTTGGAGAGTAATAATATAAAGCTCTGCGGGCCTCGGTGGCGGCCGCGGCGGGGCGGGGCGGGGCGGGGCCGACCTAACAGGTATAGAAACGAGCGCGCGCTCTCATGTCATGTTTCGACGCTGACACGCGTGTGTCCCGCCCCGCACGCCCGTGGCCCGCCCACGCTCCGGGGACATGTATAATTGTGTTTCTAAAAGTAGGGAAAAGTTGCGCGATATACGCCCTGCGGGGGCCGTGGGGTGGGGGCGGGGGGCGGCCCACATGCCGTGCACCGCTGCAGCGGCGCCGCGACGCACGGGGAGTTAGGCCCCAGCCCAGGCCCCAGGCGCCCCGAGACGTAGCCTACGCCCGAGGCGCCGCGGAGCTTTATGGGGTGCTAGGCTGGCAGGCTGGACTCGGGAGAAGGATAGAGACAGACAGAGAGGGACGACGCGGAGGGGGCGAGGGGGCGAGAGAGAGACAGAGTTAGAGAGAGGCGGAGGGAGGTCCCGCTGATGCAGTGGCGTCGCGTAGCGCCTGGAATTGGGCTCTCGCGGGCTGGCTCTCGCGCCGGCAGGCAGGCAGGCAGGGGATGACCTTCTGAAAGGGACTTTAGCCCGGCTGGAGTGGGGCCCAGTGCCGGGCGGGGCCGGGCGCCGGAGGGGGAGGGGGGGGATGGATGGCGCCGCCGGCGTCACTCCTGATGGCGCGCACATTTGGCGCCGACTCTGGCGCGCCACCAGGCACAACCAAGTTTTACACCTGCATTGGGGCGGGGCGAGCGAGAGGGGTGGGGGCGGTGATGGAGGAGCGTAGGACCGAGGCTGGGGCCGAGGCCGAGGCTGGGGCCGGGGCCGGGGCCGGCGGCGGAACCACCCGACACGCCCACCTTGAGACACGACACGGCCCCCTCTTTAATCAAAATTACATTTGAATTCATGGCACGGCGGCGACGGAGCGGCGAGGCGAGGCGGGGGTGACGCGACTTGACCTCCAGGAGACATCAGAGCGGAGCGGAGCGGAGTCATGGTGGCGGCCTAGCCGGCGGGGCGGGGCGGGGACGTGCGCTGCGACCCGCCGGGCGGGCGGGGCTTACGTGTCGGGGCGGGGCGGGGCGGGGCGGGCCGGGCCGGAGAGGTAAGGGAGCAGGCAGACACTCTGCGTCAACGCCACTTACTTATTTGCATTCCCCGCTCAAAAAGAGGGGCAGGAGGAGCTTGAGAGAAAGAGAGAGAGAGAGAGAGAGAGAGAGAGAGAGAGAGAGAGAGAGAGAGAGAGAGAGAGAGAGAGAGAGAGAGAGAGAGAGAGAGGGGAGGGAGATGAGTAGATTAACACTCTAAGTCCTTGCAACGTGAACCAAAGTACCCGGGAACTAGGACAGGAGAATGAAAAGAATGAAGAAAAGTCGAGAGAAAAGTTAAGTCGCCCGGTCTTAAGAAGACAAGATCGGGCCATCTCCTGGACTCACCGGCCGGCCGACTCCACTGCGCACATCACGTCTCCTCCTCCTTGGTCTGCGCGTGGTGCGCCCCAACCCACCTGCAAAACACGGGCACGAAAAAAAAATTAATTGCATTATACGTGTGATAATTTGCGAGAAAGGAAAAGGGCTCTACGAGTCTCGCTGCCAACCTGGCCGTCCGTCAGCGGGCCGGGTCGGGTCGAGTAGGCCGTGTGCGTCTGGCAAAGTGTGAAATCAAGTAGGCGTTAAAGTGTTTAAGTGGCGCCGGCGAGCCGTGACAGCGTCGTGACGTCGTTGACAGGCCGTGGCGTGGCGCGGCGTGGCGCGGCGCGGCGGTGCGGGCCGCTGGCGCGGAGGATAATGAGGTAATAACAAGAGGCCGGTAATGAGGCGCGGTGGGGAGGGGGTATCGCCGCGGAGCGCGCCACAAAATTACGTGTATAGATTTTCCATAAATTACTTCAGGAATTAAGTCGACTCGCGGCGGCCGCCGCGCCGCAGCCGGCACCGCGAGCTGGCCGGGGAAAAGTCCGCCCGCCCGCAAGCCCGCGCGCGGTAGGGCAGTGGTACGCCACTAACTGTTGAGCGCGGCCGCGGGGCGGGGCGGGGGGCGGGCGGGGGGCGGGGCGGGACCGACCTGCTGCTTAAGATTTCCGCCATTTAGCCGGCATAAGAGAGAGGAGTCAGAGAAAGAAAAAGAGGGGAGGGGAGGGGGAAGAGAGAAATGAGGAGAGAAAGAGAGAGAGAGAGATAAAGGAGCGGAGAAGGAGGGAGGCATGACTCAGACATTCACGGAACCTAGAATTAATTCATTCATCAAATCGAGCATATCTGATGAGCCGGGCCGCCCGCGGGGCTGGAGCCGGGGCGCGGCGGGGCTCGGCTCGGCTCGGCAGCGCCACGAACCGACTTTGACATGCCTCAGCTCTGCCACCCCACCCACCCCACCCCACCCCGCCTCGCCCCGGCTTAAGGCTCGGCTCACCTGCGGACCTGCGGGGAGGGAGCATCACCAGCGCTGCGACGCGGCAAGATCAAGAATTAATTCGCACCGCCACCGCACCGCACGAGGAAGGAAAGAAACAGGCGCTGTCGGTCCGTCCGTCTACTAGTTTGAGTCCGTCTGTCTGTCTGTCTGTCCGCAGCGCCGACAGGGAGAGGATTGGGCAGCAATGCGATGGGGATGGAGAGGGGGGGGGGACCTTCTTACTCAGGACAAGATGAATAAAATGAAGAGGGAAGAGGTTGGGGTCGGAGAGAAGGGAGAGAGCGAGAGAGACCGATAGACAGAAAGTAATACAGGGGAGGCAGAGGATGGGAGGGAGAAGGTGGACACCGTTAGACGACGGGACCGTCACGCCAGTTTATTTTCCGAGAGGAGACGATAGGGACGAGCTGAAACACTCACACACTTTGCTCCCCTCGTAATCCCCCACCCCGACCCGCCGGCCCGGCGCTCTCCAGGGAAAACTCTGTCTCCCGGCCGGGCTTTGCCTCTTCAATCCGAGTTAATGATGTCTGTCACATGACCTGGAAACTTGTGTGCATACGGCGGGTGGAGGCGGTGAGGGGGGCAGGGGGCGGCCGTGGCGGCGCATCGCACTCTATATATAGGTGGGAAACACAAGGGCGGAGCGGAACGCGGAGAATAATGCAGCTCGCTCGCAAATGCGCATCATTTAATTTTGAGGAAAACCAGAAAAGTCAGGACGACGGCCTCAATATGGTTAGGGGGTATGATCATCACGCCGTCCATGCGCAGGAAACTTAGACAGAAGCATAGAATTTTAACTTCAACACATTCCTTTTTCCGGCCGGCCTGTACGCCCGTCTCTCTCTCTCTCTCTCTCTCTCTCTCTCTCTCTCTCGCCCCGCGCGGCGGCCATGTCCCCGCCCCACCACGCGACGGGCCATAGGCGCCACGGGCCAGCGCGCGCGCGCTCAGATAACGCGCCGCATAAATTTCTCATAACACGTAAATTTCCCATACCGGACGGCGCGCGACGCGTAATCGCAAAAACATAGACGCGTGCGGCGCGGCGCGGCCCGCGGGCGGTGCGGGGACGGGGGAGGGCCCGGACCAGCGCTGCGGGTGCGTCCGTGCGTGGCCGCCTCGCCCCGCCCCGCCCCACCCCGCCCCGCCCCGTCAGCCAGCTCACTCACGCAGTCAGTCCGCGATCGCGCGCGCACAACAGAAACAGATAACTCGCCTTTATTTACCCCCACAGGACTGGCGTAGGTCCGGTGGACGACGCAGCCGCCGCCCCGCCCGCCCGCCCGCACCAGCAGCAGCAGCCCCTCCAATTTTATTACCTCGTTGGCCCCTTCTGGGCCCTGTGCCACACCCGCCCGCCCTGCCCCGCCCCGACGCTCCTCAAAGTTCGCGCAGAACTGGAGAGTGGCGCGCGTCCGCGCCCCGCCGGGGGCCCCGGGCACGCTTCCAGCTCACGTGTGTGGCGTCGAGGGGCTGCGGGGGCGCAGCCGCCCCGCCCCGCCGCTGCGACCACCCCTGACCGACACGCCCCGCCGTACGGGCAATAACTCGACCGGAAGCTCGGCGTGGCGCGGCGTGGCGTGGCGCGGCGCGCGGCGCGCCCCTAGCTAGAGCAAAGGAGGTTTTCAAAGGCCGCCACGCCGTGCTCCGCTCAGCTCGAGCATGACGCTCTCCCTTATTTAATTTTTTATTTTGGCTCATACTGCCCCGAGTCGAGTCGAGCCGAGCCGAGCCGCCCCGAGCGCCCCCGGCCCGGGAATGAGAGGGAGGAGGAGTGGCAGCAGGCAAAAGGGTACAGGATGTGAGGATGTGAGGACGCGGGGCGCGGCGGGGCGGGGCGGGGCGGGGCGGGGCGCCAGTCACGGCGGAACTGCCCCCAGCAAGTGCCGTGCCGGCGCCCCTGTGCTGCTGCTCGCACTGTTTTTGTTTCTGGATGTCGGCATAGCGGCCCCGCCCCGCCCCGCCGGGGGTTAAGGGAGCAGCAGCAAGGGCTTTTCCACCATGTTTATAATTTTCCCGTTTCAAACATTCTGTTTGGCACGTGGGCCGTGCCCCGGAGTAGCGAGCAAAGGAAGGGCGGCGCAGGGCGGCGTAGGGAGGCGCAGGGCGGCTCAGGGCGGCGTTAGGGTCGTTAGAGTTTGTTGGAGGGAGCTGTTATTTCGCTGTAAGGCTCGCTGGGCCCAACACAAACATCACACTCTCCGGCGCGGCGCAGCGCGGCCTCTGCTATGCTCTCGCTCGCTCTCTAGCTGTCTCCTACGCTCTCTCTCTCTCGCTCTCTCTCGCTCTCTCACGTGCTAGTGGTCCCAGCCCCGCCCCGCCCCGCCCCACCCCGCCGGGGCGAGTTAGAGCGCGCACACACAGTCCGGTGAACAGGTTGCAGCGCCGAAAGAAGAAGCATACTGCCCCGCCCCGCCACGCCCCACCATCAGGCTTGTTCTAAACCTTGGTGGGGACCTTGGCGTCTCGGCCTCCGGTTCAGGCGTGGCTTATGTCGGTATTGCTGGTTGCCCCCGCACCGCACCACGCGCCCTGGAGGGAGTTGCCATCGGTTGCCATTCCCCGGCGGAGCAGAGCGCCGCGCCGCGCCCCGGCCCGCCCGGCTCCCGCCCCGCCCCTCCGCGGCGACTTCTGGAAGTGGGTCGGTACGGCGACGGGGTCCTATACCTGTTACATGTAACGCTAACGCGCACATAACGTGTAGCGTTAGCGTGCTGGTTGGGCTGGGGGACCTGGTCGCCGCCATTACCCACTAATCAAGTTACAAGTGCTTCCTGCCCCGTGCGGATGGCTGTCCGAGGGGTAGGGGCGGTGCAAGGCGCTCGGCGACCAGCGGGAGAAAAGGGTGGCGGGGGCGGCGGGGGCGGCGCGCGCCCACCAGATTGTTACTTTCCCAATCCGTGTTTCCCGACGGCCCGGCCCGACACGGCACGGCTCGGCACGCCGCTGCCGGGCTGGCTGGCCGTGGCGTGACCCGGGCGCGCTGGGGCCTCAGGCTACGGCCCGCCCCGCCCCGCCCCGCCCCGCCCCGCCTCGCCCCTAAACTGTGTGGCCCTATTGTGTGGACAGAGACGAATGGGAGAGCCGAATCCCTCGCCGTGCTGCGTCCCGACCCGCCTGCCTGTCATTGTGCTGCCGACGCTGCTCTTCTTTCTTCGCGAATGTTCGCCCTCAGCACCCGCGCCGAGGGAGAGAGAGAGAGAGAGAGAGAGAGAGAGAGAGGAGCGAGCGCGCGCGAGAGAGAGAGAGAGAGAGAGAGAGAGAGAGAGAGAGAGGAGCGAGAGAGAGATGAAGTGGATTGACGACGACGAGCGCGAGGCGGACGGTGGACCGAGTTGGAGGTGGTCAACAAGAAGCCTAGGCGGCGGAGCCGAGGCGAGGCGAGGCGGTCGCAAGGCCGGAGAGGATACCTCATCAACATGTACCGTGTTTCCCATAAGTACCAGTACACCTAACGTAACAGTGTTGCGGGTCTGCCTACTCCAGGGGCCGAGGCGAGGCGAGGCGAGGCGGTCGCAAGGCCGGAGAGGATACCCCATCAACATGTACCGTGTTTCCCATAAGTACCAGTACACCTAACGTAACAGTGTGGCAAGTCTGCCTACTCCAGGGGCCACGGCGCCAACTCAACTCGAATCCCGCGCGCACACAACGCTGCGAGGGCGACACGCAACGACAGATCGGCGCCAAAAAAAAAAGGAAAAAAAAATGGGGGCGGCTGGCAAGGTAAGAGGGGAAAGTGTGCGGAAGTGGACGGGGGCGGCGGCGCCGGAGAGGGGAGGAGGAGGGGGAGGGCCGGGAAAGGGGTACAGTAGTTTTTCGTTATTGGACCCCTCGTCATTGGAACGCGAGTCATCCCCACCACTCTGAGTCGCCCGACGATGGCCCCTCGCCCGAGAAAGGGATCAGCACCCCGGGCCGTCCCGTCGATCGCCGGCGACGGGATTAGCGACCCTTCCAGAGGGGATTAGGGAAAGGTCTCCGCTGTTCTGTTCAAAAACTGTTCTGTTCACAAATTTTGAGCTCTGTACATTGCATCGTCCTCTCCGTTAAAAACCAAAGCAAATGAGTCTAAACGGCACGTTGTAGACCAATTTCTAGCTCTAACCACGGGCAACTCACTTCTCGCTATTGGAACGCGCTGACGCGTGGTTAAAACTAGAAATTGGACTATCAGCGTGCCGCTTGGGCTCATTCGCTTTGAATTTTCGCGGAGATGACGATGCAATGAACAGATCTTTTAATTTCTGAACAGAACAGTGTTTGTTCGGAACACCGGAGGCATCTCCCGTATCCTGTGCTGGAAGGGTCACTAATCCCCTCGCCGGCGCCCGGCCCGGGGACGGCCCGGGGCGCGACCCTCCCCGGGCGAGGGTACCGGGTCGCTACCTGAGCATTTTTCGTTGTTGGACCGTGCCTAGTCTCTGAGGACGTTCCAATAACGAAAAACTACTGTATGAGATTGGAGCCACACTGTACTGTTTGCCTACCTCCCAGGGAGGGCATGGCTGGCGGAGTATAGTAGTGCTCAAGCCGTCAACACGAGAGGAGGGGGTGGGTGATGTGGGACTCCCCCTCCTCCTCCTCCTCCTCTGCGCCCCCCCCCCCCCTCTCTCTCTCTCTCTCTCTCTCTCTCTCTCTCTCTCTCTCTCTCTCTCTCTCTCTCTCTCCTCCCTCCGCTACTATCATCCATCCCCGGGCCCTCCAGGCCCGGCCGCCCTATGCCCCCGGTCCCGGTCGTACTGCATGCGACCCCCTTGCGCGCGCGCCGTTTTGACGAGCCCATCACGGGCCGCCATTTTACGAGATAAACGCGACGCTGCCAAGTCTCCTTTCCGTGTCACGGCGAACAAAGGCAACGGCAGCAGCACTGGGGGCGGCGCGGGGGCGGCGCGGGGGCGGCGCGGGGGCGGCGCGGGGGCGGCGCGGGGGCGGCGCGGGGGCGGCGCGGGGGCGGCGCGGGGGCGGCGCGGGGGCGGCCGCAAGGCGCACGCCAGACACCAGCGGAGCAACCAAGTTTTTAAAAACATTTTTCCCCCTTTACCATTTACCATTTACAAGATGAGTCGTACATGCCCAACCTCCCACTCTTGATCGTCATTCGATTCCAAGTCGATACGCAGTGCTTGTACATTTACAATCTAGGATTGTCATTGTACGACATCTTCCATGGAAAATTTTCCCGTACCCTGTACGACTTTTTCTTACAGTGTATAATATCAGCAACACACACACACACACGCGCGCGCGCCTCTGCCGAGGACGTAGTATATAACTTTACACGGCGCAGCAGAGCAGACGCGTTTTGCAGGGCACGCATGATGATCCGTCGTGCCGGCCGCAGCTGTATTTATCGAACTCTCAGCGGCCCAGCGGCGCTTGCGGTGGATCGTGTGCCGAGGAGAGGGGGAGGGTTAGGCCCGGCCGGCCCGGCCTGTACGCGCTAACAGAACGTCCAGGTAAACCCTACCCTCGGCCCGGCCCGGCCCGGCACCGGCCTGCACTCGAGGGAGGAAGGGGCTTTACTCGCAGAGAACCGAAAGGGACGCGCGCGACCCACACACAGCTCTGCGAGGGCACGCACGCACGCACGCACGCACGCACGCCTGCACGCACGTGAGCGCGCGGCTCGGCTCGGCACGCACACATTACACCTCTGGTGTAACACCCCGTGCCGCCCCGCCCCGCCCCGTTCCGTTCCGACACAAGCAGTTGTAGTGCATGGCCATGGCGCTCGCTGGCTGCACCGACCTTGGTTGTGGTAATGGAACAGCCACGTCGCTCGCCGCCCACCCAACCAACCCCTGCCTGCCTGCGATGTAGGGGGAGGGAAAGGAGGGCGGTCATGCATACCCCTTGTCACCGCGGGCGGGGCGGGGCGGGGCGGGGTGGGGTGGGGTGGGGCGTGGCGGGGCCACCCCACCCAGCCACCGTGTCTGACCCATTAGCTGCGGGAAGAGCCAAACAACGCCGGTGCATGCCAGCGTCTCGTATCAGCCAGCACGCAGGCAGCACGTGCGGCGGGGCGGGGCGGGGCGGGGCGGGGCGGGGCGGGGCGGGTCGCCGCGCAAGCCCCCTTCAAGGAGCAATGTTTCCAGCCGCGCTCATCCGTTACACAAAATCCACGGGTTTTAAAACTTGAAACTAAGCACCGCAAGGTATTTTCTGTAGCTGATCATGAGTTACTCCGCGGAAAGCAAATAGTAAGAGCGAGTAAGAGATAGTGCGCGCGAGGGTGTACCAGGTGTTTCTGGTGCGCAGTATGCGGGTTTCGCCTTTCGGCTAGAGGCGCCTTGGGTGGGCAGGCTCGCAACACCGTTACATGTTCTCCGAAACGCTTGAAACATCGACAGCGTGTAGTGTACCGCGTGACATAAGTGCGGTCTGCCCGATCCAGGGGAAGGTCACGCAGTCACCAAACGCCTCGCGAGGTAGCCCCCCGCCCCCGGGCCACTCCAGCAAAATTACTCGAGCTATACAGGCTGAGCAGCTGGGTGGGGCTCGGGCCCGGGGGGCGCCAGCCCGCTGCTACCCTCCAACAAACTACTCACAAAACCCCGGCACGCCAAGCGAGCTTTGCGTCTTGACAATTTCATGAAAGTCATTCAGCAGCAGGCCAAAGTAGTTCTGCTCTTGTGTGGCGCGGCGCGGCGCGCCCGGGTACGGGGTGCGGCGGGGCGGGGCGGGGCGGGCCTGCGGTGGGGCGGGGTGACGTTGGGGGTGGGGCTTGCCCTTTTGCGCGACCAGGTCTCAATTGTGTGCGGCGTCGCTTTAAACTTGTGAGGGGGGCCCACCCGCAGCCCAGCCCAGCCCAGCCCAGGCCGCGGGGCTCGCCGCGCCGGTCTCAAGTCTGCGCTCCAGAAGGCCCTCCCCTCCCCCTCCCCCGCGCCTTCTTGTCTCGGGCTGCTGCTCCCGGCCCGGCCCGGCCCGGCCCGGCCCGGCCCCGCGCCCCTCACAAACCTACTTGTCCCGCCCCGCTGCAGCATCCGGCCGGGACGCCCAAAATTCCGAGATCTAGGAAATATCACGACGCCGCGGAGAACAGAATGCTGGACTGCCAGGCGCGCACCGGGCTGGGCTGGCTGTCCCACACCGCGCCACGGCTCCCCAACAAAACTCGACTTGTAGCGCCATTCCGCACAAACGCACGCGTGTTACCCGGGCGTGGCGGGGCGTGGTGGGGCACATGGACCTGACACGCGGGCGGGGCGGGAAGTGTTCCCACTGGCGCCCTACTGTGCTCGTTTTGTCGCCTCTTTGCCTTGGTCAGCGCATCCCGAACGAGCAGAGGCGGGGAGGGCGGGGAGGACCTAACTTCATTACCACCGCGATAGAACTCCGGCGGGGCCGGGCCGGGCCCCACGTAAAATGAATAAATTTAAACAAATAAGACTTTATTTAAACAAATTACTCTTAAATAAGTCTTCAATTTACAGGAAGACTTTAATATAAACAAATTTAAGTTTATAAACAACGCAAATTACTTTAAATTTATCTTTAATAAGTGTTGATATAGAAACATGGTAAATTAAGGATTATATTTAATCATGTTAAAAGGTAATTTATCGTTAATAAATTTTTCTGGCTTAATTAACTATTTATTTCTGTTTCATTCGAAGTTAATTTCAATAAATTTACTGTTTATTAACAGCTTTAAGGGCACTTCCCCGTTAAACGTTCATATAACACTCGGTACTTTAAGTAGTGTGTTGGTACCTTAAGGTCGACGTAAGAGTCGATTATGGGTAGCTTTAAACAAAATATCTCGTACGGATTAAACATACGCCAGTACAGCCTACGTATTGTATAAAGCTATATACCGTAGATAGTCTTCCTTATGCGGCCTTCCTCTCCACAAGAGGTGCGGTGGTGCAGTGGGTAAGGGAGCAGGCCAGTAACTAGAAGGTCGGTGGTTCAAATCACGGACCGATCACATTTTTCTTGATGACTTTAGATTTAATAAAATTAAATTAACAAGTTAGTTAAATTTTATATGAGTTTATTTAAATCATTTAAATTGGCTTAATTTAAATTTATTAAGGCTACGTTAACTGTTTATTACCTACAAATTTCCGATAAATTAATATATTTTTCATGGGGCCGGGCCAGCGGCCGGCACGTGGCAAACACACGCTTAAAAAAAGCCAAAAGAGACACGCGCGAGTTCTGCTGACTGCAGCGCGCGACGTCCAGAGCGATGCGAACGACACATTCGCCGTAGAATGTGTGCTAAAATGCGCGACCAGCGTTCGTGGCCGTCAAATTGATAGGCAAACAGCCGGCACCAATTTAAAAAGAAACGGGCGGAATGAGAGTACACTGTAAAGAATAAAACGGGCGCGGGGGAGGACGATAGAGAGAGCAGGGGCGTGACACCGCGTTGTACTGCAAATACCATTCCAGCCGGTATCAGCCGACAATGGCGCGTGTAAGTCAACCAGAGACAATAGTCTGGGTGTGGCGGGGGCGGGGCGGGGCGGGGTGGGGTGGGGTGGGGTGGGGCGGGGTGGGGCGGGTTTGCGCAGGGCGAGTCAGCCGGACACGCGGGGCTGATGCTGGGTGATGTTCGCGGTGGCGATGTGGGCGGGGCAGCCTGTGCATGTGTTTTAGAGAGAGAGAGAGAGAGAGAGAGAGAGAGAGAGGGGGGGCGATAGCGAGCATGCGTGTGGAAAGCGGAAAGCACAGAGCAGGAGCACCCTGCTTTCAGCCCGAAGGCAAGCGCTTGATTAGGGGCGGGGGTGAGGGGGGGGGGGGACTGCAGCGGGGTTGCATGTACCCCACCCCCACCGCGACCCTCATATCCAGCCTCCCTTTACAACCCTGTACGAGCAGGGCGCACACCCCGCCCTCGCACAGTGTAATAAAAAGCCGAAAAATCGGAAAAAAATACTTTTTGTCCCGGATGGGTTTAAAACGATGAAAAATCATTCTACCATGATACCAAAAGGTGTCTGGGGCAAATATGGCCCATATGATTGGCAATAAGTACGAAAAACCCCTAAAAATCGCACTATTTTGACCATAGCACCCGTCAATGGTGGATTCCGCAAAAATCCTTCTAGAGTATCATAGAACCATATACCCTGAACCCACCATATCGATATGGGCTCTAAAGCGAGGGGGGATTTTGAGCAAACCCACGTAAAATGAATAAATTTAAACAAATAAGACTTTATTTAAACAAATTACTCTTAAATAAGTCTTCAATTTACAGTAAGACTTTATTATAAACAAATTTAAGTTTATAAACAACGCAAATTACTTTAAATTTATCTTTAATAAGTGTTGATATAGAAACATGGTAAATTAAGGATTATATTTAATCATGTTAAAAGGTAATTTATCGTTAATAAATTTTTCTGGCTTAATTGACTATTTATTTCTGTTTCATTCGAAGTTAATTTCAATAAATTTACTGTTTATTAACAGCTTTAAGGGCACTTCCCCGTTAAACGTTCAAATGAAACTCGGTACTTAAAGTAGTGTGTTGGTACCTTAAGGTCGTCGTAAGAGTCGATTATGGGTAGCTTTAAACAAAATATCTCGTACGGATTAAACATACGCCAGTACAGCCTACGTATTGTATAAAGCTATATACCGTAGATAGTCTTCCTTATGCGGCCTTCCTCTCCACAAGAGGTGCGGTGGTGCAGTGGGTAAGGGAGCAGGCCTGTAACTAAAAGGTCGGTGGTTCAAATCTCGGACCGATCATATTTTTCTTGATGACTTTAGATTTAATAAAATTAAATTAACAAGTTAGTTGAATTTTATATGAGTTTATTTAAATCATTTAAATTGGCTTAATTTAAATTTATTAAGGCTACGTTAACTGTTTATTAAGTACAAATTTCCGATAAATTAATATATTTTTCATGGGAATAGCAAGCAAAGGTCAAAAAATGGCTTGAAATGCCCCAAAACCGCTCAAAAATGCAGATAAACAGCCTTAAAAAATAAACTGGGTGTAATCCGCAACCAACCATGGTTGAAAACTGCAAAACATCATAAAAACCAACTACAGTAAAAATTTCATGACTTTAAGACGCGGGGCTCACAAAATTTTGACCCTTTTTCATGGAAAAACAGTCAAAAATGCAGATTAAAAGCCTTAAAAAATAAACTGGGTGTAATCCGCAACCAACCATGGTTGAAACGTTCAAAACATCATAAAAACCAACTACAGTAAAAATTTCATGACTTTATGACGCGGGGCTCACAAAATTTTGACCCTTTGTTATGGAAAAACAGTCAAAAATGGAGATTAAAAGCCTTAATAAATAAACTGGGTGTAATCCGCAACCAACCATGGTTGAAAACTTCAAAACATCATAACCAATTCATACAGTAAATTTCATGACTTTATGACACGGGGCTCACGAGATTTTGACCCTTTGTCATGGAAAAACAGTCAAAAATGCAGCCCTAAAAAACCATGGCTGGTTGCGGAATACACCCAGTTTATTTTTTAAGGCTTTTAATCTGCATTTTTGACGGTTTTTCCATGACAAAGGGTCAAAATCTCGTGAGCCCCGCGTCTTAAAGTCATGAAATTTTTACTGTAGTTGGTTTTTATGATGTTTTGAAGTTTTCAACCATGGTTGGTTGCGGATTACACCCAGTTTATTTTTTAAGGCTTTTAATCTGCATTTTTGACTGTTTTTCCATGAAAAAGGCTTTAATCTGCATTGACTGTTTTTCCATGAAAAAGGGTCAAAATCTCGTGAGCCTCGCGTCATAAAGCTATGAAATTTTTACTGTAGTTGGTTTTTATGATGTTTTAAAGTTTTCAACTATGGTTGGTTGCGGATTACACTCAGATTATTTTTTAAGGCTCTTTATCTGCATTTTTGAGCGGTTTTGGGGCATTTTAAGCCATTTTTTGACCTTTGTTTGCTATTTGCTCAAAATCCCCCCTCGCTTTAGAGCCCATATCGATATGGTGGGTTCAGGGTATATGGTTCTATGATACTCTAGAAGGATTTTTGCGGAATCCACCATTGACGGGTGCTATGGTCAAAATAGTGCGATTTTTAGGGGTTTTTCGTACTTATTGCCAATTATATGGGCCATATTTGCCCCAGACACCTTTTGGTATCATGGTAGAATGATTTTTCATCGTTTTAAACCCATCCGGGACAAAAAGTATTTTTTTCCGATTTTTCGGCTTTTTATTACACTGTGCCTCGTCCCCCGTTCTATTTCTTTCCTATATTTCCGCTCCCCCACACCCCTTGCGTTATTATTTCGGCACGGCAGCGGAAAGGTGTGTAGGGGGTGGGAGACCATAGCATCACGAGTGACTGCCGTTCGATGCCGTTATAACATGAGTGCGATTTGAGCGAGCTGTGGAGTGGAGCGGAGGGGGCGGTGGAACCGCGGGGGAGAGGGAAGCGGGAGGGGGGAGGGGCTCTCGGCTCTCCACAGCACATGCATGCACAATACGACCAGCCCAATAACAAGCGGCGGTGAGCCGCCATAGCGGCGGCTTCAAGTGTTTCAAATGTGCAATGGCCGCCCGCTAGCGTGCGCGTGTGTGTGTGCGTGTACGCTTTCCCATCCATGGCAATGGATATGGTCGCGCCGGGCCGGGCCGGGCCGGGCGTATTAACTGATGTATTCATTGGCAGTGTCCGTGGCGCGGCGCGGCCGTGTGGTGAGCCAGCTACTGCGGCCGTGAGCCCGTCTCCCGCGAGCTTAACGATCTGTTAATGTGCGTGACCCGCAAACTAACCCCCTGCCCCGCCCCGCCCCTACACGTCTCCCACCTGCCCCCCCTACCCCCTACCCCCTTCGGCTTTGGCCGCTGCTGTGAGCCGCGCGCGCGATACCCGGGTTTTGCAGTCGACACCCCCCCCTCCCCCCAGCCCCCTCGTCCTCATCCGCCCTCCCCATCTCCAGCTCGCTGTTTTATTCTTTTTTCAATCAGTATAAAAGTGGAAGAGGCCGAGAGGAGAACAAGAAAAGTGAGCGCGCGGTGGGGTGCGGGCGGGGTGGGGCGGGGCGGGGCGGGGCGGGGGCAGGGGTGATCGAAAATTAAGTTAGCTTTGGCAGGCCAGGCCAGAGGAAGAGACTGGATAAGAGATAGCGGTATGCTATATATATCTACAGCAAAAGGGTCGGGTCGGCGGCGTTTGGCTGCAGCAGGAAAGCGAGAGAAAAAAATCGAGGGGCGGCGGCGGCAGCGGGGAAGCGAGGCAGAAAAATGTTTGGATAGATAAGTCCTCCATTTTTTTTTCCTAAAGCAACCCCGATCAGGCGGCCTTCCCCCTGCAGGCAGATGTGCCGGGCCGAGACGGGGCGGGGCGGGGCGGGGCCGACGCCTCCAAGGTCTATCCTATCGCTCTGATGAATTTCATTATATATCATGATCGAGTAATCGATCCACACGAACCTGTTTCACCGCCTCCGCGCCGCTCATGAATTTAGACCTCAAACGCGTGCCGCGCTGCTGAGCTGCTCCGGACCCGACCATACAGAGCGCCTCGCTCTTACCTACAACAGAAAATAAAATACAGAGTTCTACAAAATATCTCTACAACGTACAAAACTTAAGACAAGATATAAGAACGCGAATACGAGCGCGTTCCCGTTCACAAATTCGATTGTGAACTACGACATTTCTCTGGCACTGCGGGCCCCTACAGACATGAGATCGAGAGAGAGAGAGAGAGAGAGAGAGAGAGAGAGAGAGAGAGAGAGAGAGAGAGAGAGAGAGAGATAGAGAGAGAGAGAGAGAGACATATTTTCGCAGCCGCTCCGCTTCCGTGCCGTTGTTCCGCCGGCGGCAGGGCAGGGGCAGGGCTGCACGTCGGTACGGCCTCACCGCCGCTCATGTGAGATTCACGTCCGCGCTGTAAAGTTTTTAAGAGGCGTTTTCTGCCTCCGCTACCCGCTCTCTTTATGAGCCGGGCCGAGCCAGGCGGGGCGGGGCGGGGCGGGGCGGGGCGGGCCGGATCCACCGCGCTGCGGTCATCGCGCGAGAACCAAAACATTCGCACGTTTTGCTCCGCGCGGAAAAAAAGTTTACGGTGCTGAGCCGCACGCGCCTGTAAGCACGTGTATATCCTACACGAACACACGCTCACACACACACACACACCCGGAGGTTTAGCCGAGAGCAATCCGGGCGGCACCGAGACAAGCTCCGCCCCGCACGCCTGGGCTGAGCTCTGAGCTGCCGTACTGCGGCGCGTGGCGGGGCGTGGCGGGGCGGGGCGGGGCGTGGCGGGGCGGGGCGGGGCGGGGCGGGATGCAGCGTCATGCATGTAATTTCCGCGGGAGCAGCGCAGCGCCGGCGTGGCGAGGCAGCAGAGTGCGCGCCAACCAATCGCAAACTTCACCGCAGAGCCCAGCAGAGAGAAACCGCGGGGGAAAGAACAAGAGGAACCCTTTCCTCCCTTTTCGTTTTAAATAACCGAATCCTAAAAGCATGCAAATATTTTATTTTTGCAAAAGGTAAATAATTTTTTTACGTCAAAGCAGAAAGACGCTGCAGGCAGGGCCAGGAGAAATCGGTGCGGGGACCTTACCCTTCCCTGGCAGGGATCGGGATAGGTGACAGGAGCAGACGAAAAAATAAAAAAAAAGTTCCGCTCGATCCAGCAATTTTAACGCGACTGCGGGTGTTCTCCTCTCCACTCCTCCCTGCTCACTATCGCCGTGTCCATCCTCCGCGGCTCGAACTCGAGATCACTTTCTCATGTGGGATCAGGGAGGCAGCAGCGGCGTGAAGTCCCAGCCCCCGACAACCCTCTTCCCAGCCGCTACCCCGCCCCGCCCCGCCCCGCCCCGCACGGGCGCACCGCTATCTGTTAGGCCCCTACCGGTAAAGGGCCGGCTGGGCGGCAGATAGCGCTGCGGCGCGGCCCACTTTGTCATTGCGGGTAATCATTCCGCCGCAATAAAAGAAAAGACTGGCCGGCCCGGCTACAATGTCGCGACGGGACGCGCCGTGGTCACACGGGAGGGAGATGCAAGGAAGGTGGCAGAAACAAAACAGATAGTGTGATTCGCAGAAAAAGAAAACATGCCGCATTGTGCAGCACTGCTGTAAGCTTCGGCTTTAAGCAAGCTTTACTGACATCAAATCAATTTTTTTTTCACAGCCACTTGCAAAGTCAATGGCGCCAGTGGACATCACTCTTCAAATTGTAAAACAATTATTTTTTATTTTTTTTCACAAGGACGAAAGTTGCACTTCTACCTGAAATATTGTTCCACAATAATACAACTGCGCTTGTTATAGAAATGAAACAGTACGCTCCACCTGGTCAGAGAATAAACTAACATAAACTATACGTTATAACCAGCAGCATATTTGATGATGCAGAGCGCGAGTCCTGCTTCAGAAACAGAAAACTTTCCACAAACTGCGGCTGCGAAATAATTTCCCCGTGTGACGTCACGGCAGTGCCGTGCGGGGCGGGGCGGGGCGCCGCACCACAGAGCGGACGCGAGCGGCGAGGGTCGCCGGGTCGATTTTCTTTTAATCCGTAGAGCGCCGCGTATGCCGCTTGGAAAAGGGCGGGGGAGCGAAGCGGGGTTTGGGTACGAGAGGCACGGGGGGTGGGACAGAGCGCAGAGACAAGCGGGGTGAAATGAGTCCGGGGAGGGAGGGAGGAGGGAGGAGGGAGGGGAGGGGAGGGGCCACCCGGTCGCGACATCAGCAGCGGGCACAACGGCACTTGACACTTGGTAAATCAAAGGGATACGTATCCTCACTCGCGACGCGACAGCTAGACTAGGCCGGGCAGAGCAGAGCGGCATGGGGCGGAGCGGTTATTGCGAATAAAGAGGCGACAACTGCCTGCTTTGAGGGAGGAGTGAGTGAGGACTCGCTTTAGAGAGAGGGAGGGAGAGAGAGAGAGAGAGAGAGAGAGAGAGAGAGAGAGAGAGAGAGAGAGAGAGAGAGAGAGAGTGAGAGAGAGAGATGGGAAGGGCCGCAGCATCGCTGAATGGCGCCCCGCCCTGCGCAGGGCTGGGCTGGGCTGGGCCGGGGCGCCACACACGATGCTGTTGAGAGATGGATCTCTTCCCTGGGGACCTTCCCTTTCCCCCACCCCGCCCCGCCCCGCCCCGCCCCGCCCGGATGTACCCCACCATTTTCATACCCCGCACCGCACCACCACGCCCACCCCCTTCCTCCACCCCTCACTGGCACGCCCGGAGGGGATCGTACTGGAGAAAGGGGAGACTGTGCAAACACACACACACAGACAGACAGACAGACAGGTGCGCCCCGCCACTGTTCGCGCGCGCCCGGGGTCAGCTCCACGAGAGAAAGGGGCGGAATTGACGCGTCGAGAGGGCGACGTTACCATTGCATTGTACAGAATACACACACACACAGATAAATCCCTAGGAATAATTCCCCCTGGCCCGCGAGGCGCCGCCGGGCCTGGCCTGGCCGGCCGCACACACCGGCGCGGCGCGGGGGCCGCGGGTTAGGTCCGCGGCGGCGCCTCGACCGTGTCTTTACGACTTTTCATTTCCGGAAGGAGATAGGAGCCGCGGCGGCGCCGTGCGACTGTGGCGCCACCTGGCGGCCGCATGCGGTCAGCTGCAGCATGGACAAGGACACACTCACTCACTCACTCACTCTCTCTCTCTCTCTCTCTCTCTCTCTCTCTCTCTCTCTCTCTCTTTCTCTTCCTCCGCGTCCCTCTCACCCCGTGTACCCTTCTTGTCCATGTCGCTCTCCCCCCTCCCTGACCGCATTCCAGGCGCGTGCCAGCCCGCCGGGCCTGGCCTGGCCTGCCTACCTATACCCCCGTTTTCCTCCCTCCCCTCCTCCCACCCACCGCCACCGCCCCTGCTTGTGCTCCCTTAATTTCACCTCCCCCTCCCTCCCTCCTCCGCGGCCCAACCCTCCGAGTCCCGCTGATGTTTCACGCGCCCGGGGGGCGTCCTCTCGAAACTCTGTAGCGACGCGTTTCCGCCCGAAGAGAATCCATCCACTATTTTATCTTTATACCATTATATTTTTCGTCTCAACGGTGGAGGCGGGGCGACCGAGGACCTCAAGCGCGCGCGGGTCGGCCGCCAGCGTGGCGCTTTCGGGTTCACCTCGCGGAGATATATGGAGTCGCCTGGAACTTTCTTCTTGGCTCCCTCCGCGTTCCGCCACAGGGCAGGACTTGCAGGACCTCGGCCCGTCCGTCTGCATGTTCCCGAGTCCGTCCGTCGGCCCGCCCGGCCGGCCGGCCAGTCACTTTGCGGCCACTCGAGCCGATAAAACCTTGAAAGCGACGGGCGAGTCGCACCGCCGCGCCGCGCGAGCTGTACGCGCATCCACGAGCCGAATTAACTGTCGGCGGGGAAATAACGCAGCGCAAATAGCACGGGGCCGGGCCTGGAGTTGGGCGCGCTGTTTGCACCGGGCACACACTGACCAGGCAGTTTACTTGCAGTTTACCGCCTTCTTTCTTCCATTATTGCACTAGAAGCACCGCACTTTAGACGCAGTGCCGTTGAAAGCCACATATCTCTTAAAGGCATGGGTTTTATTTAAAGTAATTGCGCTGCAAACGAATCAACCACGAAAGCAAAGGTTGAGAGACCAGTATGAGCTGGGATGAAATAAAACAAACGCACCTGGAAAGCAGACGATAATAAAAAAAGAGGCAGACGTTTCTTTTTCTCTTGCTCTCCCTCTCTCTCTTCCTTCGCCTTTGTGTGCGAGGTATTTTTATACGTTTCTACCCGGAGTGTAGCTCCCGGCCAATCTAATCGCCCGAATCAATTATCAGGGCTCGATGCGAGACGCGCTCCCGGCAGCTCCGAGGCGCGGCGAGGCGCGGCGAGGCGCGGCGAGGCGCGCGGCCGAGTAAGCGTCCCGGGGGGTAATAACACAGCACTGGCGAAATAAAATAAAAAAAAAAAAAAAAATAGGCCCAAACCGTCAAATAAGGCGCGGGAAACATAACCGGGTATAGAGCCTTGAAACGAGTCGGGCTATTGATTGCGAGAGCGGAGGGACTGCTACCCCTCCGCCCGCAGTCCAGAGAGTTAAACCCTCTGTGTGGGACGCAACACTACCCCCTGCCTGCCTGCCTCGGGGCCTTCCCCGCCCCGCCCCGCCAGGCCCCTCTGGGAGCAGTGCCTTTGCTAAATAAGCATATGTATGTTGGAGGACATAAACTTGGCACAGTCCGCTGAATACATCTCTGTGAGGACTCATTACCGCCTGGCAGAGGGCGACCGCCTGGCCTGCCCCCCTGGGGCCCCGCCCCGCCCGGCCCGGTCCCACCCCGCCAGGGGAGATGGCCACCCACCCCGCAGGCAGGCGCCCCACCCCGCCCCGCCCCGCCCCGCCCCGCCCGGGGCCACCTTAGCCCGCGCCCTGCCGCCGCACTCTTTGTGCGAATCATGGCAGATGACGCCGGCTGGCCGGCCGGCCGGCTCTTGTGAATGATTCAGGTCCTCGATATAGCAGGGACCAAGTGTCATGCAGCAGCGGTATGGCGCGGGAGAGCCAGAGATACGAGCAAGGGCCCGCCCCGCCCCGCCCCGCCCCGCCCCGCCCCGTGCTGAGTGGCGGAGCAGCGGGAGCACGGCGTATAGTACATGACAGTGGACGAGGGGAGGATTAGCCCGGGCACCAGCAGGGCTCACGCATGAAAGGACGGCGATCAGAACGGGTCCGCGCCGCGCCGCGCTCAGCCGCTATCCCCGTCCTTCGTTACTCTTTTGATCCCCCGTACCTGGCCCGGCTGCTCTCTCTCTCTCTCTCTCTCTCTCTCTCTCTCTCTCTCTCTCTCTCTCTCTCTCTCTCTCTCCATTGCGCCCGCTCCTTTTATTTTCATGAATTTTCATGAATGCTAATCCCGCGCGACTACATCATGTCCTGTCGCCCCCTCTCCCTCATGGACACATGGCACCGCCCGCCCAGCCGGCCCGTCACTGCCGCTCTCACGTACTTCTTGGCCGCGGCGCGGTTCGACGCGGGTCAGCGGCCAAATGACGTCAAGCGGCGCACGGCGCGCGGGCCCCTGGCCCTGCCCCTGCAGGTTCGCGCTCACACGACACGAAGGAGAAGGACAGCACCCGGGCAGCTTACCGTAAGCACGCGCCAAAAGGCAGCGGCAACACAATTAACGTTTTGCCCGTGCCACGTGCTTTACAGCAAACGTTAAAAAACGGTCAATGTCGGCCCGGCCCGGCGCAGCGCGTCTCTCCTTGCGGTCCCGCCCCGCCCCGCCTCCCTCCTCTCTTCTCCTTTCATCCGCGCCCTTTCAGATTTCCATCCGCACGCCGCCGGCCGGCCCGGCAGGCCACTTTCCAACCAGCTCCACGCGCCGACGCTCGCCAAATTATTTAGGGAAACAAAAATTATGAAAATATTCCTTGCCGGGCTCCTCACTCGCCCGCCCGCTCTCAGCTCCCTACCCCCGCAGGGCGGGGCGGGGAGCGGGGCGGGGCGGGGCGGAGCGGGGGGGCGGGGCGGGGGGGCGGGGTGGCCTGGACTTGACAATAAGAATGATTACTGCTCTCTGCCGCGCGCGGCGGCGTGACGGAGTCGCCAAAACTGTCACTTAGAGGCACCGCCCTACCCCGTTCTACCCCGCCCCGGAGCCAGGCCAGCTGACGACGGGCACAACCGCAGCGGAAACACTTTGACGCGTGAGCGCAATATTAATAGCTAAAATATCGGGGGCGAAGTCCAATCGCTTGAAACTATTTGTTTTATTCCGAATCATTGTTTCGTATGACTATGCATAGCAGGTAAGCAAAATTGTCTCGTAAATTATCCGGGCAAAACCGTTTTTCAAAATGCTACGAAAAATGTAGGGGGTCGGAAACACGCCGAAACTGAATGCAGCCGACTGTTCGAAAAAATAAAAATAGCAGACGTAGTGCGGGAGTGTAACTGGCAGCTTTCCCCGTCAGTTGCAGGCCCGGGCGGGGCGGGGCGGGGCGGGGCGGTAGTGTTTGCTCGGGCAGCTCTCTAGGCCCGCCCAGACCCTAGCGCGCGTGCAACCGAGAGGCGCGGGGCGGGGCGGGGCGGGGCGGGGCGGGTGAGAGGGACAAAGCTGCGACGCCAAAGTCCTACCGGCAACGTAAACACAAGGCACTCACGGACGGACCCGATCGAGGACTCAACCTGTATATAGTAAACAAAAACAACGGGCGCCCCACCCCGCCCCGCCCCGCCCCGCCCTGCCAAAGCTCCAAGAGGCGTTCCAGCCAGGGGCGACGGCGACAGTCGGCGTCACGTGGGAGCGGCGGGAGGCGTGGTGCGGCGCGCGTGCGGCGAATCGCAATCAGACGGCGATCGGGGGCTCCGTGCCGCGCCGCTGCTAACCCCTCCGCCCCGCCCCGCCCCGCCCCGCCCCGCCCCGCCCCGCCCCGCCACACCGCCTCAACACGCTTAAACGCCCTCGAGCGCACAGTGTCGCTCCGCCGCCACTCAAAGCTGCACTACGGACACCCCCGCCCCCATTCAGGTTACTTGGTTCACTAGGCAGGGACACTCCAGCCCAGCCCCTGAGCGAGAAGCCGTGGGGCGGAGCGTGGCGGAGCGTAGCGGGCGATACTCCACCACCACCGCAGCCTTCACGTCCAGGGCAGCGCTGGCAGCACTCACTCGTCATTTCTCTTCCTCTCCTATTCTCCTCTTTCGTTCTTATTTTCTTTTTCTTTTCCTATTTGGCCCAAGGTGCGCCTCGCCTGTGCCCCCCCCCCCCCCCTTCCCGCGATCATGTTTTGAATTTCCCCGCCGCGCGACGACGCTCGCGAGGGCCGAGGCGGGGCGGGCTGTCCGCCAGCGCAAGGCAGCTCCTCCATTTACATTTTTTTACGGTTTAGGAATGTTGCGACATTAAGTGTAAAGCAAGCAGGATGGGAGGACAGGGGGAGAAAGGAGAGCGGAGGAGAAAGAGAGGCTGGAGGGGCGCGCGCGCGAGCGTCTCATTCCCTACAAGAGGCTTCATAACGACGGGCTCGATTGAGAGTGAGAGAGCGAGAGGGAGATAGGGAAGAGACAGAGAGAGGGAGGAGGGCGGGAGGAGGGAGGAAGGGAGAAAGAGAGAGACTCTATCCATACGCGCTTGGGGTCCTTTGGTGTCCGGGGGGTCGCTTGCTTTCTCTGGCAGAGCCATGCAGCTCGCCCGCAGCAGGCCCCACCCCACCCCGCCCCGCCCCGCCCCGGCGCTCTGTTAGCAAGAACAATATTTTGGGGGTCGCTGCTGCTGCAGCTGCGGCGAGGCGGGGGCCGACGGGAATAAGAAAAGAGCCGAGAGCGAAAGAGAGAAGGGAGAGAGAGGAAGGCAGGGGCAGGAGCGGAGCGAGGGGGCGAGAAGAGACTTGAGAATCTGTCCAGGCATCCGTCCGTCCCGTCCGGCACAAAAGCTTTTGTATCTCCGCCACATCCCAGGAAGCCACACCACAAGAGAAACCTCTACAACGCCCCCCGACCCCGGCCCCGGCCAACGTGCCAGAATCAAAAGCCGAAAAACACATGACAAATACAAGAAAAAAAACGCATCAACCCCGTGTTTGCTGTGGGCTGAGCGAGTACAGGACGGTCGATTTGTATCTTTAAATTGATTGGGCATGAGTGAGCCCCTGGGTCACGTGATGGGTCGTGCCGCGAGGCAGCCAAAGATAGCGGCACACACCCACGCAGAGAACACACACACACACACACACGTGTCCACGTCCCTCGCGAGCGATTATGACAAAACTAACAGCCGGCGGCGTCGTTTAAAGCACGAGAGCCAGCGAGCGAGAGAGAGAGAGTGAGAGAGAGAGAGAGAGAGAGAGAGAGAGAGAGAGAGAGAGAGAGAGAGAGAGAGAGAGAGAGAGAGAAATGGGAGTTGGTATTACACCGCGTGGCCCTTCTCGCCTCCCTCCCCCAGCGGGTCTGCAGTTAGTGAGATTGGGGAGAGGGGGGGGAGGGGACTGAGTCCACTAATTACCTCGTCTTGTTGCAAGCCGGCGACATTCGCTTACAATAGGCGCTCGTTGCCGATGTGTCAACAGAGCAGCCTCGCGGCATACCGACGTGCAAATGACAAGCCACACGAATCGCACAGCTAGCGGGGCCCCATTCTCTCTCTCTCTCTCTCTCTCTCTCTCTCTCTCTCTCTCTCTCTCTCTCTCTCTCTCTCTCTCTGTTTCGTTTACACGCACTCTTTTGTGTCCTCTTCAACCGCACCACAATCGCGCAAGGCTACCGCAAGGCCTGCCAGGCTCCAGCCCGGAGGGTAGGCAACATCCCGCACGCGCGTTCGGCGGGCTTGCCTACCTGCCGGCGCTCTTGCCATCGCGGGCGAGGCGGCGGGATCCGTTTTGGCACCGCCGCAGCAGCAGCAGCAGCTTCCGTATCAACTTGCGACGGGCTCCGCTATCTTCCCGCCCCTCGGTCTGTCTATCTGTCTGTCCGTCTGTCTGTCTATTCGCGCTCGTCCGTGCGTTCTCGCGTACGTCCCGCCTTTTGCGCAAGAGGCGGGCGGAAGTCGAAACAAGAGGAACGCACACAATTACACTAAGTTGGCAGAGACACGTACGTGGTGTACCGAGGGAGAATGGAGGGGTCACGGGCCAAGACTCGCTCCTCCAAGGGGCCACTTCCAGCAGAAGCTGCGCCGTCCCGCCCCGCGCCCCCGCGCCCCCGCGACCCCGCGCCCCCGGGCCGCGGCTCAAAACGGAACGGAGAAGTTTCCTGCAGATGAAATGCCCCATCCGTCTCGCTGTTCTGAACGTAAAGTTGATCTTCCTAAGTTTGCAAATACGCGTGTGCGACTGCGCGTGTGTGCGAATGTGTGTGCGCGCGCGCTCGCGCATGCATGAGAACTTTGAGCGGCAGGAGGACAGCAGCTCGGCGACGCATGCGAGCCCGCGGCAGAAGAGGCTTGCGGTCGGTCGGTCTCTCTCAGTGCGAAAAAGTGAGGAGAAAACGGCGGCAAGACAGGCGGATACGCGCGTTTTGCGGGATGAATTATCCCGCCCATAGCAGCGCGCGCCTCCTGATGTCATACGTGTCAACCAGCGGCGACTGGAATTTACGACCATTAAACACCATCCTTCACCCGCAGGCCGGCGGGCGCCTCTTACGTCGCTGGATTCCTCTCGCTAGCGCACACCGACAGACAGACAGACAGACGTACACACACACACACACTAACGCTTGCATACTCAGAGACACTGATGGAAATACACCGACGCAAACACACTTCCCGGTCGCATCGAGTTTTTTTGGAAGGTCCCCAATTCCTTGCTGCCTGCTGAGCTCTCCTCTGTTTGACAGACTGCTAACGCAGCGCTTATTTATAGTTCATCAGAGTCGGGCCGAGGTACACGGGAGAAACGAGAGAGAGAAGACGGCGTGGCGCAGAGTGGCGCGGCGCGGCGGCAGAGCTGCTGCTTCTAAGCTGGTGCCAAAAGCGACAATCCAACACGCGGCTGTTTTCAAACGTGAAATAATTACTTAGAAACACTCACACCTCGTCCGCGCGAACAGGTGCAAATGAATGAAAGAGCTCTCCATTTCAAACATCTCGCTCGGCGGCAGATAAGGATGGACGTCGTTCGGAACGAACGGCTTCGATCCAACCTGAGTGACCCATTACGTCAAGGTCTTCCTACAAGACGCTGTTATTTTCTAAACAAACCGAGTGCCCCGGGCCGGGCCGGGCTTCCACAGGCACTTCCGTCCGCTCCCTCACAGCTCCGGACAGGTTCAGGTACGGGGCACATCAGCAACAGAGCGGCGTCTAAGGCCCCTCTTGTCTCGAGATGACACAGGAAGGACAGGTTTTTGTTGCCGCTGGATTCCACCCCGCGGGCTGCCGCCGCCGCTACTGCTACTTAGCTGCCGTGGAAAATTAACTTAGGCCCTTCCTTCTCGGAGCAGAGCGCGGCGGGGCCCCGCGAGCTCACCGTCTAATCCGTCACTGGGGAAGGGGGGGGGGGGTGTTCCGAGCCCTGCCGCCGGGGCTTCCGACATAAATAATGCGCCAAAGAACGCCACCACCGCACCCTACAAATCCTGGTGCCCGCCCCTCATCCGCCACCCCCTGCCTGGCCTGCAGCGCCCTGCAAACAGCACCCCGCCCCGCCACACCCCTGCGATTTCCAACAAGCAAGGCTTCGGGGCGGGGCGTGGCCAGTGAGGCGATAAGGAACAGCCGCGGCGAGGCGAGGCGGGGCGAGGCGAGGCGGGGCGGGGCGGGGCGGGGCCAGGCGCTCCAGAAACAACAATAAACGGCGGGGCGGGCAGCGCGCTGGACAGACGCCCGCCGCAGCCCCACGCCACGCCCCGCCACGCCACGCCCGGGGGAAAGGTCACAGGAAGCAAAGTCTCCCGAATACCTGCAGAAAAGCCTGCTTGGCCCCTGCGGCCGCCACGCCACGCCACGCCGCGCCGCGCCAGAGAACCCCAGTGGGGTTCAACCCCACCTTTAGGTCCTGGAGGGCCGACGCGCCGGAGCGCGGGCGGCCAGGGCCGAAACAGGCGCCATCGTTAGTTTGATGTATTGTGACTCGGTATGCAGTTGACGTCACCGGCGACCATTCCTGGGAGGCGCCGCGCAAGGGGTGGGGGCGCACCCGGGCGGGGCGGGACGGGGCGGGGCAGGGCGGCCCTCGTCGGCTTCGAGCGCGTGGGCAGTCAACTCCTTTGCCGCCCCTCACCACCCCACCCCCGCCCCGCCCCGCCCCACCCCACCCCACCCCCGCCTCCAGTCGGTAAAAACAAAGCCATTGATTCGTAATGAGGCAGAGTGACCTGCGCCCCCCTCCCCACACAGGGTTGCTGACGACGCGACGCGACGCTCTACTCTCCAAGTCTCCTCCTCGACCGCTCACGTTACACAGCAAGGAAAAGTAAAACCCGCCACCCAGAGAACCAGTTCGTTGCTGCAGCCAAATAGGGGTTGTTGAAGTCAAAATTTAGTTTCTGAAATTTCAGTTAGCTGACTAATTTTTAGAACCCTCGTTTTTAATTTAATATTGTTGAATAAATAAAAGTTTAGACAACTTGTTTAAATTTTTTAATGAAGCCCGTTTATTTCATGAAGCTAAGTTTTTGTTGGTTTTGAATTTGGTCCCAAGAACTAAATGATTCTCTGCGCCGCACTGGCGCCGCGCCCCGCACCGCGGCTCCAATCTCGGTCTGTTGCGGCGCGAGCGGCGTGGCGGGGCGGGCCGGGGCGGGGCGGGGCGAGGCGGGGCGGGCCAGCCAACTTGGAAATGATGTTTTAATAGAGCGTCATTCGTCGCGCCTCGAGGACCGGCTAACTGACCTCTTTGTACAAATGCGATCGAGTTTGGGCGCCGTTCATCATCAGATTAGCGGCGCGCAGAGCGGGGGGAGGAGGGACAGAAAAAGGGTCGCGGAGGGCGGGGGAGAGGAGACAGGGAGAGACAGGGAGAGAGAGAGAGAGAGAGAGAGAGAGAGAGAGAGAGAGAGAGAGAGAGAGAGAGAGAGAGAGAGCTCCAAGGGATTGGTAGGGTCGGGCGGGTGGGGCGGCCGACAAGAGCGGGGGAAATCTGTGGCAGCGACTAAACGGACTAAAGGCGCGCCGCGTATAGACGCATGCGTATACGCGTACTTCTCGCTGGAGGCACAAAAATGGGAGGAATAAGGGCGTAGCGAAAGGGTAGGATTCCAGAACACGTACTGCGGTAGTCGAAGGGAGAGAGAGGGAGAGAGAGGGAGGGAGAGAGAGAGAGAGAGAGAGGGAGGAGAGAGAGAGAGAGAGAGAGAGAGAGAGAGAGAGAGAGAGAGAGAGAGAGAGAGAGAGAGAGAGAGAGAGAGAGAGAGGAAGGGAGAGAGAGAGAGAGAGAGAGGGAGAGAGAGAGAGGAGGGAGAGAGAGAGAGAGGACGGGGAGAGAGAGAGAGGGAGAGAGAGACAGAGAGGGGTGGGAGAGTGAGAGGGAGGGAGAGAGCGACAGAGAGGGGTGGGAGAGGGGGTGTTGGAGCGGGGAGTCGCGCCACGCGCGGCATGTGAGCACAGCCCCATCCATAACCCAGTTTTGAGAGAAATTCAAGGGCGCCGGCACCAGCAGAAAGCTCAGGCGCCACCAGAAGCAGCGCTGGCCCGCCCCGCCCCGCCCCGCCCCGCCCCGCCCCGCCCCGCCCCGCCGCGCCCCGCCCCGGCAGAGGCAGACGCCGCGGCGGCGCGCCTTTTTGTGTCGCCGGGCGGCGGAGTGGCTAAAATACGGCGCGGGGAGTGATATTGGAGCGGGAGAGGGCGGGGAGGAGGGGGAGGGGGGGGGGATGGAGACCGCAAGGGATGGAAGAAGCAAAAATGCTCCATTAACTTGGTGCCGCTTCATCTCTCGCGCACTTACTTTCTCTCCTTTTCTCGCCCTGCTCTTTTTCCTCCTCTCTCTCTCTCTCTCCTTTTAGGAGAGGAGAGGAGAGGAGAAGGGACCCCCCCCAACCGCATGTACACTACAGCCACAGGTGGGGCACGTCAAAACAAAAGAGAGGTGGCCCGGTGGCCCAGCCGGGGCAGGGCAGGGGGCGCGGCGGGGCGGGGCGCGGCGGGCAGGGGCATGCTGAGCTCCGGGAGCCGCGACACGGTGAGCCGAAAAGAAAGTAAGTCGGAGAGGAAGTATAAGAAGCAGCGCGAAACAAAAGAAGTGCAGGTATGTCCAACTTCCTCTCGCGCCGGGCTGTAGGCTATTGGGGTTTATGTGTACGCCCCCACATAGCGCCCGCAAAGGATATCCACATCAGGACAGACACCATAAATAAAATGAAATAAGCGGCCGTTCCAACAGACAGTCGGCTGCTGGGCCGGGGAACGCGGGCGGGGCGGGGCGGGGCGGGGCGGGGCGGGGCGGGCCCCTTTATTATTATTTTTCTTCCCCGTATTTCAATTTTCAACGCCTTCATCGCCGCCCTCTGCGACGCTCTCCCCCCTCCCCCGCCCCCGCCCATTAGCGGCCATGATCTACGACCCGCTCAGCCAAAGAGGACCAGGGGGGACCACCGGGGGCCTAGCCTCGTCGCCAGGTCGCGCTGGCTGAGACTTATGGCCGCGCCAATCGCCGCCAATTCGCACTGGGCGGAGTGGAGCTTGGGCAGCGGAGAGCAGCGGGCCCTGCAGAGCCGACTCAGCCCGGCCTGCCGCGACCTCAGGCCCCGCCCCGCAGGTCTCCGACCGGACAAACTATTAAGCACGCCGAGGGAATGTCATCTCACAGGCAGATAACGTTATCAGGGAATCAGCGGCGAGCCTACGCGTGAATACCTGCATACACAACACGAGACGCGGACGAGAACTTTTTTTTTTTTTTCATTCTTTACTTTTCTCATACTTTGTTTACTGCCCTTCCTTGGACGCGCCGTCACCGTCAGGTACACTCGACAAATAATTATATCCGTCAAAATTGGCAGAGTGAGCTATTTAAGGACCTGCGTCTTTAACGGCAGAGTTGGATATTGCTGTCTTAGCTTTTGGCAGCACTTTAAAGAAAAGGTGCCCCGTCACGTAGCTGACCGCAGTGTACTGTGTACTCTCATCTAACCCGGCCCGGCCCCTCGCCGAGGACGAAGACCTCCCACGCGAACCCGCAGGTCAGGTCACAACTGTCACCTTGCTCCTCGTCACGCGTAATTGCGGGCCGGGCCGGGCCCGTCCGCTGTGACGGCCCGCGTGACGATCTGCAAATACACAACTTGAAAACGAAGTTAAGGTACCCCATCAACCCGAGGGGGGAAAGGAGGGAGCGAGTAGGGAGGCGGGGAAATTGTTAGCCTATGGCAGACTAAGTCAGACTATGGGACCTACTTATACCAGCCCATCCGTGTCAATTGAATTGTGCTTCCGATCGCAGTCGACACAATTAGTATTCATGGTGTGATTCTCGCTGGTGCTGGCGCTGCTGTGCTGTCGGAGCGGGGTCAAGTGCCTATCTCTAGGCGAGATGGCAATGAGTCACTCGTCACCGCACCGCCGCGCTAGGCCCGGCCAGGCCCGGCCCGACCATAGAGACAAGACTGACCCCAAGCCGGCAAAGTGCCGCTGCTGATAATCAAGCGCTTTTTGTTCTCATTTCTACCCTGCACTCGCTATCAGTAGTCTATAAAGGGAGGTAAGAACGCCATCACAATGTTGCCGAGGCCATTTCACACCGACAATTTTCAGCTTCTAGATAATTTTTCTGAAATGGAAAAAAGATATTTTTGTTCTTATAATTTAAGTACTTATTTTTCAAGGAATGGTGAGAGAACTTGCAGCGCGAAGAGTTCTTTATTTCACACGAACCACGACGAAAAAAAGAGGGGAAAGACATTCGTAATAAATCAACGTCCTTCAATTGCTATACATTTTTTTCCCCTCTCGGCGTCGTGCGATTCGCCCCTCCCTCCTCCCTCCACCACGTGGGGCCGCTGCGAGCCGGGCGGACAGAAGTAAAACCGCAACAGGCCACCACACAACAGCATCAATCATCCGTCTAGTTCCTTCCCAGCCCCGCGCCGCTCCGCTGCCACGCCCGGCCCGGCCCCTTTCGTTTTTGGAATAACCTGAGAAGGAGAAGTTCGGCGTCCGTTGAGGAGCGCGAGATTGCCACGTCCTGCTCCTCCACAACTTTCTGACGCGGGTTGATTGATTTTTACTATCGACGTTCGCGCCGCCGGACAACAAAAGGGCCGAGAATAAGACCAGCAGTCAGTCACTCGGTCGGCCCACATTCCAATTTCCTTCGTCCACAGGAAAAAATATTTTTTTTATATAAAATCAAATGAAGCAATCGCACTGCCATTAATCACAGGATCGCGAGGGGTGCCGGCCGTCAGGCGCCACGGCTGCCCTCCCCGTCTGGGCTAGCCACGTGAGTCGACGGCAAATTTGCGGGCGGCGGTCCGAGCCATGTGCGATAACGATAACCCCGACGCGAAGCGCTCAATCGGCAAGTTTGCAGACAACTTGGCGGCAACAAATAATAAAAGTTGCGTCGCGGCTGGGGATGGGGGTAGGGAGGGGTGGCGATGGGGCGGCGCGGGGCCCGGCCGGTCGGTGCAGTGTTAGATAACCCGCACACTCCCCGAAAGTGAAGCTCATCAGCTGTGCACACCCAAAAAATGGTGTTCTTAGTTCAAGAACATTGCCTTAAAGTTTTTAGAACAGTGTTCTTGATTTCAGAAATTTAACTTAGTTTAATGACGAAATGCGCTTCACTCAAGCAGAATGTTCCTAAAACTTTAAGAACACTGAAAAATTAAGAACATAGTTTTCTGGGTGCAGCGCGGGGCGGGCATTGCAAGGCCGGCCCGCACCGCCGCGGTCCACCACGTGCTCGTATAGCACATCTGCTCGCCCACGTTGGCAACGGAAACTTTCACTCTCAAAGATTCAAAGAAAATTTATGATAAAGTAAGGCAATTCAAAATTCCTTCAATAAGGGTAAAAAAAAAAAAAAAAAAAAAAATCAAATCAGAAAAATGAGGAAAAAATCACGTCATGAGACGGCCGGTGCCGGTGCCGGTGCCCTTGTCGGTGCCCGGCGTACTGGCTGGTGTGCGGTGCCTCTACCGCTGGCCACAAAGTACATAATACACTGCTCGTTATCATATCCCGCATGACTTTGATCGGACGAAAAGGATGAGTGACTGCCCCTAAGCCCTCGCGGGCCAGGAAGCCACTCGAGTCCAGGAAAAACACATACTCGTCCGCCCCGCCGCGCCGGTGACATCACCCACTGTAAATAGCAGGAGAGCGAGAATTGTGCTGTAAATATTCAGCGGTGGATGGGAAACCTCGGCTATCTTTAACCCCACTTAAATTGAGTGATGTTTTAGGATTCTTGCTCAATAAGAGCGAGGTTCCTAAACTATCACTTTAATAGGGCAAGAGAAAAATATCGCCCAATTTAGATGAGACATCCTCCATTTGCAGTGCCTTCTCAATAATGTTTTGCGTTTTCTATCTCCCGGAAGTTTCCCGCACTCTGACGACTCTGACGTTCTCGCACAAACGCCGTCTAGCCGCCGGCGGCTTGAATGGGACCAGCGGGCAAAATGGGAAGGGGGGGGGGGCAGCTCAGCGCGTGGCGCGGGGGGCGGGTCCAACCAAACACACAAACCGCACGGCGCATCACTTTTCTGCGCCTGGTCTGGTCTGCTTACGCGACACATTCGGGCGGAGCGGCTTCAAACAGAGCCGCCCCGCGGGGGCGCACAGGGGCGGGGTGGGGCGGGGTGGGGCGGGGCGGGGCGGGGTGGGGCGGGGCGGGGAGGAACACCCGACCAAGGCATGGCACGCGATTGTGTCCGTTCCGGGGCTGCTAACGGATCGCGCGCACAAACCGAAACACCTTACTGCAATTTTTGCTAACTCTCATTCTCTTCACACTGTGAAAAATATTCGTAAGAGTTACGGGAAAATTTTCCATGAGAATTGTCGTAAAGTTACGATATCAAATTGTAAAATTACAGAATTTTAAGGACACTAGGTATCGACTTATAATTCTTCAACGAGCACAAATAAGCGTTCGTAAATTTACGATTTCGATTGTAAATTTACTGCACTATTTGTAAATCACAAATTACGAAAAAAGTCGTAAACTTACAGACATATTTTTCACAGTGTCACCAGTAAGGGATTCCGACAGCAGTGCTAGCTTAACAGAGTCCCGCTTGACCCGGGCGGCGTCCGTCGTGTCCTGTCCAGACTGCCCCCTGTCCTTGTGCCGCCCCCTACCCCGCGCCGCCCCACAGCCCTCTGGCACCCCACGGCCCGCCCCCAATATCAGCCCCACCCCCCGCCACCCGGGGCGGCTGCTTCATCAAAAATACGACGTACGCGTGCGCCACTTGCATTAAGTAGATCTGCGCTGCGATCTCCTCGGAGTGGAGGGAGGGACAAGAAACCTCGCCCCGCCCCCGGCAGCGAAGGGCGGCCGCGTGGCGGGGCGTGGCGAGCAGCAGCGCGAATATGCACTGCAAATCCACGCGAAACATAAGGGAGAAAAATACGCTTGAACGAGAGTAATCCATACCGCTCGCTGCCAAATGATTTCCGACAAGTTTTCTAGTGTCCCGAGAAAACCTTTATCTTATCGATCATTTGCATACTTCAATCGACCGCGGCACACTATAACTATTCTGAGAAAAAGGTGATGCGGTATTCAAAGGAAACCCTCCAGCCGCAGATTTCGGCCAATTAAATTTCCCATCGACTTCGACCACCTTTCGATTTCCAATCGATCCAGTGGCCATCTCTCTCCTCGGCCGGGGCGGGGCGGGGCGGGGCGGGGCGGGGCGGGGCGGGGCGGGACGGGGCGGAGCGTGCCGAGCAGAGCAGCGCGCGTGGCGACACAGCCGGGCCGGGCTCATATCGATACAAAAAAAATAAAAGACACGCACCCGCGACCCCCTTTCTTTTTATCCCCTCATGTTACCGTCACCCCACCCCGCACCGCACCCTCCCCTCCCCTGCCGCTTTTCCCTCGAAATCTGACAATCCCATCTACTGTAGGGTAGGCCAGGGGCCAGGGGCCAGGGTCAGCAAGTGCGGGGCGGGGCGGGGCGGGGCGGGTACGAGCAGCTAGCAGACGGCAAACGCCCCCTAACGCCCTTCCATTCTCTCCCCCTCCTCCCCCGGTGCAGCTTGCAGCCCCCAAACAAAAGGCGCAGCGGAGCTGCACGGCTGGGTCGCTTTGATTCCCGCCTGACGAGTCGAGTCGAGCCGAGCAGCGGCCCGGCCCAAACCATTGTCTATTCCTACTCCGTGTGACTCGTGAAGCAGGCAGGCGGCCTAGGACGAGCCGCTACTCTGATGCTCGAGGGGCGGGGAGGGGTGGGGGGGGGCGGGGTGGGGCGGCCCCCTACCTCCGCCCCCGCCCGAGTGCAACGCGTGCATACGAGGCAGCTGAAATCGTCCCCATGACCTCCATGTCAGGCCACCGCACCGAACCAGGCCCACCTGGTGCGAGAGACGGGCAGAATACAAGCGAGAGAGAGAGAGAGAGAGAGAGAGAGAGAGAGAGAGAGAGAGAGAGAGAGAGAGAGAGAGAGAGAGAGAGAGAGAGAGAGAGAGAGAGAGAAGAAAAAAACGGCCGCGCTGTCCAGCAGGAAGCCCGGGCACGGTCGATTTCATGACAGACTCATGGACCTCATGGGACGATTCCACGGTCATGCCCATGAAGCCTCTGCCATCGCTCTCTCTCGCTCTCTGTTTCTCTCCCCTTCGCTCGCTCTCCACACTCACGTGAATTTACTTCCTCTCACCACGTTCATCCCACTCCTCTCTCCCACTCTTTCTGCCCCAGTGCCCCTGACCCTCTGCGACCCACAACACGTCCGAGCCCCCTACGCCGGGCCCGGCGGGAGGGCAGGCCCCGCCCCGCCCCGCCCCGCCCCGCCCCGCCCCGCCCCGCCCCGCGTGGTCCCCGGAGGGCGTGCGGGTCGCGGGTCGCACACCAGGCGGGGCCGGGCCGGGCTGGGAGCTGGGCCCCGCACTCCTCTGCAAATAGCGCCACACCAGACCAGAGCACTACACCTGTTCTGCGACAGGCCGTGCGGGGCTGGGCGGGGCGGGGCCGGGCACCCCAGTCGGTCCGCACGCAAACAGACCCATGCCACCTCGTCCTAAACACTCCGCGGCCCCGCGAGGCCCCGCCCCGGCCCCACTCGTGTCCGCGCGCACGGTCACACAGAGCCGGCCGGGCCGGGGGGCCGCGCTACCGACCGCCGTGAGTCGGCATGGGAACCGATAAGAATAAAACCGCGACCCTACAAGACCTCTTCAAATGACTGACTGACTACAACTTGAGCCCCCGGCATAAAGGTGTGCTGTGGGAACCGCGGCAGTTGTTCTTCTTCGATAGTCGAGTCGGCAGGAACATCGCGGCGGCGGCCGTGGAAACAGCGCGGCACGCTGACGCGCGACGCGTTCAACTCCTCATCCTTCCCGCCTTCTCCAGCGCGCGGCCCAAAATTCCGCCTCAATGTCACTGCTCGCCCCTGCCCCTCGTCGGCCAGCCGACGCCGCGGCCTCACGTCGCCAGGCCGGGCCGGGCAGCAGCGCCATTCAGGACGCGCGATACACAATGCTGACAAAAGATAACGGGCCGGACGCGTACGAAAATGAAAGGGACAAACTTGACTATTCGCAGCGGAGAGAGGCTGGCCGGCCGCCAGGAGGGCGCCGCGCGGCGGGGCGGGGCGGGGCGGGGCGGGGCGGGGCGGGGCGGGGCGCAACCGCAGCGTCCGCAGACACGTGCGTCAGTTTGACAGCACGGCGCCGGGGCAGAGCCGGGCCCAGGACAGGACGTACCCGCGGGGTCCTCGGCCTCTGTCCGGTTCAACCCGCTTTACATGCGGCGTGGCGGGGCGGAGAGAGTCGCGAGGAGCTCATCTCTGATCACATCTTATCAAAGCAGCTGGCTCTCGCTCGCGTTGTGGCGGCGGTCGCCGCGCCACGCCACGCCACGCCACGCCCGGCCTCAGCGACACCAGCCTAGATTGAGTCGTTTCAGGATGACCTCCGCGGCTGACAGCTGCACGGGACTGGCCGCGTCCGTCCGCCCGTCACGCGCCGCCCCCGCACTGTTACCTATTCGGCACACGCGGGAAACGCGTGCTCGTCACGCGGCCCGTTCTGTCAGTCCGTCCGTCAGCACGCGCCTGTCAGTCGGGGCGGGGTGTCAGACAGTCGCGCGCGCCGCGGGTGGCACGTCACGTAGCCATGCTGTCAGCTTCGTCTCGGCTCGTCGGCACACTCGCTCACCTGTCAGTAGACCGCCGGTGTTCGCCGCCGCGGAGCAGGATACAGACGCGGTGCAAAGTCCTCTGTGCAGCTGGCCGTTGACGAACACACGCACACACACGCACACGTGCCGCGGGGGGAAGTCCCACGTCCACGCTCACTGACAAAAGTCTGGCAGCCACTCGTCCACGCTCACTGACACTGACAGAAGTCCTGCGACCCCTCGTCCACGCTCACTGACACTGACACCGCGTCCTGGAGCCCCTCGTCCACGCTGACTGACACTGACAGAAGTCCTGCGGCCCCACGTCCACGCTCAATGACACTGGCCCCGCGTCCTGCAGCACGTCCCCGCCGGGCCCGCCACTAGCCCAGGCGCGACGGCGAGCTCGCGGCCATCCTGAGGAGCGCGCCGCGCCGCGACGCCCCGAGCAGAGCGACAACCCCGCGACCGCGGGGCGCAGCCTCGGCCGCCCGGCTCACAAGGGGTGGGTGCGAGAGAGAGAGCGGGGCGGGAGGGAGAGGGGGCGATGAGAGACAGGCGGTGCAGCCCAGCCGGTGTCGCGGCCAGCGGGAAACTGTGGAGCCGAGCCGAACAGTGGCGGGGCGGCGGGCGCGCCGCGCCGCGCGGGCCGGGCCGGGCCAGGCAGGGCCGAGCAGCGCGGGGGAGGGGGAGCGCCGAGGCGAGCCGAGTCGAGCCGAGCCGAGCCGCGGCGCCCGGCCGGGACGGCCGAATCAATGCCGAGCCGAGCCGGGGCGCCAGGGCCGGGCTGGGCCGGGCCGCGCAGCAGGGCAGGGCCCCCGCGGACGGGACGGGACGGGACGCCCGTGATAATGAGGCGGGAGGCGGGCCAGCACGCGCGGCCGGCCACGTGGGGCGCCACCACCGCCGCTCACCCGCACCACGCGTAAGATTTGAAGAAGAAAAAAAATGACATTTCGTGAAAAATTAAAAATATTAACAAGCGACGTAACTCGTAGTATTGATGTTTATAAGGATATCCTTGCAAAACTATGGGATATATTTTCTTTCATTGACTTATGCACGCCAGGCACAAGGTGCTCGCGGGCGCAGCGCCGTCCGTGGCTCTTGGGCTCGGCTGCCCCCGCCCCGCCCCGTTCCAGCACGCTCCATTAGCGCGGCCAGCCGGCAGAAGTAACGCCGCAGTGAGCAGTGCGCGAATCAGCCCCTAACCCCGCCCCGCCCCGCCCCGCCTCGCCCCATCCCGGGGGGAAATAACAGGAGGGATAAATCACACTCGGTAACGTACACCCGCCGTGACCAGCACCCCCTTCCCTTTCTTTTTGGATCTAGGACAGCTCGCCCCAGCTAACTCGCCCCGGTACCAAGTCGCCCCATGCCCATTTCGCCCCGAGCCCAAGTCGCCCCAGTTCTAACTCGCCCCAATTAAAATTCATTTTTAAGGGATTTGGACCAATATCGTACCATTTTCTCCCATTTTTGCAGTGCAACTGCGCAAATTACGCCCTTGCTCGGTTGGCGCCATCGTGGTGCCCTCGTCGAGACCATTTTCGCTCATTTCCTACAGTGTACTGGCCACTTACGCCCTTGATCGCAAAAACGGTAAGAGATAG
Organism: Frankliniella intonsa; assembly: GCA_033675135.1. Classification (NCBI taxonomy): domain Eukaryota; kingdom Metazoa; phylum Arthropoda; class Insecta; order Thysanoptera; family Thripidae; genus Frankliniella; species Frankliniella intonsa. The sequence continues at coordinate 9,720,711 of CM066245.1, read as the reverse complement.
AACGAAACGGACGAAATTTTGGCCCAGAGGGTCGTAACTCGGCGAGTTATCCCTCAGGACCCCATAAAAAATTATAGGTATATAATTTTTTCCTTTCACGTAAAACACTCACAGAGACAAACATTGAACTATTTTGGCACTCAAGTGGCGTAATAGGCTTCGCTAACGTTCAGTCAATAATTTATTTCAGTGTCTAAATGGGGGTTGGGGTTGTCAGAATTTGCACCTTAAGATACCCCCAAAATTTCAACTCTCTAGCTCAACTCCTTCGGATGGAACAGACACACACACACACAAGGTCGTTTACATAAGCCCGCTTCAAAGCTTTTTCAAAGCAGACGGGCGGGCTGATAAAATAAAATGGGGCGAGATTTTGAAAATTTGGCGGATTGGGGCGAGTTGGCAAAAACTTGCATCCGGGACTCGCCCCCAAACCGGGGCGAGCTAGCCCTGGGGCGAGTTGTACCATGGGGCGAGTTAGCTGGGGCGAGATGTCCGGCACCCTTCTTTTTAGTTCGTCAGAGCACCCCGCCCCGCCCCGCCCCTCCTCACAGTCTTTCCTCCGCGCCCCCTGTCAGCCCACCCTCTGTGTCCGCCACCCCCGCCCCGCCCCGCCCCGCCCCGCCCTCGAGAGAGCGACACCGCAGCTGTTGCAATCCAAGTTTCTGCTGGAGACCGTCGCCGACGCGGCGGCGACACCATGGCACCCGGACGCGTCCGAAATAGCACGCCCCCTCCGCTCTCATACAGCCGCGGACATGCACCAGCAGAACCACCCCCGCACCCGCGTGGCCCGGGCCCGTCCCGGCGGACACTTTCGCACGCATCCTGCCGCAGCACCTGCGCAAGCGAGCGCACGGGACCTCATGCTCCCCGTACTCCTGGACGAGTTGGGGTCGGGTGGGGCCCGGGAGCAGCGCGCTCGCCTCGCCAGCCACAACTACGCCCGGTTATTGGACGGCCACTACATTCCTCCCCCCACCTCTCTCTCTCTCTCTCTCTCTCTCTCTCTCTCTCTCTCTCTCTCTCTCTCTCTCTCTCTCTCTCTCATTTTCGGTCAAATAATTTCACGTGGTGGTCCTCGCATGCGCCGCCCGCGCCATAGCGGCTGGAACGGGCCGCGCCGTCGCACACAACGTAAACACAATGACAGGTACACGTACATGTGGGTATTGTTTGAGCTGGGCGTGGGGGGAGGAGGAGGAAGTTGGGGGGCGGGGGTAGGGGGGGGCAACCGTGAAAAACTGTCTCTCAGAGTGAGAGGCGCACCGGCACGGCACGCGGGACAGGAAGCCAACACACACACACACACACACGCGCGCGCGCAGGGCCGGCGCGGCGCCCCCTACTCTACTGTCGCCTTGTGTCCTCCAGTCAGGTGAGGTGAGGTGAGGCGGCGTACGGCGAAGCGTTCTTTTCATTCATTCACGATATGTATACATCCGCACGCACTCGAAAAAAAAGAGGTGCGCATGACCTGTCTAGGCGCAGCGGTGGAAGTCGTGCGGAATTTCTTGTTTAGATTTTGTTTTTAATAAAGCTAAAATTTTACAACTTTTATCTAAAGACTGTGATTACTCGGAAAGCAACGTAAACACCCCTCACAATCCCCGGCCGCCACGCCACGCGTCGGCAGCAGCGGGCGACGCGACGCGACGCGGCGCCCCCGTTCCCGCGGGTCCTCCTGGCGCCTTTGGGTCCCTCCCCAGGCCCACCCCCGCCCCGCCCCGCCCCGCCGGACAGGTAGGCGGGAGGCGTCGGGAGCCCCCGGCAGGTAGGCAACCTGCTACACTAATTGCGGCCGGGAGCCACTCCACGATCTGAAGGACCCATTCATACCGTCACGCTCCGCACCGCGGCCCGCCACGCCACGCCACCGCACCGAGCACACAAGTGGCTTTAGGGGCCAAGTTCAGAGCACTCTCTCACTCCCCTCTCGCATTCACACGCACACACACACTCACACAGACATACCCAAGTGTGCTGTAACATGCCCTAGCGTACGACTTTGTTGCGAGGAGCCAGCCCGGGCGGCGCGAGCAGCAGGCCTGGAGCGCGGGAGCTCGGCTCGTGAGCGTATCCACGAGGGAGGCGAGCAGGAGCAGGAGCGCCACGGGGCCAACGCCCCCGCCCCGACCGCCCCTTACTCTGGACCAGTGCCGCGCACTACGCAGCGCCTGCCGCACGGTAAAAGACGAAGGACTCCTCAAATGTATCCCAATTACTCAAAGTCACGGTCGCTCGCGTCGCGCGCGTGCTCGCCTCACGCACGACCGAAATATTGACACATCGTGACGTAGTAAGACGAGGGCAAAGCGACGCAGACCCTCCCGGACGCTGGACGCCCTCCACGCCACCTCTGGACAAGCCGCAAGCAGCCGCGCCACCCGCCCCGGACCAAACGATCGGGCGCCCGACCAGAAAAAAAATAATACATAGAAAGAGATTGAGTGAGCCGAACCGTGCGGCGCGGCGCGGCACTCACGTCCGCGTTGGGCCGGGTGGCGCAACGGAGGCGGCCTTGACCGAGGCTAGGCGCGAGCGAGGCGTTCATCGCGCGGGTAAGGGTCACGTGGTCACGTGAGGAGAGGTGACGGATGGGACGGGAGGCGCCCACCGGGAGCACCTCGCCGTCATGACTCAGCGCCGCAGCCGCACCGCACCGCGATAGAGAAGCAGCCCGCCTGCTGGCCTCCATATATTAATAGGCCGCATGGCGTACCGTACCGTGCCGCACACAGACGCCACCCCGGCTCAGCAGGCCTGCTGCTGCTGCAGGCCAAACCCGCAGAAATAGCTCGATCCCGGCTGCAGAATCCTGCAGGATGCACCCACCCACCCACTTCAGTCCCCCGGCCTGGCCGCGCCGGGAGGTGTGACGGAGAGACGAAACAGTGAGCACCGAGGCACCGCCACCACCTGCCCACGCGTAAATCACCAGAGACGTGAAGTAGGGCTCCAAACAGAAGCCGCACTGCTATCTCGGTCGCCACTTTGCGGTCCTCGACGGCGACGCTCCGCGCCGCGCCGCACGCAGCACATGTGCGTTCCGCAGGTTCCTTCCCTTGACGCGGGCGCGGAGTATCGGCACCTGCCCGGCCCGGCGCGGCCGGACCCGCGGCGGGGCGCGCGCCGAGGCGACCTGCAAGCGCGGTGTATCCGCCCAAGGTAGCTGCTGCAGTGGGGTAGCGACGCCCACGGGGCGGACCGGTCGGATACGGAGAGATGGCTTTCGTTCGCAAATCGCGTAGATAGCAGAGCAGCGCAAACGTTTGAGAAGGGCGGTGACAGGTAGAGTAAAGTCTCTCGTTCAGAGAGTAGCGACTGTCTACCGGTCGCACGAGCAGCGCCTTGTAAAGCGCGCGGCACGGCGCGGCCTATTGTTAGGGGGCGCGGTGTTTCGGTACACAAATAAACAACAGGACCGCTGACCGCGCTGACCTAACGGAAAGATGCAGCAGGACGCGCAAGACACTCAGGGAAGACCCCCACCAGGGCCTCCTCCGGGACCTCCTCCGGGACCCCCAGCGGAGCCCGGCGCGGAGCCCCCGCCACGCACCGGCTGGACCCGCTCTCTCGCCAACGGGTAGGTGGGGAGGCCGTGCCGGGCCGGGCCGGGGGCCAGCCACACCCTGGTGGCGGAGGCCGTGAGCGAGGGACGAGTAACGCACGCCCCTGGCGCCCCGCCCCAGCTTGAGGCGGGTCTGGCGGATCAGCGGGCCGGGGGCGCTCATCAGCACGGCCTACATGAACTCGGGCAGCATCGAGGCCAACGTGGAGTCCGGGTCGGGCGCGCAGTTCCAGGTGAGACGCGTCGAGACTTACATGGCGTTGCTGCGCCCTGTGCTGACGGGATGCTGACGCTGACGCGCAGCTGCTGTGGCTGAACCTGCTGACGGCCCTGCTGAGCGTCCTGCTGCAGCGCCTGGCCCTGCGCCTGGGCGCCGCGTCCAAGCGCGGCCTGGCCGAGCACTGCACCACCTTCTACTGCCGGGCGCCGCGCTACTTCAAGTGGGCGCTCATGGAGGTGGCCATCCTGAGCAGCGACATGCAGAACGTCATCGGCACCGCCGTGGCGCTCCACATCCTCAGCAGGGCCTAGTACGCCTGGTGGCTGGAGCTGGTGCGGCCGAGCTCGTCGCTCGCGGCCAAGGCTCACGGCCTCCAGTGTGCCCCTGTCCGCAGGGGTGGTGCTGTCCCTGCTCGACACCACCGCGCTCCTGCTCATGGACCGCGCCGGCCCGCGCACGCTCCAGATGCTCTTCGCCTTCTTCGTCATCATGATAGCCAGCACGTTCGGCTACGAGGTGAGCCCGTCTGGCACGGCCTGGCAGGTCTGACAGGTCGACAGGCCCGCTGATACCGCCTCCCCCTGCAGTACTTCAAGGTGCTGCCGGACCAGGCGAGCGTCCTCAAGGGCATGGTCGTGCCAGCGTGCGAAGACTGCTCCAAGAACGTCTACATACTGGTGGTGTCGCTGATCGGCACCGGCCTCACGCCGCACAATCTCTTCCTGCACTCGGGCCTCGTGAAGGTGCGCGGCGCACCCAACTCCAGCAACTTTTCAATGAGCTCCCCTTCATGAAGTCCACCGCCCGCGTAGGAAATGGTAGACCGCAGGGGCTTCGAGGACGTGCAGATCTCGGGCGTCAACTTCGTGCTGCTGCTGGAGGTGTGCCTGGCCGTGCTCGTGTCGTACGTCTTCAACGTCTTCATCACCTCCGCCATCGGCGCCATCGTCTACGGCCAGACCAACAGCCAGCTGGTGAGCAGGCGCGCAGGCGCGCGGGGCCCGGCGGGGCGGGCGCGAGCAAAGCACGGCACTCTACACCAGCCTCTCATTTCAGAGGGAAGAGTGTCTCTCCGGCGGCAGCCCCTTCGCCGACGTGTTTCCGGTGAGTCAGCCTGCTATAACTTCCGCTCTGCCGGGCCTGCCCTTCTCTAGTCTTCCCTTGTCCGACAGAACGACAACGAGACGGCCACGGCGGACATCTACACGGGCGGGGTGTTCCTGGGGTGCCGCCACGGGTCGGCGGCGCTCACCATGTGGTCTCTGGGCGTGCTGACGGCCGCGCTGGCGGGGACTCTGCACAGCTCTCGCGCCGGCCGCTTCATCATGGAGGTTCCGCATTTGCTTCGGAGGAACTTGAGAAACCTTGAGACTTCCCTGGAATACCGATTGTCCCGGCCGCAGGGCTTCCTCCGCGTCCAGTGGAGCCACTGGCGGCGCGCCGTGGTGGTGCGCCTGCTGTCCGCCACGCCGATGCTCTTCGTCGCGCTCTACAGCGACGTCACCACGCTGGTCGCCGTCAACTCGCTCCTCAACCTGGTGCTCAGCCTGCACCTGCCGGCCGCGGCCATCCCGGCCATCGCGCTCACCGCCAACCGCGGCGTCATGGGGGAGCACGTCAGCAGCAAGTGAGAACGCCCCGTGCGCCGGCCCCGTGCTCCTGGCCGAGGCCCTCCATGTCCGCGTCCCCGGTGCCGCAGGTTCTCCACGGCCTCGTCGCTGCTGCTCACGTCCGGGGTGGTCGCCACCAACGCGTACCTGGGCGTGCGCCTGGCCTACGACTGGCTGCCGTCCTCGTGGGGCTACGTGCTGGGCGCCGTGCTCCTGGGCCTCGGCTACCTGGCGCACATCATCTACCTCCTGCTGGACATGGCGTCCTCCTGCGGCGCGTGCGGCAAGCTGTCGGCGTGCAGGGTGAGCGGCGGCGGAACGACCCGGCACAGTCCCGCGCGCGTTGGGCTGCCTACCCTCACGGCGCACCGTGTTGCAGTTCGGCCAGCGGTTCCTGAACCAGCCCACGTCCTGCCCCAGATAAGCGCCGCCGCTGTTGCCGGGGCCCCGGCGGCATGAGCCTGGGAGTCATGACGATGGTCTTGTCCACCGCGGCGAATACGTTTCTACTGCGGCGCCACTCATGTATTGACGAGCCGCACTGTACAAAGCTAGGCGAGGGTTCGGGACGCCCGTTTGAAATGCCGTCGCGTCGCCGACAGCTTTTGTGACAGACCGGCCCGGCCCCAGCCGCCCGGGCCGCCAGCAGCAGCTCGAGCTGTCGTTTGCCGAGCTGCGAGCGTGAGGCGGAAGCGGACAACAAATGTAACAATACGGCGCCAGCTTTGAATTATGATTACGCCGATGATTTGGATGTTATGGTCCTCAAGGACACTTCGCAAACTGCCGTGCGCCATACATGCAACAAACACACTTCGGCCTAAAAATGCTTGCTAAATTCCAACCACCGCGACACACGGTAACACAGTTGCGCGCGCACACTGATTTAAAAAGTCAATTATCTCGCCATTAGGATAGCTCCGGTCCAAAGTGTTGCTACTTTATCAGCACACGCGCAACAAAGAAAACGGTGACTCCCCGGGTGCTTTTTTTTTCTCTGAATTTTTTTAGTCATGAGTCGGCATTGACTCTCGCTATCACAGAAGTGTTAGTAATGGCGGGAGAGCAGGACGCGGGGAGGGGGGGACGGGGTAGGACCACGGCGGGACGGCGATCATGAGAGTCCACCCACGCAGCCCCGCCCCGACCGTCCAGGCCCGGCGCGGCCCGGCCACTGAGTGGTGTGGTGCCATACCGACGAAACCCTTCAGTTCTTAGACTTTGTAAGCGCCCGAGGGCGAGGCCTGTATCTACACCACACGAACGAGTCCATCGCCACGGTGGCACCGTGCTGCTGACTGTCGGCATCCCCGCGGCCCGTGCAGTTCAAACTGGAAACGACCTGAGACGGCCGCCGCTTTGGGTCAGGGGCGCGGGGAGAGATAGGCGACGGCGGAGGGCGGGCGAGAAATAGTTACTGGGTCAGTCGAATTGGGAGGCCCTTTTAGTCCGTCGCCGTGGAGGTCCCTCCTGGCGCGACGCGGGCGGGAGGCCACGAGGACCGGGTCCCCCCGCACCGCCCCGCCCCCGCACCGGCCGCGTCGGGCATGGTCGGGCACGCCGAGGCAAAGCGACGGATCTAGTGGGCAGGAGACAAGCGGTTGTACCAGTGGCTAGCCAATCATCTTTGTCGCACTTTGTCGCACTCCCCCCTCTCTTTCGATAAGAGCCTCTCTCTCCATCTCACTCGTTCTCTGGGGCTATAGTGGCGTGAGTACCTCACAATGTCTTGACGACTTTCGCGAATAGTCGTCTGGTACGCTACGGGCCATGTACCAACCGCATGCTACTCGCCAGAAAAAAAAAACCGTCGCACTCACGTGCGGATTGGCCGGACCGGACGGGAGTTGAGGAGTTGTAGGAGAGAGGAGTGGGAGGTTATGGAGTGTTTCAGCAATCGAGGCAATTGCTGCTGTTGCTCCTCGCGACCGAAAAACAGACAAAACACTTCAAAAAAAGCCGGAGGTGAGTGCATTCTTTTCCGTGCCGGGCGAGAAAACGATGAAAAACACCGATAGTGACAAGACTTCTCCGTTCGGAGGGACCATAAAGTATGGAAATTTCCTTACTTCATGGGAGGGACTGTCGGGGCGCGGCGCGGCGCCGGCCTCAGCATGACGTTGCCACCAGGGCCGGGGGCGGGGGTGGGTCCTGGGCCCGCCTCATGACAAACAAACCGCTTCCTTGGCGGATTTGCGCGAGGCGAATTCGAGCAAACGGTTTATAGCCGAGGCTCAGCCAGGTGGACACCACGTGTTGCAACATGATTTACAGCTATATAGCCGGCCGGCCTTAAGAGGGCCGATAGCGACACAAGTGATACAAGTTCATCGCGGCGGTGCGGACTGAAGCCTAGAGTGCCACCGCCATTCAGATGGCTGGATGACCACGATGAATAAACGCGACCGCGCGCCATCGCAAAACTATTAAATGGCAATTTGCACTCGGCAAAAACATTGAGATATCTTTTGTATTTTTTTGCAAATTTGTTTAAAAACTCTCTTCCCATGCAGCGGTAATTCAGGGAATACCCGCGCGTTTGCCGCTGAACCAGTTTGAAAAAGGGGTTAGGTAGGCCGAGGGATGCTGGGGAGGACCGCCCGCCGCGCCGCGCCCCGCCCCGCCCGGTGCGAGAGCAGACAGGTGGGGAGGTGGGTAATTCAGCAGCCATGCGCTGCTACCTCAGCGCTGACGTCAGAGACGGACAAGCACACGAGAAACGAGCCAAACGAGCGAGGCCCGGGCCGGGGCCGGGGCCGGGCGGGCAGGGAGTCATTATTCAAGTACCGGCGCAGGCGGTGAAGGGCGGCGCGCGACCTGCCCGACCCGTACCGACCCGTCCCGGACCGGACCCGCGCCGGCCTTGAGCAGGGGGTACACGACCAGGACCAGGTGCGCGGCCGAGACATCGCCCCGGTCCGGTCCGGCCCGACCTCGTCACCAACACGGCGGCCATGGCCGAGGCTTTCTTCGCCCTCACGGGGGCTTTGCTCCTCCGAAACTTTCCGAAGAAAGCACCGTCCTGCTGCCGCGCCGCCCCGCGCCGCCCCGCGCCGCCCCGCGCCGCCCCGCCCCCTCCCGCGGGCAGAGGCCCGGCCCCGGCCCAGACGTCCTCGCGGCGCTATCCGACCCGCGCGGCACAAAGCGAGAGAGGGAGAGAGAGGTGGGGGAGAGGGAGCGAGAGAGGGAGAGAGTAGGCGCAGGCGGTCCGCACGGCCGCGAGGTTCGCGCCAGCCAGCGCGGAGCTCTCCGTCGCGTCAGCAGTGTCTCGCGGACCGTGGGGCAGTAAGGAAGCTCAGCTCAGCTCAGCTCGGCGGATTCCTCTCTCTCCTGCTCCTGCCCACCCCGCCACCGGCCGAGTTGTGAGCGCCCCTGCGCGCAGACGGACCCGCCCCGCCCCGAACCGCCCCGCCCCGCCCCGCCCGGCACCGCACCAGCCCCTCAGCCTGAGCGCGCAGGCCGCCGACGACGACCCCAGCGCCCCGGGCGCACCCCGACCGACCAGGCCTTCCGCCGTCAACCATCCCCCACTCAGGTTGGTACGCGCCCAGGGCCGGGCCCCGACACCCGCGCGCCGGAAAGCTGCAGGGCAGCCCATGACAGATCGATAAAGGGCCGTGAAACGCAAAACGATTAACGTGATCGGCGGCCAGTTACAGAGTTGTGTTATCAACCATAAGCCCCTCCTATGAAAGGGCGCGTGGGCCGAGTGGTCGCGCCACACAAAGTGGCCTCACGGCAGGTTGGGAACCCTGGCAGGCACTTGTGCGCGCCGCGCCCGCCGGCCGGTCCGGTAGCATTTGCGACCGCGTAATGCGTACCACTCGACGCTCATTACCGTCGTGTGTACGCAGAAGAAAAAAAATATAGGAATGCGGACCGGTTTTTTGGGGGGAGGGGGGGGGGGGGGGTGCCGTCACTGCTAGTAATTTGACGATTGTGAATCCCGCGGGTTTGCCTACGCTGGGGGCCATGGCAGACCCGGTGTATTCTCTAAGACATACGTGTCCGCTTGACTTTGTATGAAAAGCGCTGTACAGCACGGTTTCTTTTGTGATTGTCCTCTGAAGAAGGCCTCTTTCGACTCTCCCGTGTCGCTGATACCGAGGCGATAACGCCGCGGTGCAGCGGTGCAAGGAAAAATGCCAATGATCTTGTTGTGAACCTCACAAAAACAAAACCTGTGAATTGCAGTTCCCGCGGAGAAGGGGCTGGCATACAGGAAATATGCCGTTCCTGAGACAACGGCAGGGGAAAGGGCACCACTCATTCGCGATGTTAGAAGTCAAACATAGGTTTGGCGAGATTACATATCGCGAGGTGGATTTAACCGCGGCAAACAAACGCTTGCGAGAATTAGGACCATGCCGCTTTCGTTCCATGAACGAGCGTCGAGACGCCCAATGTATGACGCTGTTGTGGGATCACGTGCACGTGCATGATTAAGAGAACCACGCCCGCTATCTGACAAACAGAGACTTAAAGAAGAGGGAAAATAATCAGATTAGACGTCATTTACGTCAATAACTGCACCGGAAATTCAATTGCAGTTCGTTGTTATGCATATTTAACAAGTTTTTTTTTTTTTTAATCAACATCTCTAATGTCAAATCTCAACTCGACTCATGTTGCATTTTACTTTCTTTCAGACGCATTGGCTATCGGGTGGAAAGTTGAGCACTGGATAAAAAGACGCAGAAAAAGATGCAAAACGACAATGCAGCGTTCCAATACGATCCGGTGAGTACATACAACTCTGCAGAAAAGAAAACGAGATAATTTCTTTTGAATGCACCGCAAAACTGTGCGTGCAACACAGCGAGCGACCGGCTTCTCGGAACCTCGCGAGCGAAGTGTGACGCGCCTGGCCTGCCGGGCCGGGCCTGCCGCGCACAGCCTTGTAGGCCTTGCACCGGACTTGCCGGCCACCGGCTCTCGCTCTCGCTAAGTGAGGTTTGGCAGAAGAGGCCACTGCTACGCAGCTCCCCATTGATCTACTTGTTAGCAAAGGACAGAGACGGGAAAAAAACCGCGAGAGTAACGGCCCACCTACGGAACCCAGAATTATTCTTTTAAATACATTTTCAGCACGACGAACTTGTTGTTAACGCGACTTAAATGTAACGTTTTAAAAAATAATTTTTCAGCGGTAAAAGTACTTCAATATTATTTTAATATTATTTCGACTTTGGTTTTTCCAAACGCTTGCGAGGCTATCTGCTCCCGCGTGCAGGTCTCCTAGTCCATTTCACGCCAATTTAATCCGATACGATCAATCTGTAGAGTGGCTGGTAGCAACTTCGCGTGTCAGCACGTATCAATTCCAGAGGTTTTAAAACAAATCCTCTGTATTTACTTACGTCAGAGAAATCAGAACTGCCTTCCTGAAACGGCGGTTCTTTATAACCAGCATTTATCGCATCGCATTTACGCGTGGCGCGGCGCGCGCGACCACGCCCCGCGACCACCAATTAAACGCCGTTTTGTTCCGTCTCCGCCCGCGGCAAATTCCCTTATCCTTCGAATTTTCTCCCATTTCTTTCGAGTCGTTTGGAAGAAGCGCGTGTGCTAATCGTGCCGACTGCGATTCCCCGACGCGGGTGCGAGTGCGCTGCACCATTACCACTGAGGGAGGTCAGCCACCTCAAGTACTGCACCATCGCCTTATCTTTCTGGGCAGAATTTAGTTTTGGGGGTTTCGTCGTCACTCTTTGTGCGAATGATACACTCTCAGACCGCTATAGACATTTTCGGAATAAATTATAGACGTATATAAACCAGCATAATATAGAAAAATTGTCTATACCTGCAGAAAATTTTCGCCATAATTTTATACACTTTTTCAAAAATGTGCATAATTAAACCGAAAAATTCCCCACATATGGAGAAAAAATGTTTTCCATATTATGCTAGCGCATATAAGTCTGTAGCTTATAATAAAAGAGATTTTTATAGAAAAAAATGTCTATAACGGTCTGACAGTGTACAGTGATTGTGCTCGCGTAGAATCCCTGCTACGCCATGTCCCAATGAATGGTGGCGAGCGAGCGGGAGAGAGAGAGAGAGAGAGAGAGAGAGAGAGAGAGAGAGGGAGAGAGACAGAGAGAGAGGGAGAGAGAGGGAGAGAGAGAGAGAGAGAGAGAGAGAGAGAGAGAGAGGGGGGGGGAGAAGGATGCGTGGGGCTGATGACCCACAGAGGTGGCTCCAGCGACAACTGGTTTAGTCTGGATTTACGATGCCGTGCTAAGTTGCGGGGCAGGGCACACTGCCAAAAATGAAAACAGCTGTCTTTGGCCGGTTGCGGGCTCCTTAGGCTAGGTCAGCGAGCGGCGCGGGCCCGGGGCGGCGCGCTCTGCGGACGCCAGGCCAGACCGAGTGGGACTCTGCTAGACGGGACGGGTGGGCTAGGCTAGGCTAGGCTAGGCAGGCAGGCAAAAACCAGATCCGACCCACTAGTTTGTGTTACCGGACGATGCCGAACCCTGCGAAAATTCTTTCACAGTTGTGCGAAGTGATAGGTGTTCAGAATTGGACTTGGTCCGTCAGTCAGAGCCGAGCATGCTAGAACCCTGGTCACTGACCTCTCTGTTTGTTTCTCGTCCCCTCTCTCCTTCTCCATAAAACTCACCTCTCCGTCTCTCTCACTGCGCTTTCAGTTCCACTAGGCCAATCTGCGTACCGCTTCCGCCTTCACTTTGCTCACGCATCACTGGACTTGACGATGACAGGGGATGATATAATACTATAAGGCGCCAGGGCTGCTGCCCACTGCCCACCGCCCCGCATAACAATAACGCTTGCGTGCACTCCGCTAGGGAGGCCTGACCCCTTAAAGATACCGCAACACATGCACGCGTGCCGTCGTGTTGCCTACCTACCAGGGGTCTCTAGCTGCGCGTTCCATTGCGCGCTCGGCCTACACTACCGCTGTATATCCGGTAGTTTCAGATTGCCCTTAAGTGATGTTTTTTTTTTTCGTAAAATTGAGAAGGACAGTGGGCGCCCCACCGGGCCACGCCACGCCGCGCCGTCATGACCAGGTGTAACGCTAGGCCGCCGCGCGACCTTGAACAGACGCGCAGCAGAGCTGCACGCAACGCGGGAATCAGTAACGCGAAATACATTTTCTCACTGCTGGTCTGGTCCAGCCGGCCGGGCCGGGCCGGACACCGCGGCCTCCCCGACCGGGACGGACATCCACCGCGTTACACAGCGTGACACGGCCGCAGCATCTCGCCGCGGCGGCACGGTCAGGGTGACGCGACCGATACGCGATCGCCGGATCAAGCCGAAAAAGGGGCAGGGCGTGACGGTGGCGGGGGACGTCACACTCGAGAGCAAGGACTGCGGCCCCTGCCCGGCCCCTGCCCGGCCCCGGCCCGGCCCCTGCCCGCCAGAGAGTCGAGGAATATTCCTCCGGCCGAGGTGTGTCAACAGCCGAGGCGCAGCGCGGCGCACTCTGCCCTGCCCCTGCTGTTGCCGAGGCCCGGTGTGCCCGGCCCGGGCCGCGGCCTAAGTATCCCCATAGCTCACTTGACACGACCCGGCCGGCGTTATAGCGTCACACAGGGGCGACGGGACGTAACCTCAGTCTCCTTTCCCTGCTATGGGGCGCGCCCCGAGCCATACCATTGCGTACAACGTTCACACTCGTTGACTAAAATGCCGTTTCCTTTCCGTTTCTGTTCCAGACTGACCCGGCCGCTACTTCAGCAAGGTACGAGGCAAGGTATGTACATCTCCCGCCTCTGGCCGGCGTCACACGGTGTGACGTGAACTGAGGTCGCATGCGACCTCCCGGGCACGTCGCACTTGCATGTGTGACACATTGTCACATTAGTTTGACATATGCAATGCCCGCGAACTTCACGCCCCCTTATCAAAAGGAATGCAAGTATCCTTCGATTAATGACGACAAAAACAAACGTCTCCTCGCGGACCCGCCGCGCCCCGGCCTTCCCTTTGCACAGCAGCACTGCTATCTACCTGCGAGCCGAGCCACGCCCACCGCGGCGGGGCGGGGCGGGGCTCTCGCTGATAGGGCGGCTAATCAATAGGCATAAACCATGCAACGAGCAGGTGATAGCAAAGTGATTTTCCTTTGCTTAAGTCCCTAAACGATCGAGGTCCGGGCGCCAGACGGCAAGCGCGCGAGCGCGCACACACACACTAACGCACTGCAATTGCGCCTCTTTGGTCGACGCCGCGCCAAGGGCCTTCCCCGCGGCGGGGCGTCGGGTCGGACGCACGCCACTGTGACGTCACGCGAAACGATACGGGGGAGCATTTCGATAATGAATCAAGTGCGACGGGCTGGGGTAGGTAGTAGTGGAGGTAACCGGTTATGCGTGCGACCATAAGTGCAACGCGCTGCGGCCGCGCGGCGCGCCATGCCGCGGGTCAGATTTGGGTCACATACGCGGCTCATTACTGTGCCACGCGCCGCCACGCGCCGCCACGCCGCGCCCACGTGTCGCTGGCATGCCGGTGATAGGTGGCGCGGGGCAGAGGCCCTCACCGCGTCGCCTCGCCCCGCCGGCCTTGCACATTCCCTCCCCGCTGACACTCTCTCGGGGCGCGATAAATGTAGCAGCAGCTGCTGCAAAAGTTCGCGGGCAACAACCACAAAGACACTCAGCAACACTAGCGGGAAAGAAAAGCGGCTCACGCGCGCCCGCCCGATTCATGTCCGCAGGAGACCGAAAGCAAAGGTGGACTTGGCGTATGCAGCCGCCGTAAAGCAGCACACGACGATGGAGGCGCCCCTACCTTTAAGAAACGTGACCGCCGAACGCCACGGCAAGGACCCGGAGGCCGACGAGTACGACCCATTCGAGCACCGCGAGGTGGAGCACCCGCTCACGTGAGTAGTCCCGGCGGCAGCCTGCAAACATAGAAAGGGCGGGAATATTAGAATCTTTGCAAACCTAGCTAACATTTCACTCTTGTCCGGTTCAGAAACTTCGACGTGCTCTTCCACATGATGAAAGCCTCGTGCGGCAGCGGCATCCTCGCCATGCCGCAGGCCTTCTACCACGCGGGCTACCTCCTCGGCCTCGTGGGCACCACGATCATCGGCTTCCTCTGCACGTACTGCGTCCACATTCTGGTGAGTGAGTGTGACGTCAGGGGGACTCCCCACGCCCCGCCGCGCAGGGTCGCTAACCAGCCAACCACCCCCCGCCCTCTGCCTCTAGATCCAGTCGGAGTACGCGGTATGCAAAAGGCGAAAAGTGCCCAGCATGAACTACCATGAGATCGCGAGGGAGTCCTTCCTGGAGGGCCCGCCCATCTTCCGGAGGCTGTCCAAAGTCGCAGAGTAAGTGGCGCCTTCTAACCTTTCAGCCATTACATTACAACCGAATTTTAGGGGATAGCAGTTGAGGTAATTTCAGCACTGCTCGGCCGCGTTTTGATATCCGTTTGCCGTTTTGTCCAGGGCATCGATACACGTTTCTTTAGGTATATATGAGATTGGTGCCTGCGGTGCATACACAATTTTCGTCGCAAATAGTATAAAACAGGTAATGATTATCTCCCTGCCAACACTTCCAGCGCGGATGCGGGTTGCTTTGCTGTTGTCTGTATATGCAGTTGGATATGTACAGTATTGTGAAATTATCCCTTCCCATAGCCAGCGCAGTAGTGAGAGTGGTTGTTTGATGTGTTGTCACCCTGCTTGCTGATTCTAATATTGTTTTAGAGCACCTTCAATGACATAGATAATGGCTGGTGCATACTGCACAAGCAATAGATTTATGGCTGCGGTTCATAGACTCATTTGCAGGTCGTCCACCAGTGAAAGGAGTCAGAAAAAGAGAAATCTTAAACTGATGATGGTCCTGGCAAAAGCCACTTACAACTGGTTTATTCTGTAGGTACACGGAACACATCTTCCTGTGCATCTACCAGATCGGTACCATGTCGGTGTACACAGTGTTTGTAGCGAACAGTTTTAAAGTGGTGAGTAAAACTGATTAAATTGTTCGGCACTGTGAAAAATATCTTGATTAACTTTTAATTTTTAACTATTTTAATTTGCGAACCGAAGTCATCAGTTCGTGAACAGTCAGATACCTTTAAATATGTGGATTAAAATTAAAATAATAATAATAATAAAAAAAAATAAAAAAAAATTAAAAAAAAAACAACTTTGCAAAATTAAATTGCAATGACATTAGTAAAATTTTCCCCGAGAACCGACAAGTGTTTTTCACAGTGGAATTTTTGCTCGAAAAATATCAGCTGTTGCGAAACTGGGCTCGAAATAAATATTAATATTAAAGTCGCTAGGGGGAGTCGGGTGCAATACTAGAATCTTTGTCAGAAACACTCGTAATTCAGAATCATCTTTGCTCATTAGTGAAAGCCTTTTGTGAAGTGTTCTTTGCAATCTATGTTGTGCTTTTTGTGGTATGTTTATCAAACGCGTTTAGATGTATTGAGTAGAATATATTTCGGCGAGATAAATTCCCTTTCTGAATGTATAAACTATAGTTGACGATATTACAAGGCTTGTCTAATTTTGCATAATGTATACGTTACATAAACGACAATAACTGTGTCTGTGGTTCGCTTTTCTGTCTAGTTTCGTACGCAGCTTAACGCATATTGATGTGTTGTAAACAATATTATTTTACGAACAGTGTTTAACCGTGGCCACATTCGTTTTTTAAAAAAAAACTGTGTAAAAGTGCTCATTACGCATAAGTTTACGCCGTATTTTTTTAACTCATGGGTTAGCTGCGGGCCTCATAAAGATGTTCTACAATTCCTTTCGATCCTCAGGTGGTCGACCAGCACGGCGCAAACATCGACATAAGACTCTACATGTGCATGCTGCTCATCCCCCTCATCCTCCTCAACTTCGTCCGCAACCTCAAGTACCTGGCGCCCCTGTCCAGTTTCGCTCTGGTGGCCACAGTCGCCGCGTTCGGCGTCACGCTTAAATACGTCTTCACCGACCTGCCGCCTCTCTCGGAGCGGGATCCCGTAGGAGAGGTCAAAAACTGGCCCCTCTTTTTCGGGACAGTCATCTTCGCCCTGGAAGCCATTGGTGTGGTAAGTATTAGTATTGCCTACCCCCACGCCACTCTCTCTTTCTCCTCTGCCGTTTAAGGTCAGTGAGTTAGCAAACTTTTGGCCAGCGGTGCTGCACTGAGATGCGCCGGACTGGGCTGCCGGGTCGGGTCATGGCAGTTGTGTGTCAAGGCCGCGCAAGGCTCCGCTCCGCTCATGCACAAGGTGGTCATGTCTGGTTGGCGACCTACGCGGTAGTGCCAAACCTTCTGGCACCGGGCCAGGGCTTCCTCCTCCGCGTATCCCCATTCTCTTCGCATCGTGCCCTCCCCTCTCCCCTGAACCAGTCCGCTTAATCGGAAGGTCTTTTCCGACAGGCGACTTGAGAAAGCGACAGCAATAAGACAATAATGCTAAGAAAGAAAGAAAGAAAAAAAGGGTTGCGGTTGTGCTCGGGCGTCGTCGAGCAGCTCATGAGCAAACCGGTACGCGGGACACGCACCGCGCGCGGCAGTGAGAACCTGCTCCGAGACAATATCTTCTCGCCCATTTAAATCGCGAGCGCGTAAAAGAATCTCAAGGCCTTCGCGCGAAGGTGCCCCGGGAGAATGGCGGGAAATGGCAGGCGCGCCCGAGGCGGGGCGTGTTGTACACGGAGCCCGGCCGCGTGCGCCTCGCTACAGCCTTCCTGGAGGGAGACGTCACCCGCTGACGACACATCTGCCTGCAGGTGGTGCCCCTCGGCAACGAGATGCGCCGGCCGCAGAAGTACCTCGGCATCACGGGCGTGCTCAACCGCGGCATGGTCCCCATCGTCCTGCTCTACATCTTTATGGGCTTCTTCGGCTACATCAAGTACGGCTCCAAAGTCAGCGGCAGCATCACCCTCGACCTCCCCGAAGGAGAACCGTGAGTATCCGATCCCGAACGAAAAAAACTAACCCCCGCCCTTTCTTGCCCGCGTGACCTAATCGTGTTGTCGTGTGTGTCGCAGACTGGCCCAGGCCGTCAAGATACTCATCGCCCTGGCCATCTTCGGCTCGCACCCCCTGCAGTGCTACGTCGTCATCGACATCATCTGGGGCACGTACCTGCAGCCGCGCTTCGAGAAGCACCCCCGCGTCCTGACCATCGAGTACTGCGTGCGCGCGCTCATCGTCATCACGGCCTGTGAGTACCCCGCCCAGCGCACCCCCGCACGAGTCGCGGGCCGAAACTAAACCCTCCGCTCTGACCTCTCGACAGTCCTGTTCGCCGTGGCCATCCCCAACCTGGGGCCCTTCATCTCGCTGGTGGGCGCCCTCTCCCTGTCCGTGGTGGGCATCATGCTGCCCGCCCTCATCCAGCTCAGCACCTTCTGGTACCACACGACGGGCGCCGCCTTCCAGTGGCTCCTCGTCAAGAACAGCCTGCTGTCCGTCTTCGCCATCATCGGGCTCGTCTCCGGCACCTACGCCTCCATCCTCGACATCGTCGCCAACATGTAGCGCGCTGCTCAAACGTCACCTAATCTTTAGCCAATAACAGAGACTGACTAAATAAATTAATGCCCGCCCCGCCCCGCCGCCGGCCAGGCCACGACGCTCTCAAACGCGCAGAGCAGAGCACGCCGCGGGGTCAGAGATCCACTCTAGAAAAGTGTTTTCAGAACTTTAAGGCAATGTTCTTGCATTAAGAACACCAATTTTTTGGGTGCGTATGTGGACGTAAAGCGATAGAGTACCTGATATTCCCGATTAAGTCTACCGGAGGCCATGTGATAATACGTAAGAGAGTCTGGAGACGACGCTCCCGCACTGACAACTGTTACCATAACAGTCCTCTTTTTTTTCTACTGTGCAATTGTGAAGTGACTTGCGTCGTATGACCGTTTTTATCAAACTCATTTTAAGATAAAATAATATTGTTGTAAAAAAAAATCTAAAAACTTCTTCATTTTATCGAGTGTTTTTTTTTTTTTAAACCCCAACACCCCTTGGTTTTCACGCCGCAATGAAATTTTGCTGTAAATCAGTTTTATCAGCATTTCATCTAAAGAAAGATACGCGAAAAAATAAACTTGCGAAAAAATGATAAAATACCCCTCGCAGTACACCTCCCACACGTGGAGCGGTAAACATGCCAGTGCGTCCGGTCCGCGGTGGAGCGTGGCGCGGCGGGACGCGACTTCTGCAGCCGCCCCGCTAATCACGCGGCGGGCGGCATTGACAGCGCCGCCGAGGTCCTCGCCTCAACGAGGTGACCCAAGGACTGTGAGCTGGTCCTCAACGAGGTCCTGGCCGAGGTCGACACCGAGCATGCCCGGCCCGCACAGGGCCCCTGAACTAGCAGGGCAAGGGCTGGCAGGCTGGGCAGCGGAGAAGAGGTGGGACGGGTTGCCTATCCTACAGGCGTCTCACAGGACGGGGTAGTGAGGACGCTCCTAACTCCCTGCCCTTGCCCCCGGGTACGCGCCCTTCTAAGCGAGGACCTGGGCCGTTTGATCGGCTAAACGGCATTTACTCGCGGCGCCCGTCCTGGCGTAACGTCACCCGCCCACCCTAATCCTCCAATAGCGCGATATCCGCGACCCGTAATGACGTCAGTTTGACACCCCCGTGACGCCCCCGCCTCCACGCGAGCCTGTCGTCGGCGACGTGTCCGCTTCGCGAGCCGGCGGCGACGGCCGGCTAGCGTCTTCTAGATAGAAGCCGCGACAGTAAACAACCAATCCCCGCACACGGGCGTGTCTGCAGGGAGGTGGGGGTGGGGGATGGGAGCGGGACAGGATCACGTGTTGGAAGTGCACGTAGACGCGTGTTCTGCAGCGCCGCCCGCACCGCGCCACCCCGCGCGCGGGGCAACCTCAGCTCAAGTGCGGCGGAGGTGGCTGGCCTAGCCGAGCCCGCTCGATAAAGACCGTTTGCCATCGATAAGGCGCCGGCGATGAGGAGCGAGGCGGGCCGGGGTTAATCTCATGGCGGGATGGAAAAGTTGCCATCTGTCCGAAACGGGACGGCAGGACGCCGAAGTTGACATGAAGCAGGGGGGAGACGGTGGAGCCGAGGCCCGCGGGCGGCCCGCGTCGTGTCGGGACCCCCGGGCGGGCGGAGAGGAGAGGGGACGGCGTTGTTGTCGTCTGCCCGCACCCGCCCCGCCGTCCCATCCCGTCCCCGAGCTTGTGGAAACATTATAAACGCGACAGTAAAGTAAATGGCAAATGCCTGGCCGCTCCACCCCGCCGCGCTGCGCCGCGCCGCGCAGGCTGGCAGGGAAGGGAGGAGGGGGGCGGGGCGGGAGAACCTCCCACCACGGGCTCGGTCAGGATCTCAACGTCTCGCGGCCCCCAGCCCGGCCCGGCCCCGGCCCCAGCGGCCCCACAGCCCCACCGGCAGCACAGCCGCGCACTCCTTCAAACGTGCGCCGACAGCGCCGCGCTCAACCTCGCGCCGTCCGCCCCGGCCCGTCCAGGCCCCTGCACCAGCACCTGCACCAGCACGCCGTCGAGGAGGTGGTCTCCCCCCGCCCCCGCGCCCTGCCCGTTCTTATGAGTTCCTCCGACGGCTTCGCCCGCTCGCCCGTCACCCGCAACAACCACGCGCAACACGCGCCCGCCGCCGTCAAGACCCGTCACAGCCAGGTCCAGCGCCGCGGCCCCGTCGTCACCCGCAACAACCACGCGCAACACAGCCGTCACAGCGAGGCGCAGCAGCCCCGGGCCCCCGTCGTCACGCGTCACAACCACGCGCAACACAGCAAGCGCCAGTGGGGAGGCACGCGGAGGTCGCCGTGCTCCGGAGTCATCTGCGACCGTAGCGACAAGTCGTCATGGCGCACACCAACCCGGGCTTCACGGTGAGTACGGAGGGGAACAGGGGTGGCGAGGGTTGCCTACAGGCGCGGGGCGCCGAGCGTGTAGGCAGCCCGGGCGCGCGCACGCATGGTGGGCGGCGCGCTGCAGGCGCTCTCCAGCACCGCGGGGAAGCAGGCCGTCAGGGCGCCGCTCGGGACGAGACGACCTCTAAGGTGAGGCGGGGCGGGGCGGGGCGCGGAGGAGCGTTCGCACAGTTTGCAACAACGTGTTCCGCCCAAGGTTCTGCGCGTCTACACGGCGCCGCCGGGCAGTAGGCGCAGTAGGCCCGGGGCAGGAGGCCGCGTTGAGCGCCGTCCCTCCCCGGGCCGAGGTACGGTATGAGAAGTGCCCGCGCACCCCGCCCCGCCCCGCCCGGCCCGGCCCGGCCCGGCCCCGCCGCGCCCTGGCCCAACCCCGCCACCGGCAACCGGCAGCGCGCCGACAGCCTCCCTGGCACCGCGCCGAGTTGGATAACGTGTCGTCACACTGGCCCCGGCCCGGCCGGGCAGGCTGGTCTGGATAGCGACGTATCGCGTTTATCAGGGCCACCAATAGAAATCAGCACTAGAGCGTCGACCCCGCGCGGCATGGTAGCTCACAGACAAGCAAAATTGTAAAGCAATAGTTCGCAGCAGGGGAAACCAACAACAGCCAGGAGCTGTCCAAGCTGCGCAGTGGCTGCACCACTACTAGCTTAGGCGTAGGCTGCTCACCCTCGCGCGAGTCCAAGGGCAGGCAGGCATGGCACCACCAGCCCAAAGTGCACCGCTGCTGGTGCAGTATTTCTAAGAACAATCATTTCGCAGAAATGAGGGGCAGGCGCCTAGAACCATTTAGTCATCAGGCCCTTCATCCGCGTTCTATCGTTTAATCTTCGGCAAACGGCATACTTTGTGACAAACTTCTTATCAGACAGTTTCACTTCTTTAGCGACATGCGCTCCCCTCCCCACCCCTCTCCTCGTTCCGCGTGGGAACAACGGCGAGTACACTTCAAAAGTACGTCCAATACTTCATTACAGCGTCCGCCGTAATCCTCACCCTATCAGCCACGGTCGAACGGAGGGCGCCGTTGATTAGCAACTTCAAAAGCACCTTTCCTTTTTTTCCCCATTTTTATTTATATTTTAATTTTACTGGGAATGCGATCAAACCACTGCCGCCACGCGCAGGCTTGCAGAGCCGGTCGCCAGCGCGTTATTTATCACCGAATAGCATGCACTATCGGGGCGCGGTGCGGTATGACGACCTGGCAGCCCCGGCCCGGCGGCCAGCGCGGTGCGAACGGCAACGGCACGACTTTCAAGAGAAAAGGACAGAAACACATACAAGACCGACAGTGAGGTCATTGGGGGTTTGATGTAAGCTGCTCGCCCCGCCCCGCCTTCACCCTGAGGGCCGCCGTGTGTAAACTGGCTCATCAATGGAAATAGGGCCTGGTCTCACTCTCGAGGCGAGAGCGAGAGCCTCCGCGCCGAGCTTAGCCCTAAGTAAGCGGGGGGTTAATCTCCGCGGCACACACTCGCAACCATTTGCACACCTAGCGGCGCGCCGCCGCCGCCTCGCCGCCGCCGGCGGGGGACGATAAAGGGAAATTGCAAGCACGGCGCTCACGTGACATGACGGTACGGGGAGCCACGTGATGACCAGGCCGGCGCGGGCGCGGTGCCGCGCGGCGTTTATTGCCGCGAGAGAATGGCACCTGGGCGAGTGCGGAGCGGACCGTGCCGTGCCGCAACTCAACTCCCAGGCATTTCGCCAAAGATCACCGAGCGCTCCAGCAACAGCTGTCAGAAGGAAGGGGGAGGGGGGGGGGCACCGGGTCAGTGGCAGTCTGTGCTAGCTGGGTCTGCAAGCAGCCACCAGGGAGGGTCGCATGTTTTTTGCAAGTTTGGTAAACATTGGCATATTAGCAATTTCAGATAGCCAGAAAGCTGGCTGGGAGTTAATTTAAAATAAAAATAAAGCAAATAAAGCAAGAAAAAATGTTTGCTTCAGAAAAAACTTATAATGATGAAATTTTAAGTACGCTGATTCGCTCTTGAAAAAGTATGTAACTTTGTATATTTTTCAACGGAAGCCTCGACAGAAGCTGCCTGACGGAGTGCTTGTTTAAATGAAATGAAATAATATTTAGGCCGCAAGTTGTATTTCTTACACTGACTGTTACAAATGTCTCCGACAAATTGCACAAAATAAAAAAAATCTGAGGTTACGTATTTTCTGGAGGGCAAATGAGAGTATTTAAAAATTCACCTCAGTAAGGTTTTACTTCTTTAAAATGTACCGTTTTATACCTTTATCTATTTTAACTATTTCATCTCTTTCAAATGAGACACCTACCAGCTGTCGCTGACAGAGACAGCCTCTGATTACCAAACTCGGAAAAGAGATACAATTCTATAATCTGAACGGATTAGAGTTGGGGGACGGAAGAGATGTCTTTGAGTAAAGAATGACTATTTCATCTCTTTCAAATGAGACACCTACCAGCTGTCGCTGACAGAGACAGCCTCTGATTACCAAACTCGGAAAAGAGATACAATTCTAGAATCTGAACGGATTAGAGTTGGGGGACGGAAGAGATGTCTTTGAGTAAAGAATGACCAGACCAAATCAAGAAGATAAAACCTAATACGGACTCCATCGGATGATGTTCGGTCATCAAGGGGTGGTCGGTGTAGGGAATGACAAAGCCACCCCCACCCCCACCCCCCCTGAAATAGGCTGTTTCACAATTCCACCCAGTACTGGTTTCTTCAAACATTTGTAACACGACCCATGACTTAACCTGAACATAAAAAGACGATTTTTTTTACTCACCAGACAGTAGTTTGTGAATCTCTCTTGAGATGACGTGTTGTAACTTCACTTGAAAACTATGACTTCGAGGTTAAGTCGGCGGCTCAGTCAAAGTGAGCGACTATATCAATTCTAAGCCCGAACTTTCCGAGAAAACTATTATATTTTACAGCTGAGGTTAAAGTTTATGTCACCCACACGATTTTAATAACTATTAGACAAATTCCTATGCGCGAAATACAAAACGAACCGGAGAGATTTAAACGCGACGGCCGGTACTCGCGGTAACCGGTAACGGTAACTGACAATTTCGCCAACAGGTGGCGGTGGCGGTGGCGGTGGCGGTGGCGGTAATAGCTCAATTATTTCAAACTGGAACAAAAGCAAAAAGAGTCCAAATATTTTTACGTGTTCAAACTACACAAGCAAATATTCAGAAATATTTAATTACGATTGAAAAAAACCCTTTGAAAGAGAAAAAATGACTCGGTCACAATTAAATTACCTTAACGGCCTCAACGGCTTTCTTGGCCTCCGGAAACAAAGAAAAGGGGTGCAGTCACAAAAAGCAAACACGTTAGGCTAGAATAATATAAAAAAAAACTCAAAAAAAGAAGAAGAAAAAAATAGTCGATATAAATAAAAACTAAAAAGTTTGAATGATTGATTGAATACCGGTAAGCATTTGAATTTGAATCTGGTGTGAAGGACCCCTCGGCCCGTCCCTCCCCACCCCGCCCCACCCTACCCGATTTCCTTCCTAACGACCTTCGATTCATCTGCATACCGGCGAGGCGCGGGGCGGGGCGGGGCGGGGCGGGGCGGGGCGGGGCAGGGCGGACAGCGAGGGCGTGACGTCAGCAGCGGGATGGTCGTCACAACTGTTGAGCCGGGTTATGGACACGGTAAATGAGATGACGACGGCACGCATCCGGGATGCGAAATGGATCAGCGGTGGTTAAAGATGTTGCTCCTGGCCACCAGCATTGTTTTCTGCTTTTTTTGCGAGTTCTCAGAAACGGAGGCGGCGGGGGCAGCAGCAGGTCCGGCAAATACTGACGCAATCTGCGCATTTTTCCTCATGACAGAGTGGCCAGAATCCACAAAGTAATCAAACCCGCGCAGGTCGAGGACCGGCAGGGCAGGACCAGCTGATAGGGAAACGACCATGTGACAGGCGGGGTCAGCGGGGTCAGCGAGGAGAGGGAGGACACACTCCTCTCAGTCGCACCGAGGTCAGTGCGCCGCGCGAGAGTTGCACGCTGTCAGACATCGACTTGTCACCAGTATTTTTCTTTTTAAAAAAGGTCGTAACGTCTTGGAAATTTACGATGAGAGGCGGCGAGGCGAGTGGTAGGGGGGGGGGGGGGGGGTTCCTCAAACTTCTGTCTCCCGCCCGCGTCATGCCCATGCCGCGGCGCCTCGGAAGAGCGCACGTCCCTCCCGCGTCGAAACGCACCGCGCCGCGCCAGGAAGGAAACGACACGCGAGGATGACAATGCGTCGCCGGACCCGACACATCCGCCCTGCGTTTTATGGGCAGGGAAGGACCTCACCGGGAGTGACCGTGCCGCCGCACCGCGCCGCGCCGGCCGCCGGCCTGTTGGCCTTCCCCTCACGTGAGGCGTCAGCGTGGTCACGTGACCCCCAGCCCCAGCCCGCCACCGGCCGCAGCAGAGCCCGGGGCGGGGGCGTTGTCCCATCTTCCAGCACGTGTAAGACAAACGATAGCATTCGCCCGGTGGGTTGCTGCACAAAGCACCTAAGATCTTTGTGGGTTGCTGGTCCAGATACGAGAGCGGGCTCCGGTCCCGCCACCACCTGCTGCGGGTGCAGCCGCTCGAGGCTGTGACGAACGCTGTAACGTACCGTCCCGTCCCGCCACGCCGCGTCGCGCTGACCCCAATTAATAGCCCCGCGCGGGGCAGGACCGGCAGGACAGGGACAGGGACGCGATCAATGGCAAAGTTTGGGATTTTTCCGCGCCGTCCCGTCCTAGGCGCACGCGTCTGCAGCAGGCGGTGCAACCAGCAGCCCATCGTGTTCTGTATTTTTTTTTTCCTGAGGCCAACCTCGAGGACAACGCCACCACTTTGTGGTTTCGGAACTGTTTCGCTCGCGTCACACGAGGAAAATCACGGCCACGATTTTGTAGTCCAAGTGTGCAGATACGTGTATCGTATCGAGAGGAAAACGCCAATGACGTCGGCGGCAACGCGAGGGGCCAGAGGCAGAGGGGCTCCTGGAAAACAAGCGCGAACGTTCGTCAAACCGGACCCGACCTTCCTTCACACGCGAGGAAAAGCCTCCAGCGGCGCTATAATACTCAATCAACGGCGCCGGGCCCGGCACGCGCCCCGGACAGATTGTGGGTTTTAATGAAAATGTCGATAGGGAGTAGAGAAGCGATTGTTTTTGTCCGGAATGTGTCCTCCGGTATCACGCGGGCCGTCAGGGTCAGGTGGCGATAACGCGGTGGTGCAATGACAGCCAGGCCGGCCGGCCCGGCCCGGTATCAAACACAAACACGGCAACCAGGACGGCTCTTTGAATATTTTTCCCATCCGCTAATCGACTCAAGTGTATAGCGCGGGTGTTTTGGACAACATCACTATCGCTGCGGGCCGGGCCGGGCCGGGCCGGGCCACGGTGCTGGTGGTGTACGGCTCGGCGCCCTGGCCCTGGCGCCCTGCGTGGCGTTGTCAAGGCCCGCCCGAGAGAGGCTGGCGCCACGGTTACTCGCCGTTGCACACGTTTGAACTGATAGACTCATTCGGTTCGGTTCCAGTCGTCCACCGGTGACATTCCTCTGGGCCTGCAGTCGCATGACCGACAGCCCGCCCGCCAGGCAGCCGCCAATGGGAGCGTCAGGTAAGCGACTAGACGCGGCGTGTCTGCTATCCGCTGTGCGCAATGCGAGCCCTGTCCTCACTGTCCTGCTGTCCTGTTGTCCCGCCGCAGTGCTCACAACACGCAAGGCGAGGCCGTGAGGAGGCCCAAGGACGTCGAGGCTGACGACTACGACCCGCACGACCACCAGGATGTCGCGCACCCCACCTCGTGAGTACGGTGCCCGGGACTCGGCTGGACTCGGCGTGACGCCCCCACCTCCCCCCGCTACCCTCCTGACCCGTCTCCTGCCCCCAGGAACGTGGACACGCTGTTCCACCTGCTCAAGGGCTGCATCGGGACGGGTATCCTGGCCATGCCGGAGGCCTTCAAGTACGCCGGCTACGTGGTCGGCTTCGTCGGGACAGCCATCATCGGCTTCATCTGCACCCTCGCCGTTCACATGCTGGTACTGTCCCCTGTCCAGCCACAGTCGGCGTTGTGTCGTTTGCGGGCATGACAGGGGTCGCGAGGGTCGTACTTGGTCGATTGCGGGCAGGCGGTACCTGGATGGCCGATTCCGGGAAGCTGCGGGTGTATGTCACCTATCTCTGTCCGACCTGACGATTTCCCCGAAATTCGAAAAAGCGCTGTCCGACCTTGTTTACACGGGTAAATTGCAGAAGGAATATGTATCGCAGAGGATCAGGCCGGAGGATGCACCGGGGACTTAGACGGAAAACACTACCGGGTGCCCTTTCTTGGGCGGAATTTTTCTAAGTGCCGGCTCGAAAAATTGTTCACACAAGATATATTTTTATGGGCGTTTTGAAGCCTGGGTAACAACATATCGAAAGCTGGGGGAAATTTTTTTTCAGTTCCATTTAAAGCGTACCGGGCTTGGGACTTTACTCGGGTAAATTGGAGAAGGTATGTGTATCAGAGATGATCGGGCCGGAGGATGCGCCGGAAAAATTGTACGCCACCTCAACTTTATAACTAAATAAAAGAAAATAAAACTGCAAAAATTGGGAGAACCCCTACCTTACTCGCACCGTGCGAGCCCCGCCGGCTTAACTTCGGAGTTCTGATGGGATCCGGTGTGTTCCCGGCGACCACCACCCCACGGGCACTAGATGTACTCTCCGAAGAGAGCCCCCGCTTAAGGCTGGTGGCCCGTCAGGCCCGCCGTACTACCCTATTTAAACAGCGCCTTGAAGCCGTAGGTAGCATTTCAGACCACAGACAAGGCACCACCGGACCGCTTGACCGGTCAGTGGGAGGTAGAAGAAAGACGATAGAGGGGGAGAAGAGCAGAAAGAGAAGGTTTTTGCGGGAGACTAAGCGTGCGGCTGGTACACCTGCACTGACCGGCTCCCACTCCAGTCATGGAAGCGCTGTTTTAGGAGCCAGATTCTAGGACTTATGACCCCACGACCACCACAGCCGCGGGCACGGGATTGAACCCATGTGCCGAGTCTCACAGACACCCCGTTCGGTTTTCGTGGAGATCATTGTAACCACTAGACCGTCGGCGCTTCCACGAGGGAGCTCGGTTGAAATGGGGGGCTTGAATTCCACTCCAAGTTGTCATTGTCCTCAGAAAAATTAAATGTTGGGGGAAGATTTGAACCCGCGTTCAGCGGCTGTCCGGGCGGACACTATGCCGGCACGGCTACGACGCCACACTTCCAGATGCCGGACCACTAGGCGTGATGCTGCGAGAAGCCGCAGTCATACCGAAGAAACGAAGCCGGTGTCATCAGCACGCCTGCTCTCCCTGCGGCAAAAGGCCGGCCGCGTAGCGTCATTGGTATCGGCACTGGCTATTGCGCCAGAAGACGGTAGTTCAACACCCACCATATTTTTTTTTTTTAATTTTTTTTTTGTTCCTGACAGTTCTGTGGTCGGATAGTAATAGGATTACGTTTATAATTTTATATGTTTATAATTTTAAGAAAAGCTAAGCGACAGAACAATTACAAACTGAAAGAAATCGGTTGGGATTCGTTCGAACGGCCATCCAGGTACGGCCTGCCCGCAATCGACCAAGTGCGACCCTCGCGACCCTTGTCATGCCCGCAAACGACCACGCGCCCCACAGTCACCTCCCCGCCGACCTGTGGCCTGCTCCTGCTAACCCCTTGTACCCGCCCGCAGATCGAGTCAGAGTACGAGCTGTCCAAGAGGAGGCGGGTACCCACCCTGAGCTACCCGCAGGCGGGCCGCGCCGCCCTGGAGGACGGGCCGCCCAAGCTGCGATGGCTCTCCAAGTACATGAGGTGAGGCAGGCGAGGCGGCTCCGCCATCATATTTCTTCTGTTTTTTTTTCCTTCTTTTTTTGTGAGACTCTTGATCCAGGTTGGAATTCTGGGCTTATGATGAACGCTCCATATTTCTCTCTCTTCCAGCGGTCTCATCAACTCATTTGTCCTGGCCAACCAAATGGGAGCCTGCATCGCCTACATTCTCTTCGTGGCCTCCAACTTGAAGGATGTAAGGGCTGAAACATGCAGGGGTGCTACGGGGGCTGCTCAAAGGTGAACCAAATGAAAGGGAAAGTGTAACAACGTCGGCTCGGCTGCAGGTCGTGGACACGTTCGCCACCCCGCTGGACCTGCGCGTCTGGATGATCATCGTCACCGTGCCGCTCATCCTGCTCAACTGGGTGCGCGACCTCAAGTACCTCGCGCCCTTCTCCACCATCGCCATCTCCGTCACGCTGGGCAGCTTCGGAGTCATCCTGTACTACGTGTTCAGGACCGTCCCCGTCATGGACGACAAGGTGGCGTTCGGCGACATCTCCAAGTTCCCTCTCTTCTTCGGCACAGCCATGTTCTCCCTGGAGGCCATGGGGGTGGTGAGTATCCGTGTGACGGCCACTGCTGGCGCGGCGTGCTCAGAGAAAGGCTTAACGACCGCTGAGGGAGTCCGGTCCGGGGATGCCCCACGCCCGCCCCACGCCGTCCCCAGTCCCACTCTTTGAGACGTTTTCCTCTTGGCCTGGCGGCCAGGCTGGACTCGTTCTCCTGGAATAACGAATGAGGTCGCGTGAAGGACACGCCGAAGGAGTCGCGCTCACCGCCACCCGTTGTGATATCGTGTTCCAGATGATCCCCCTCAAGAACGAGATGAAGAACCCCAAGGCGTTCGGGGGCCGCTTCGGCGTCCTGAACCGCGCCATGGTGCCCATCGTGGTGCTCTTCATCTGCCTCGGGCTGTTCGGGTACCTGCAGTTCGGCGATGACGTCAAGGCTTCCGTCACCCTTAGCCTTCCCCAGGATGACAAGTAAGTATTCTGCTCAGACCCGGATGGATTGGCGATGACCTCTGATCTGAAGGAGACTCGACTATGCCCTCTTTTAAATAATATCGTTGGCATGATTTGCTGGCAATAATAAGACGTCACAGCTGGGGGCTCGGTTAGGCCGACCCGCTCGGTAGCCATGTGCGGCGGGCCGGCCTACCCTCGCAGGGGCTCGCGCTCGCAGAGCGCAGCGCCGCGCCACGCATCTGACATCGCCTCTTCCTTTCCAGTTGGGCCAAGAGCGTGCGGATCATGATGGCGCTCGCCATGTTCGTCTCGCACGGCCTCATGAACTACGTCAACTTCGACACGATATGGAACCAGTCGCTGCTGCCGCGGTGCGAGGCCAAGAAGTTCTCCCCGAAGGTGATCATCGCGTACGAGTACCTCGTCCGCACCGCCATCGTGCTGTTGCACTGTGAGTATAGCCGCGTGCGTTGTCACACCGAGCCGTTATCCTGTATCTGCAACATGCTTAAGAGTTTAGTGCGTGCCGTCCTGCCCCGCCCCCACGCTCACGCCCTGCTTTGCCTGCTCCACTCGCAGTCACGCTCGGCGCCATCTTCACCAACCTGAGCCTGGTCATCTCGCTGGTAGGCGCGTTCTGCCTGTCCATGATCGGGCTCACGTTCCCGGCCATGATCCACATGGCCACGTTCTGGTACTCGTGCACCAGCCGGCGCTCCTTCGTGTGGATGGTCATCAAGGACAGCGCCGTGATACTGCTGGGCTTCGTGGCGCTCGTCATAGGCACGTACGTCAGCGTCAGCGACATCATCAAGGACTTTAACTCGAATTAGGCTCCACGGCAATCAAATAAGACTGATCACGCGCATATAAAAAAAAATTAAAAAGAAGAAGCAAACCTGTGATGCCATATACGTCATGTTAATTAGCAAAGGATAATGTAAATAAATATTTTTCTGTAATTACTTAATGTGAGAATTTTTGTAATTTGAAAACTGAGAGTAAGAGAGCAACATTTATTCCTTCTAAATGTAACAGCAAAAGGGGGAAGCAGAGTATCTTTTTTGTAGTAAAAAAATGAAACTAGTTCAAGAGAATGCAGAACAGTATATTTCCGTAATTCAGTAACAATACCACTAAAACATCTACACATTTACATCAAAAAGAATATTAACAGAATTTGTATGACATCTGTGTATTTTAGAACAAATCAAAATTTTAAAAGATGAAACCAACACAAAGAAATGTAATTATAAAAATACGCCAAGGTATGTATTTATTCTTTTTTCAAACAAAAAAAAAATAATAATTAAAAAACAGGTAAGCAAGCATGACTAGTTACTCATATAGATAAATACAAATCTAATAACTCCAAGCCTCATTCAAGTAACTACTAAATAGAGGGAGGTAACTTTCAAATCTTTGAAAAATAGTTATAACCTAAGGCAAAACACAAGGGTGTTACACATCACCCTCATCTTCACTATTTGTCAGAACATCTTCACAATCAGAACGATCTCCCCCAACATTTAAAAGATTTGCTACTCTTGACAAACTACCATAGGCTGGGTCTGCTTTTCTCGACTTCTCAACTCTTTGGGAGGTACTAGATGAAATAGTGGAATTAGATTTGGATTGTCCTTGACTGCGAGAATTAAATGTATTATGATCTGAGAACGATGCAAAGTAGTTTGTTAAAAGTTCGGTTGTTTTTAAAGCATCTTCTAATAACTTTTGCCTAGCAACCATTTCATCACTGTCAGTGTTTGATATAACTGAATATCCAGGCCCTAGTCTAATGGTTTTCTTAAGACTTTCTTCTTTCTTCTCTGGTCCTGATCCAATAATAGTAGTTTCCTTTTCTCTCCTTGTAACAGTAGTAGGATTGCTACTGGCTTCAGCACGACTAATGGCAGCTGCAGCTGCTAATGAGGCAGGTGTGGAACGCTGTTTTGGTAGAGCTCCGCCATGACTGTCACTATGTCGTTTCTTTGGAGTAGAAATGGGATGGAGACCTTTAGAGTGGGATACTTTGGCTGGTTCATTGTCTTTCAGGTGTGCTCGATCATGGCTCTAGAAGAAAAAATGAAACATTGGCAATCAGGTCTAATGGGTATTAGAATAAGCAAACATATTTACGAAATACAAAATTTAAATGTAGTTCATTTACCTTGACTAGTGATTGTGGCAGTCCACCTTCAGAAATAGTTTGTTTTTCAACAACATTTGGGTCTAATCCTAGAGTATTGTCACTCTCTGGTCTTGACTGAGTGGATGTTGGAACACTATATTTTGTTTTTCCCACAAGAAGTTCTGATACAATTTGTCTTACTTTGCCAGTGTCCCTCTCACCTACACACAACAAAAAGAATAAAAAGTAATTAGTCAACAAATAAATAACATAGAAAATCATGTTGGGAAAAATGGATTTCCAGTGGGAAGAAAGATGGCACAAATGGCTCACCTGGTAAGTGCTTGTGTATTATGAAAGCAGCAATTTGATTGGGATCACTATTTAAGGAGGGGTCTGATTCATCTTGAAACCATAATACCTCATCCACTATCTTTCTTGACTTCCACTCAAAAGAAATAGGGATTTTTAGAGGAGGATTATCATACTCTTGCCCATTATACCAGTGTTTGTAACCACATTTGCATCGTGCTCTTGGAGAATTTACTTCAGTAGTTGTTTTATCTCCATTCTCATATAATACTTTTCCATCAAAATGAACTAATCGTAACTGATTGCTGTGGAGAAATATGAAACAGTATTATAAGACATAGTTCACCAGAAGATCAGATCAGGCACCTTATTTCAACTTGCCTCTCACACCAAGAACACTTGTCTAGATGGGAAGATTTCTCAACAACAAGCATATCTTTGCGAGCATTGTAAACACATGTGATGCCCTAAAAAGAAGGAAAGTTAGATAACTAAAATTTGAAGAAGTGAAAGAAATTATAAGAAAAATATTTTCTTACATAATTACTGAAGATGTACTCTCGATTATCCCGTAAAATTCCACCACTGCTTTGCATTTTTGCAATTTTGTATAAAATCCCATGAGGACGAAGCCATTCAGAATTCAATGGAAGTATATTCACACTACTGCATTGTAAACAGCGGACAAGTCTTCTCTGCTGAAGAGCTAGTTTTGTAGCATGAATGACCTCAGCTGGTTTCATATCAAAGGCAGCTGAAACATTCCATAATAAGGAATAAGACTTACATTTAATATCCACAAAAAAATAAAAATTGTTAATCATTGAGGAAGCACTCCCAAATCAAACCTCCTCTTTTAAAATTGCAGTAGTATGTATCAGCCACAAGAGATGGATCCACTCCTTGCTTTTGATGAAAAAGGGCATCCATTCCGGAGGCTAATTTTGACAAATATGAGTCTTGCATGGTTTTACCACCTCCTGTTTAATAACAACAGATTAATGAAATAATGGTGACGTAACACAAAAATGTTTATGAGTTACAAGACTTTCAGATAAATATGAAATACAAAGAAAAATATATACTCATAATCTTACCAATCACTAGGCAGCCATTTTCATTGAACTCAATGTAGTTTTCAATTGTAGACTGAGGCACTCCCCACACCTTAGGTAGAAGTGAACGTGGAAATAAGGGAGGTGCACCTACAAGAGAAAAGTTGAATATAGGGCCAACATAACAACTAACAATAAAACAGGTTTTAGATGCATATCAGCTTACATCTTCTTATACCAACAAGTGGTATATAATGGTTGCGTCCTGAGCTGCTCCATGCTAAACAAATAGGTTTGTTAAGCTCACCATGCCGATCTCTACACTGATCGGGAGGTATCAAACCAGGAAGGAAAAGTGCTAGAAAAGAACATGTTTATCTATACAATGGTAGAAATTTATTTTAGTTTCAACAATAAGACAATGATAGATTACCAGAATAGTCTCCTGAGCTCTGCATTCCAGCCACTGAATCAACCAAGATGATTGGTCTTTTCAATACATTTGCAAGACCAAATATATGTATATTTCGAAGCCCTAAAATCTCATTGTCTCTAGGTGAATAATCTGGGTCACATTCAGCAATAATATCTTCCCACTCAGATGAATTTATAAAGTCATTCAGCAGCTCCTAAAAAAAAGAGGGAGAATTCATACAATTTTAGTGGCCCCATGTTTACTAAAAATGGCAAATTTAAAGTTTTTATATCTGTAAGGTATAATTCCAACAAATTTCACTACCTTATACTGAGGCAAATTTTCTGTCAAGTGCTGTTTAAGTCCTGTTCGGAGGGCGTGCCAGAATAATTCTCTGCCTACAAGAGCACGAGACACTGCATGAACTAAGCAATGTCCATCACCATCAACATGTAGGGGAACTAGAGCATCTCTGAATAGAATAAAAATAATGTCATCAGCAACAGCAAAACAAATATAGATAAGGAATAAAGGAAATAAAAAAACACACTATCAGATCACAGAAAATGCAATACATACCGCTCATTGTTATATGAGCGCAGGAGTGACAATGTTCCAGAGAGGTACCTAACACTCCCCGATTCATCTTGGCCATATTCAGGCAATGTAATATGATCAGGATCAATACAAAAACTGCGGTCACCAAGCCAACTGCAGTCAAAGGTTGCACTGCAATACAAAAACTAAAAGTTATAAATATCTAAAACCTAATAAAAATTGGTATAATTGTGTTTAGAATTAACAGCAGGCCTTACCAATTTTTAAGCTCATGGATTGTTTTGGCTCTTCCAGCTCTGTCTATGCCATAAATGGTCAAGAGAGGTGATAACAATTTACAATGATACGTTGAAAGGCCATAAACCTTAGTCTGAATGTAATTTTCAATAAAATAAATAAAAGGAAAGGTTTAGAGAAAAGAAAAAGTCAGACATCTATTCAAAACATTAACTATTGAGAGAAAAAAAGTGAAGAGATGAGACAAGGGAATACTCACAACTGATGGTTCATGTGTAGAGGGAATGTCAGATAATAATTTCAAAAATGCAACAAGCGCTTCGCTGCTGTCACGAATTACTGAAGGATTTAATACTGAAGATGCTGGATGTTTTGATTTGCATGACAAACAGACTGTCTCTTGTTTCGGGTCGGAAAATATTACTAAAGCATTGCAGCCATCAGCTGGACAGGTTCCAGAGAAAATTCTTCCAGGTGGAACTGATGACAACATTATGATCAGGAGAGCTCTGTAACAATACCAGACATTAACTATAGAAAAAAAATCAGTTTTGTAACAGAAGACGAATGGCAGATAGTAATATTAGATGACTAATATACTAAAACAGAATTTTCGTCTTCGGGCTTATCTAAAATATTCTCTTGAACAAACCTGATCTGTCTTTGTGCACCTTCAGCAGGCCTCTAGCTAAGATTTCCCAAGAACCATTGCCATATCACAACTCGTAAGACCTATTTCTGAATAAGAAATGAATCCTATACGAAGTGTGAAATAATAAACGGCGGAAAGGGACTGACTGAATGCTAAAAATTCTTAGTTAAGTTCCGTCACAATCGTCGTATGCTCAACTCATCAACTGATATAAACAACAACAAAGAGATAATGAGAAGTTCACGAAGCAAAACTGATTCCAGGGTAGAAAGGTGGGATGGATGAAAAAAGGGATCAAACACCCTGCAAAATATTTTAAATATTATATTTTGAAAAGATATCGGATGCAACTTGCTTTCTTTGAATTTAAAACAATTCTCTTGAAACCCAGTGGCTGACAGGTTTGAATGAACGCCCAAATTCTCATAAAGGAACGAGGTTTCGCCGAAAAATAATTTAAGGAACGTCGGACCGAAACCGGAACGCTGCGCGCGGAATAGCACAACAACGCGGTGGAATTTGTTTGTTGTGATTTATCAGTCACTTCGGAGCTAAACTTCCAACAAGAAATATGTGCCCAAGTTTATGGTGACTTTCCTGGAGTTGGCTCAGTTTGGAACGTTTATCCCGACCCTGAAGACATTGTACATGAAGCGATTCCTGACGAAGACGAAATGGACAAGGGCCGCACCAACGCTCTAGTTGTGTATCCTTTTCTGTTGTTTCTATCTAAGATTTGACCAAGACTTTAACGACTTGCTCAAATTTTGCAAGTGCAATATTTGTACTTATGCTTCCTTTTACGATATCAGCTGGGATTTTCTTATTTGTTTTCATAACCTAGTGAAATTTGAAGGTTAGGATTCTGTGTATTTTAGTTTCATTGTCTATCGGTGCATCATTCCCAATCTCACCTATTCTAGCTTTCAGAATTTCAACGATATGTTTAATATTTGATCCAGCGTCTGTGTGAAGTGGATTTTGAAATTCAATACCCTGTCGGTTTTTCCTCTACATCCTGCAGACCTAATCATTTGTGATTTTTATCTAAGCTATAGTCCTCTTATGCAGTCATCATTATCGATGAAAGCTTGCTTATTTTTTTGAAAACATCAAGAAATACTATGTTAAAATTGTCCTTAACCAATTGCCTTAGCATTGATAAGCATCGTAAGCGAAAGAATCTACTACGGCGCTCATATCTGAAAAAAATCAAATGTGTAAGACCAAATTACAAACCAGAAGATGTTCTTGCTGCTATGCATGCTATTTGGAAGGGCATGTCTCGAAGACAGGCAGCAAAAGAGTTCAATATTCCTCGATCAACTTTATTGGAGAAACTTGATGGTAAAAGACCTGTGGAATCATCTCCAGGCCCCAACCCATTTCTCACCAAAGCTGAAGAGCAAACCCTTGAATCATGGGCTGTAGACCTTCATTGTCGAGGTTTTCCTTTGAAAACTGAGGATCTGAAAGACATGGCTCAAGCTGTTATTCAAAACAATCAGCGCCAAACATCCTTTAAAAATGGTCGCCCTGGACGAAGCTGGATGCGTAACTTTCTACTTCGCCATCCTAAAGTCTATGAAATAAGTGCTGATATGGCCCCAGGCCCGAGAAGAACACGGACAGTTTCCTCACGTGAGGAAGTTAGGCAGTGGTGCCAGCAATTTTGTCAATTCATGGTGTCAATAGGACAAGAGAGTGTTC
Source organism: Frankliniella intonsa (assembly GCA_033675135.1). Taxonomy (NCBI): domain Eukaryota; kingdom Metazoa; phylum Arthropoda; class Insecta; order Thysanoptera; family Thripidae; genus Frankliniella; species Frankliniella intonsa. The sequence goes on along the minus strand of CM066245.1, from coordinate 9,684,485 downwards.
TTGGCTCTACTCATCGGATTTTTAATGTTGACCATGCTGCTTTTCTCTTTGATTCTTCAACAGGTCTGTTGATAGAACAGGAACGCAATGACCGTGCGGATGAAAAATCTCATGACAATCCTGAGCAATCAGAGAGTCTTGCTGCAGGAATGGAATATATCAGTGTAGTTGCAACATTTACTGCAGCTGGCAGGATGGCCCCTCTGATGTTTGTTCACCCCTCTCAAGAAATGCCCCAGGAAATTTCTGGAACATTTCCTTCTAAATGGATTGAGACACATTCAGAGTCTGGTCTTTTGACTGGGAAGTGTTTCCTTGACTACATTATTTTATTTAAAAAATGGCTTGAACAAGAAAACATTTCTCTCCCTGTTGTACTTCTTGTTGATGGTAGAAGAAGTCGTCTTAATATTGATGTTACACGTTACTGTGAACAGCAGGGCATCATTTTGTATTGTATCTTTCCTACTCCAAGACCAGCAATCTTGGAAATTTTAAGTTCAACTATTCATGATTCATCTCATAGTTTAAATAAATTAAACTTTCCATCTTGTGTTTATGAGGCAATTAAACCTCCCATAGGTTCTGAAAAATTAGATGGTATGAGGAATGAAACACATGTCCTACCCCATTTGCAGTCAATGCTTCAAACTTTAGAAGAAGTGCGTGCTGAACCTTTAGACAATCTCCCACCACCAGCCTTCTCTCTTCTTCCAAATGACTGTAATTTTCTTGATCAAAGATTCGATGGAGGACAACATGACTCAGACTGTGAATTTGATATTGATTTAACACCAGTTGAAGGAGAAATTGAAATAGAATTTCCTTGTTTGGATGATGTTGACCCATATGCAATGGCACTTCACCCAGCTTTGCTGGCCGATTCTGAAGTACCAAAATATTTGGTCTTTCATGTTCCTCTCATGTCGCCTAAAAAAGATCCAACTCCTGAACCTGACAATTCTTTAGGATGCCAGGGAGAGGCTGTTTGCATTGAAGATAGGGTTGATCAACCAGATGTAAATGCTCATCTTATTGTCAAGCCTCTTTCTAGCCCTTTACCTGAAACAGATAATGGAATTGCAAAGGTAGAATCTGAGATCAATGATGTACTTGATACAATTTTATCCATAGGAACTTCCCACCAAGTTGAATCTGAACAACTGTTGCCTTTGCAAAGCCCCTTAGAGGAACCATTTCTTGGTTTTTCTGCAGAAGACAATTCTGCAATCAAACAAAATTTGCTGGATGCTCATGGCTGCTTACGTTTCATAGAGAGTATTATTGCAGAGAAAGGTCTCCTTGAAGACTTCAAGCTTGCAGGTGCTGAACGCCAATGGAATGGTGCACCAGAGGCTAAGTACTTGTTTGAAGTATGGCTTGCAGCAAATGATAACAACTGTAAATAGATTTTTTCTAGTCGTACTATGCAATTTCTGTATACTTCAATTGGGTGAAAATAGTAACCTGCATACTCCTGCTTCTAAGAAAGATTTTTTTAGAAATTGTCAATTTTTCTACTGTTTTCAGTTATACCTGACTTGATTTGTAGATGGGTCATTAGTTTCATTAGTAATTTTTGTGTTGGAATTGTAAGACCATGTAATATTTATAGCTCTTTTTTTCAAATTTTATTTTGTTGGTGTATTAAGCTTGTTTTGAAAAGCTTACCTACTTATTAGTTATCCAATCGTTAAAATCAATAGGTCAACTCTACTTAGTGTTTGATTTGAAGATTTTCTACATTGTAAACTGTATCTGCTCTTTTGCTGACACAACCTTGTTGTCTGTGATATGCTGTGTGCTGAAAGTTAATTTTCAGTGACTTATCTTATAGTACCGAAAATCTTTTGTAAATTACAGGTTGAGAAATGTTCTGAAAGTTTATTTCTACACTGTACTGTCATGTTTTATTTTTATATGTAATTGAATTAACTATGTTTAACTGTTTTATTGGCTTGTGGGCCAACAATTTAGTTTTGTATCTTCTTTCCAAGTCTCTGAAACTCAGCAAATATTTATTAAACTTTTGACAAGATACACTTAACTTTTTAGTGAAATATTTATTTGATTTTGCGAGGTTAAGCCCTAAATTTTCCACAATAATTTAAACTTTAACAAAGTGCCATGTCCGCCAAAGCAATGTTAAACAGTGCAAATCCTTAACACATCTTACAGAAATGTCGAAATTCCTTTTCTATCTGAGAGGGAAGCTGAAATTGCATATGACGTTTTAAGGGTTGGTTCAGAGCCTAAGCGAAGTCAAGTGGAGAAATACATCTCCTGTGATAAGGAAGTGCTCAAAGTGTATGTATTTAATACTTACAGTTTCTGTCTTTATGTATTGAAAAATTATATCAGTAACATAGTTCCTTATATTTCTAGGAAATTTTGTGGGGAAGAGGCGCGTCAACTACGAGTAGCTGTAAATGGCTTCATGGACCATCTAATACTTTGTACTGACACTATTGCAAAATTTGGACCACCCGCTGGAGACTCCTACAGTCACTATTAAGCAAAATCTCTTTAATCAAAATGCCTGAACATGCACCATCACCTTCACCAAGTCGAGCAGTGTATGGTTTTGTATTGTACTTAGGATCTTGCTCTGCACTTGGTCTATACCTTGTGTGGGCCATACTACCAGATTCTGTCTTGCATTCATTGGGACTGACTTATTGGCCTATGAAATCTTGGGCAGTAACCTTACCTATTTATGGATGTGTGCTATTAGCCCTGTTTGCATTTTTGTTTTATCCTGGTCTTAATTTTATGATTGTTCCTCCCATCAATGACATGCGAATTATTGCTGACAGTCATTCTATACCTTTAGATGAAACACATGTTTCTGAGATACCTCCTGCTTCAGACTTACCCCTCTCAGAGGTTTGCCAACACTTGTACCTTAAAAGTAAAATGTAACTTTTTACTCCTGAAAGAATAAAATCATGGTGTTCACTTGCCCTGAATTATTTTTATTTTTTCCCTCTGAGGATAAAAATTCTTTTACCTTGTGAAATCCTACTACAACTGTTAAAGAAAAGAGAATATTTTACATTATGAATTTTATTTAAAAAGAATAAAACAATGATAAAATTGATGCCTTAACACTTGAAATTGACTAGCTTCATTTCCAGTACTATTCTGAACACATGTTCACCTTAAACATACATGTAGGAACATTTCCCCACCCCTGTTAAAACTTGCTTTAAAAACAGTCTTTCAACAAACAACTATCTCTTGATTGTTAAGTAATATACACAGCAAATCTAGCATATCACAGCAACCCACACCAACATCCAGTTTAACGCATTTGGAGCAAAACTCTGGTGGCTAAAAGACATATTAGCTTGAAGTCTGATTCTAGATGAGCACGCCAGAAGCGGCATCTTCCCCAAACCTGGGGAGGAAAATTAGGGCTACCAATACCATGGAATATGCGAGCTACTGCTCTCCCTGTAAAACTTGTGTCACGGTACATAAATACCATCTGTCTTATGTCATTTGCAATCTGATCACCATTCTCTAGTTTTTCCTGTGGCAGAAGAAGGAAGGTATGACAAAGCATATGGACGTAATACTGATGGTAAGCTTACCAATTAGATACTTTACCTCAGTTTTCATGTTTACAGGGAGAGTTATTTCTTTCTGGAAATAATCTCTAACTATTTTCTTTAAATCATTAGAATGAGCATCCCATTCTTCAGGCTTGGATTCCATGATGGAAAAATTTGGAAATGATACACTACAACAAACAAAATAATATATAAAGAAAATGATTAAAATTAAAAAAAATAAAAAAGGAGCAAAAATATTATTTTAAAAAAGTAATTAATAAAAAGCAGCTAGTTTTAGGTACATATTACCTTGTCACAGCATTAAATATTGTTTGCAATTGGTTCAGGGCAGACTGCTCCTGCTTCACAGCTCTCTCATGTAAAAAGTCAAGGGCTGCATCAAGTTTCTCAGGGGCTAAATTCCCGGGAGCTTTTAAACGAAAACCCAGATCAGAGAATTCTACTTTAATTCCAGACCGTCGAGAGTTACCATTAACTGGAAAAAAGGAAAAGTGTAATCAATAAAGAAGACTGTGCAATAAATTATGCAGGTATTTTAGATTAATACCTTTTGTCCACTCTAAGTTCATTAGTTCTCGTTTTGCAACTCCACTATCCCAACCAATAGCACTAGCAATTTCTACGACAGGAAATTCAATTTGATTGCTTGTATCCTGAGATTTACCACTCATGATATCCATTGCTATGGCCATTGCTAACGGTGGACACTATTAAATTAAGATGTAATAAATTGTCAGTTTAAGTCAAACAGTTTGAAAAAAAGCATTTCTTTGTTACTCACAGATCTAGCAGCTTGTCGAATATGTCTCATGCCTTTGTAACTCAGTATGCGACAAGAAGTATATGCTTTGGGCATGACTTGCACAAGTTTCTTGTCATGAAGCTCTAGATAACACAACAAAGTTGTGATGTTTTCCTCAGGAAGATCTAAGGCAGCCACTGTTTGTTCAACACTGAAAGCTACTTCATGACCGACACAAGGTGCTAACTTTTTCTAAAATGAGAAAAGATAATAAACTCAAATTCATACAACTAATTTTTTTGGGGGGGGTGGGATGGAAACAATTTTTGGGAGAATATTTTGAAGTTATACCTGGTCAACTGTAGTTCCTTCAGAGTCCTTGTCTAGAGAATTCAGTTCGTCAGGTTTCAATTCTGGATTAGATAATGTCACATCTCCATTTGAGGTCAAGGGACTTTCCCCACATTTACATGGCACAAACACTCTTTGCAAAAGTTTTCTTATAGTGTGCCTGTCGACTGAATCAGCAAATATATGTCTCCTCAGCTCATTCAAATCTTTGCCCTGTAATATTGTTGACATGAATAAGAATATTAAATTGTAACAGCAGGAAGAATATTAACAGAGGAAAGCAAACAGTACTTCGCTATTGAGGAACAAATGGCAATGTGATGGAAGGCCATCTCGTCCAGCTCGACCAACTTCTTGAACATAGCTTTCAAAGTTGCGTGGCATATTAAAGTGAATCACAGCACGAATATCAGCTTTATTAATTCCCATACCAAATGCAACAGTAGCCACAACAATACGAATATTACCTTGAAAATTTCATGAGATAATATTTAAGACACAAGATGCTTTTTCTCTTATCAGTTAGTTCAATACATCAGAAATGAGGAAACAGATAATATTTTCAGAGAAAGAAGAGTCTAAATAAAATCTTACCAGACATAAACCCAGTTTGTACTTGCTTTCTCCTTGTAGAGCTCAAACCAGCATGGTATGCTTCTGAAATAGGAGATATTTTCTTCTGCCCCTCAGCAACTTGTGATAAATGCTACAAAGAAAAAAAATTAGGTTTTTTTTTTAAAATGGAAAAAAAAAGTTGCTTGATTACGCAGCTACAGTACATACTTTGAGGCATGTTCTGAGTTGTGCAGCAAGTCTTTCACACTCCTCACGTCGAGTGCAGTATACAATAATTGAATTGAAGTCTTTAAATTGTTTAGAACTGAGAAGAGCCAACAATGCTTGATCGCGTTGCGCATCCCTTGAAACTGTCAATAGTAAATTATTGGGTAAAGGTGTATCTTTGATCACACCATTGTAGCCATCGGGAATTTCCATATGTTCAATAATACTTGATACTGCTGCCTGTGTTGCTGTGGCTGTTAAACCTAAAACTGTTTGTACACCTAGCTTCTCTCGAAGAACTTTGAAGATTACAAGATATGACGGTCTAAAATTATGAGACCACTGAGACACACAATGGGCTTCATCAATGCATGCAAAAGCTATGTCTGGCAAGGAGCGCAACAAGCTACCAAATCCTGTATTCCTTTCCCCCGCTACAACAGCTTCAGGAGAAACCAAAAGAAATTGCAGTTTTCCCGCTTTTGCCTGTTCAATGACCTTCTCCCTCTGCTTCTCAGTTTGTCCGGTATGAAGAGCAGCACCATTAATAAATGATGGCAGTCCAGAAACCTGAGGTATATTATGCATATGTTATTCAAACAATATCTGATATTGCATGCAGAAAAAATCATTTTCAAAAACTGTGAAAAAGGAGAAAAAGAATAATAGTGCTTACCTGGTCATCCATGAGAGAGACAAGAGGTGACACAACTAAAGTTATGCAATTCCTTTTGGAAGCAAATAAATATGCTGGCAATTGATAACACAAGGATTTTCCAGAACCCGTAGAAAGAGTTACTAATGTTGATAATCCTGATAAAATTCTCATAATAGCCAGTTCTTGACCAGGCCTGAAATTTTGATGACCAAACTTGTGAAGGCAATCATATACTTCTGATGGAGTATCTATAAGAGAGCCATTCTGCTTCAAGGGGTACAGTGGTTCAACAGATCTAAACTTCTTTTCATGGTTATTTGTAGGTTCCTTCATTATACTGATAGGATTTTCTTCTTCTTCATTACCAGATGGATCATCAACATCTATTTCATCCACACATTCTTCAGTTTTACTCTCAGAAAATACAGGTTTACAAGAATCATTTGTATTAGAAAAGTTCTTTGGACGGAAATGAACTGTTTCCTTTTTATCTTTTGCCATCTTTTCAACTTCTTGCAAGGAAGGGAAAGGGCTTTCCTCTTCTCCTTCCTCACAGTTAGGCATAAGACTATCACCCTTCATTTTAGTGCATTGTCTGGCAAAGTGGCCAACATCCCCACATTGGAAACACTTCTGCAAACCTCCACCAGCAGCACTATCACTGGGATCTAAACGACTCATGTAAGCACTTGCCTGATTTGAAAGTTCTTTCTTCTTGTTTTTCCACTGCTGTTTTTTGTACTTCTGGAAATTCATTGTCTTTTTCCCTCTAACAAACACCTTCTTTTGAATGTTGATGCGCACAAAGTTATCATTGATGGTTCCACTCGCCACCTTCTTTTCCAAAACATCCTTTTTGGACATTCGTACTTTTCCTTCTTTTTTCAAGGAGGATGACTCAGGAGATGTATCATTTTCATTTTCCTCTTCATTAGAAATTTGCTTTCCTTGACTAGACAAAGTAGCTCTTTTGATTCTTTTGCTTGGCGGAGCAGTAGTCTTGTCATTTTTGCGGCGCTCTGAGAGGACAGCCATTGCAGCTTCAATGGCATCTAGTTTTCTTTTCTTCACATTTCCCTCAGAGTTTTCAGCTAGTGGTATGGTTTTTAAATCAGCTTCGTTGTTCTGGGTTGGAATTACAGGATTCAGATCTCTTTGAGCAGTGGAACGTAAAGCAAGTCTAGTCTTTTCCTCCTTTTCTATTTTTCGAGGGGTCTTGCTTTCATTATCACTACCAGATATAATATCATCATCACTATCATCAAAGGGAGCTTGCTGCCCAACTGTTAATTGGCACTCAGTAGGTTTGCTTGAAGGCATTGCTGAAGTATTTTTCATTTCCTTACTTAAAAGTTCATCAGCCTGCATAACTCTTTCTAGCCATCCCTTGTCCAATGATCGATCAACTTTGGGTTTTGATGATTTGATGTCACCCTCAATCATTTTTTGAACAGCACTAACTGGATGAAAATGAGAAGCAGCATTAGTTTTTACCATTTTGAAATCCTGACTACCGAGGGAAAAGCTAGACTTCATTTCATTTTCCAGATCACTGACAGGGAACCCATCATCAAGGCCCTGAGAATTGTCCAGAGAGAATGAAGAATCAGAGGGTGCAATTAAGCTATCAGATGAAACCAAAGAGTTTTTCTCTTTTCCTCTTCCTCCAGTGAATGATAAGGATTTACGTGGATTTCTCTTCTTTAATTTGGCACCAACAAATAGTTTTTCCGACAAATGGAATGATGATGATGCACGGCTCAGATTTTTTTTCTTAGGAATATCATCAACACTAGTATTTATGTTTAAATGAGAGCCCCACACTGATTTTGGAAGAGACTTGGAAGTGTCTGTTGGCTTCTCAGTACTCTCAGTAATGTTTTCACATTTTTTGGGCGAGAGAATTTTTTCACTGCTACATAATGCCATTTTAGAAGGACTTGAAGGTTTCAGTGGACAACTGAGTCCGTTATTTTGGTCTTGGGCATCAACAGAGATTGTTTTACAGTCAGAGGAATTACAATGAATGATTGAACTTTTATCAAAGTCAGGCATATCAGCTGATGGTTCAGATTTCTTTGTCTCTTCAAATGTGGCATCTAACATTGAATCTTGCCCTAAAGCATGAATTTTAATTTGCCAATACCACTTGTACGCGTCTCTGATTTCAGATGGGGCTTCTTTGATGTCATCCTATAAAAGATTTCAAACTATCAGTAAAACAGATAAATTAAATATAAAATGAAGATCCAGAACAAAAGATATTCTGTAGTACCTTGGAAGGATTATTGCCAGTTTTCTTCCTAAAATCGCTTTCCCAAAGTTTAACTTTTAATTTTGACTTATTGTACTTCAGTCGTAACGCAGGATCGGAAAGATTATCCATTTTTATAATTAACAATTTTACTTTTTAACACTTCCTAATGAAAAAAATTAAAAGGCGAGCTATATTAGACCTGAATTGAACGAGTTAACCACAAACAACATGAATAAATTTCACAATTCTCACATGCTGACAAAAAAGATGAAATAGAACACGAGCGAACGCCAGCAAAGAGAAATAAAAATATGAATAACTTTGGTGTTGATTAAAACAACATGTCACTGAAAACAGGCAAAGTAAAATATGACCCCCACAGCAATCACTTTCCCTTCCCGCCTTCTGGTTTCGATGCCTTCCAGAAAATGTTGTTTTTGTTAGTGTTGTATAATTCTCATACCTCTGTTTACTTATTTCTTTGTATTTTTTATTTCTCTTCGTAAAGTGCAAGAAATAACCCTGTTTTAGCGTGTACAACAGTTTTATTCATATTTTTACAAGTTTTTCCTTATGTGAAACAGAGAAAGAAAAAGTTAAGTAAATTTTGAGTCCATGGCTGAAGCTGACAACAATAGAACTGATCGGAATCAGGAAAACAAAAAGTGGAATCGCAGCAAGAAAGTGGTAGACAAGGATCATGTAGTTCGGAAGAGGCAACCTCCTCGACTTCCCAAGAGGCCAAACGACGTTTACGTCACTAATCGTTCCAATTTCCAGGTAAAAAAGAATTAATTAAGTTTCAAGGAAAACTGCTTATTCGATGCAATAATATATCATTGACCTTAAGACTACTATATTGCAGTAACCTAACAAGGCCTAATCCAATTGTTTGATGTCTGGGCTATTTGTTTATTTTGGACTGTTGTTTTTCAACCTCTATTCTTATTGCTTTGTTTTAGAGTGAACTGAATAAGTGTCTGAAGCTATTAGAGGGTGGTGAAAAGGAAGTCTTTGTACATGGTATGGGAGCTGCTGTTAACCGAGCAGTAAATCTTGCATTGCAGTTAGAAAGTAAGTTTCTCGGAACAGTTCAGCTTACCGTCAATACATCCACTACCACATTAATTGGTAGGTAAACTTTGCTGTTTTATTTTATTCTCAAACTTCCGCGATTGTTTCCATTATACTTTTCCTAAATTTCAGACGATCTGGAACCGGTGCATGACCAGGCAACATACGAAACACAAACTCGACAGAATTCTGTAGTACACATCCGGGTACAAAGGACAGCATTAGCAGGAGCTCAGAAATAATTTTTTGGGTGTTACAGAATTATCTTGTTAATTGCTTTTTTTGTAAGTTAGGACTTATACTTTAATTTAATGCCGTGTGCTGCATTTTGTAAGAACTATTTAGCTGAATCAGAAATGTTCTTTTCTTGGAAAGAAATTGTTGCTGTCTTAGGAATGACATTATTTGAAGTGTGGGTGCATGTAACTTCACTTATTGTCTTTCTTACCCTTGTAACTTTACAGTTGGATGGGGTCATTGAGCAGTCATGGTGGACCATATTTGTACCTCTCTTTGTTGCAGATGCTATGAATGCCTATTTTGCTATGATTGTAGCCATCAGATTACATCTGAATGAAACAAATCCTATAAAAAGATCAGCTTGGAGCTTTATTGCTTTAGCACTGTTATTTTCATTTAAAATTATGCTTTGTAAAAAATTGTCTGGATCTCAGACCTTAGATTACTCAGAGATAATGTCACCTATATTCATTTTTCTCCAACTTATAGTTGTACGAACTAGAACCCACTTGTGTCCACCCACCATGGCTTAATGTTTGTATTAACAAGGAGATTTACATAGATCTTGTAAAAATCTGTTCCCTGACTGACTGTATTAAGATGATTTGCTGCTCTCTTCTTTTGTAGTCATATTGCTTTCCTTCGGAGGTGTTTTGTTTCACGTAATTTTTTCTATCTAAAGCAGGTACTTCAGGGCTGACAGAAAAATATAATTTTTGCATGAATACTACCTGTTTTTAGTTTTTTTTACAAAATAGAAACAAATTTATTTTTCTGTTATCTTCTTATTCAATATATACAATTTTCAGTTCTGAAATAAAATACTGTATGTTCACATTTATCTTAAAATTAACACTTATTAACACTTTGAACCCCACATGATTGCATAATGTATTCACTCACGAAAATGTTGAGCCATCCTTTGGGAAAGTTCTGGTTTGCAAGGTGTTAATCTTCTTGCTAATTTGTACATTTCAACAAAATCTACCATCAGAAGAAAAGCCTAAAACTGCTTATGGGCGGTCAATTTTGTTCTATGCTTCATTTTATTTCGATTTCCATCAGCACATTTGGTAGAAATTGCTGATAATAATATTACACTTGTTTAGTTTTCTCATCTCTTCCCTATATTTTGGCACATCAAAGCAGGTACTAACTGAAAGAAGTTTCTTTCCCTTTTCTAAATTCATGACATCTCACTCGCATATTCATTCAAATCAACATTATCACACACACATACACACACACATCGAGTTACCATACCCCAATCACGATTTCCTCGCCAAACTTTATACCCTGAGAATGTCCCGAGTCAAGTCGCCCCGCCCGCTCACAGGTAGAGCGACTCGCGCTTGAGCCGCAGCCCGGCCGCGTAGTGCGAGTGGTGCAGGTAGGCGGCCTGCGGCCCGCTCACGGGCTGCTTCGTCACGTTGGCCATGGCGCAGCCCATGGCGAGCTCAATGAGGCGGCACAGCGTCTGGAAGGCGAACCACAGCCACGCGGGGCCGCGGCCGGTCTCGCAGCTGCCCACGAGCTGGCCTGCAACGGGCCGGGTCGGGGTGGTTACCATGGTTACGGCAGGGACTTCCCGGACTTCCCCCCCGGGCCTGGTACTTACCGTAAGGTCCGAACAGCTGGAACATGGAGGCCACGGACAGCACGAGCCCCAGGACGGCGGTGGCGCTCGTCAGGTGGATGACCTCGCGCAGCTGGCGCCGCCGGTTGGACGTCTGCACGCGCTCCTCGCTGTTGGCGCGCGGCCCGCGGTTCACGTACGCGATGTGGTTCAGGATCGAGTGGAGGGTAACGTCGTCTGTCTGCATGAAAAAAAAAACTCGCTCGTAATAAAAGGTGTGCCCCGGGTGAGGATCGAACTCACGACCTTCAGATTATGAGACTGACGCGCTGCCTACTGCGCTACCGAGGCTGTTGAACGCGCCAGTGCCGTGCGTAAAGCATAATGGATCCCATCCTGTCTCGAGCTAAAACGGTGTCGCCGACCAGGGTCATCGGCGCACAGAGGACTGGTGGGGTGGGGTATGGTTAGTGGGGTGGGGAGGGGGCATTGGTCCCGCTATCGGCAGAGTGGCTGCATGCCAGAGAAGATGTGCTGGTCGCGTTGGCAACAACGACGAAGTCAACCACACGCGATACCACAAAAAAGGTGTACAGCCATGACCCCGACGTGATTTGAACACGCAACCTTCTGATCTGGAGTCAGACGCGCTACCGTTGCGCCACGGAGTCGAGCAAGGGTGCCGAGCAGAGGCGCGCAATTTGGTCGGCCCTGACCAACAGAGCGCGACGCCCCGATGGCCGACGTCGACCCGACCGGGACGAGGCCGTCCGTCGGGTCGGGTCGGGCGGGCTTCGGGTCGGCCCGGCCAGCCACGACAACGGCAGCGCCGCCGCCCCGCCCCGCCCCGCCAGCGCGAGCGAGTGCGACGGCCGGCCGGCCGCGGCCCGCGGGGCGGGGCAGTGAGGGCGGGGGGCACTATCTCGACAAGACCCGCCCCGCCTCATAGGCACTTGTCTATTGCACGCCGCGGCTCGGCTCGGCTCGGCACTCCTCATGACGTACCTTAAACTCAGTGTCCTGCGAGGGCAGGAGCTTGGTCTCGGCCGTGGCACTGTCCTCGGCGGCGCTCTCCGACTGCACCGATTTCGAAGGCGTCGGCTCGCTCTCCTGCAACAGGGAATGCCCGTGCGAATTTCGTACACGTTGTCCTATTTTTCGGGTGGAGGACGCAGGCGCAGGCGGCCGGCCCGCGCGGTTTTGCGGGTAATGTTATTACCGGCGCCTGGCACAGGTCGTCGTCGCCCTTCCAGGTGAGGCTCTTCTTGCGCCTGGTCGGCGAGGGCGAGGGCGAGAGGGAGCTGTCCAGCACTGTCAGCGTGTCCGGCCCTGACCCCGGCACCGGGACCTCCTCCGCGATGCGGAGCAGCGACGCCGAGCTGCCGCGGCGGCTGCAGGACAGAGAGAGGCGCGCCCTCGTTTAGCGTGGGCGTGTTCAAGTCAAGAACGACGCGCCACCAGCGTCGGCAAGACCGGCCTCACCTTGGTGGGCCCCCGTCCTCCGGCAGGATGGGCTCCAGGCCGCAGCTGCTGCGCCGGCGGGACGTCCCCTCCCCGGCCAGGCCCGCCTCCAGACACCTGCCGCACACCAAGGAGACCGTCATGAGGGTCGCGACCTTGCGCCGGAGCGGAGTGGCTGGGCTCGGTGCTTACGAGGATCCCCTCCTGCTGCTCGTGCTGCCCCGCCGGCTGCCCGGACACACCATGATGGTGGGCGTCGCGGGCCGCACCGTCACGGCGGGGGCGTCCGCGTCCTCCGTCTTGATGACCGGCGGCGGCGCCGGGGGCGGCTTGGCGGCGGGGGCGGCGAGGGCCGACGGCGGCGCGGGGCTCACCTTGCTCGCGGCGGAGGCGGAGCTGCCCGCGCGCCGAGAGCCTGTGCAGTCAGAGGAGAAGCAGTTGGCTTAGCGGAAATCGCGCGGATATCCCTGCCGCGGGGCGCGTCACTGCGCGCGGGCGCGGGGTAGCCTCCCGGGCGCGGGGTATATCTCCTCGCCGGGGCCGGGGGAGGGCTCGAGCTCCACGCGTGTCCCTGTGCCCCGCAACTGACACCCCCGCCCCCCTCCCCAACCCTTCCCCAGCCCCGAGCCCTGCGCTCACAGTCAGCTGGTCGCCAGCCAAGGGCGCTCTTCGGGGCCGAGATTCCACTAAACGTGTAAAGGAGGACTCGCCTGTCCTGTCCCGTCCCGTCCCGCCAGGCTCGACCTCCTGGTCGCGTGCGCGTGACAGAGACCGGGCCGGCGGCGTGCGTTGCGAGGCGCTCACGCACGTTGGCTTGGCCGCACCGCACCCCCCGCACCGGGGATCTTATCTGGGACGGGACCGGGACAGGTCGACGGGGATTACCCCCGGCCCGGCGCCCCATTCTATCGCTGTCGAAGAAAGCCCCGTGGGATTCAAATCTGAGTGGAGACGGAGGAGGAGGCGGGGAAGAGGGCAAAGGGTTCTGTGCCCGCTCGCCGTGGCCTCACGTGCGAATGGTAAGTCGCAAAATCCTAGCAGGTAGCGCGGCGCGGGGTGGGGCGGGCAGGGGGCGGGCAGGGGGCGGGGCGGAGGGGTGGAGGACGGACCCCACCGCACCTCTCCACCGGCGGGGCAGGGAGCTTCCAGGGGTTCTATGGACGAATTGTCCGTCTCGGTATTGTCTCCCTATCGCGCGGGGATCACCCTCGTTCCTGTTCGCGGCTCCACGCGTCCTGCCCGCTTATTCGCGAACCAAAATGGCAGTATATACTTCTTTAAATCCAACGGCCCCGACCACGAGATCCCTCTCTTTCCATTCGACTCGGCCGGGTGTAGTGAGGCGGGTAAGCCCCGGGTGTCTGTCACAGAGTGACGTATCGAGTGACTCCAATCATGTCCTCGCGTGTACCATATCAATTTCACCCCCGCCCCGCACGCCCCGCGCTGCCCCGTCCACAGACGTCACTCTCGCTCGCTCCGCAGTACATCGAGCTCTCATCAGGACTCGGCTCCATTTCACCCCTGGCCCGGCTCGTCGGGGGGAGGAGAGGAGAGGAGGGGGAGAGGAGAAGGAGAGGAGAGGAGGGGAAGAGGAGAAAAAGAAGAGAGGAGGAGAGGAGGTCTCCCTCCCGGCTGCAGGCGGCGGCGGTGCGGTGCGGTATGTCGGCTGCCTGCTCCACTTCCCCTTCCTCCTTTATCCCAGGGGAGGATTCGTTCGCACGTGACCACCATCCTGAAGGTAACGCCGCGGGCTGCGCGGGCTGGACGTCGGGCCACAGGGGGTGGGCGCGGTGCGGGGGGCGGGGGCGGCCGAGTTAGACGGGGATAAATGCGGGCTCAGTCCGTGCGCGGGGCTATAAGTGCGTGCAAGGCACACCGCGCGTCCGCCCACCCGGCCCGGCAGTTAGTGTTTCTACACGACGGCGTAGAGGACGTGCCGCCCCGGCAGCGCGGTCCAGAGGTCAGCCTCCAGCCTCGTCCTTAGCGCCAAACTTAAGCTTAAACATGAATGCGCCCTGGTGCTAGTTTTTATCTCCCCCGCCCGGCCCGGCCCCGAGGAGAACCCCGCCTAACTCACGGGGAGACGGGTCGGGACAGGGCCGATTTCCTCCCTATTCCCGTCCCATCCCTTCCCCGTCCGCCGTAGGGCGTACGGCCCGGCGCAGGGCGGTGAGAGCTAAATCAAATCTGCGGTGAGAGAGGGTGGCTGGCGGGGGACAGCCAGGTGGGGCCTAGCCTCCGCGCGCGGAGAAGGGGAGGGAAGACCTTGCCCGCCCCGCCCCGCCCCGGAGAGGAGAGGAGAGGACCCACGAGGACGGCGCCGGCGCGTGGTTATTTTGGAGCGTCCGCCTGGCTGCCCACCTCACCTCGCCTCGCCTAGACCGGGCACGGCAGGGCGCCCCGCTCTGATGTGAGCTCGCCCTGGCGTGAAGCGGGCGCACAAACACGGCGGGTGTCCTGTCCTCTCTTTTCCGTACCGCTCCTCTCCCTCCCCTACTCCATCACCCTTGCACCCTCTCTCCCACTCGTGCTCGCACGCGCGCCGGCCCGGGCGGGGCGGGACGGGACGGGCCGTCTTCACTCGCGGTCGCAACCCGACACCACGGGAGCAAACTCAACTCCAGCACGCTCCAGGGGCCAGGGGGCGCCAGGTTTCCTGGAAATATTCCAGGCAGTCGGTTGCTGCGTCCGGGCCGGGCCACCACGCGAGGCCGGAGCAACACCCGGGACGGCACGGCACGGCCTCACGCAGCAAGAGTAGCAACTGGTTCGCGGGGCGGGGCGGGGCGGGGCGGGGCGGGCGGGGCTCGGCGGGGCGCTTGACCTAGCCGCCATGAGGTCGTACAACGCGAGGGGCGGTTAGGGGGCCGATCCGTAATAACTCTACGCCCCGGCCCAGCCCGACCCGCCGGGGGAGTGGGCGGCGAGCCAGCATCCACAGCCCACCCCTCCAGGAGGACTGGGGCTCCAATCCACCCCCGCCCTGCCCTGCACCCCTCCGCACTCCACTCCACTCTACTGTACTCCCATGCGGCGATGCCCTACTGGGCCCGGCCCGGCCCGGCCCGGGGGGCTGAGACTACCGGGGCGGCGGGGTCAGGCCAGGCCAGGCCAGGCCAGGCGAGCCTCAGGGTGTCAAGGGGGTGGGCGGGGCGAGAGCGGACGCCTCGCTGTCAGGCCAGCCCCGGGCGGACCCGGTCGATGTAATGTGCGCCAGCCGTCGAGGTTTACTCACTCACCCTGCGTCTCGCCCTGGTGCAGCCTCGGCGCGAGCAGCGTGGGCACGAGCGCGGCGGCCACCGAGGACGCGAGGTTGGAGTAGGGCGCCAGCATGGCCAGCTGCATGATGCCTGCAACAGGTCTGAGCGGTCAGTCCCTGCCGGGCCGGGCGGTCAGCGGTCAGCACGGCCGCGGTCAGCTGACCGCTCAGCTCAGCTCACCCTTGGCGTGGCAGTCGGTGGGGTCGCGCTGCAGCAGCACGCCCTGCGGCACGCGGTTCAGCAGCCTGCGCACGTGGCCGCTCAGCGACAGGAACGAGACGAACAGCACCACGGCCCAGCCCGCGAACAGCATCTCCCCCGCGTACTTGAAGGGCTGTGGGGTCGGAAACAGTGAGTCGCGAGCTGCGGCGGGGCGGAGAGGGGCAGGGGCAGGGGCAGGAGTGCCGCTCACCAGGACGCTGTCGTCGAAGCCGAGGAGGATGTTGATGCCCAGGACGAAGCTGAAGTGCACGGCGATGACCAGGGACGGCAGCGTCTTCTCCCGCAGCGGTTTGGGGCCCACCTTGAGCTGCAACACAGTGCAACACGGCCTGGGTCAGCAGGGCTGTCCTGTCCTTTTCTGCCCCCGCCGACCGGCCCTTCTCGTTTGGAGGGCCGCAGGTGCTCCGCCACGGCTTGTTCTAGAGAGGCAGGGCAGCACACCGGGGCGGGGCGGGGCGGGGCGGGGCGGGGTGGGGCGCACCGGGCACGCGAGTGCCCCGCCAGACAGGCACTTGTTTACCACCTGTCGCTGCGCACAGAAACCCCCTGCCCTTCCCGCCCTCCTCTAGCCCCGTACTGTTTCTTTTCCTTTCTTTCTTTTGCCTTTCTCGTCGCGCGGCTATTTAGCTTAAGCAGAGCTAGCCAGCCGATGCCATTTCCCTAATGAATGGAGGAGGAGGCTTTCAGGCTTTGAGCGGGGGAGCTCGCTTGCTAGCAGCAGCAGCTCGCTTGAGGCTAAGACACTTGCGAAAGGGGGTGGGGTGGTAGGGCGGGGCCCGGCCCGGCCCGGGGAGGGACCGCAAGTAAGCAGTAACAAAGGGCGCGCCCGCGCCTCGGAGTGTAGGCTGCTAGATAGGATTCTCGAGGCGAGCCCCGCCGGCGCCGGCCGTCGCGAGGGTAAGAGGGGGCCGCCAAATGTCGCCACCACAAGGAGCAGCCGTAGACATCGGAAGCTTTTTTTTCCGGCTCGCATGTAGCAGCGACGCGCCGGTTCGGGATGAGGCGAGGTGGGGTGACGTGGGGTGAAGTGGTGTGGGGCGGCGCGGGGCGGAGCCTCTTTGATGTTCGTGTTCGTAGATCGCGTAATGCGATCAGATCAGGCGAGGCGTGTCGGGCCGCGGGCGCTCGAGTGCTCCGCGTGCGCGTGTGCGCGGGAGAGAGAGAGAGAGAGAGGGGGGGGGGCGTAGGGAAGCTCACTCCCGGAGCTCCAGCTTCAGAGGACAGCTTACAGCCCTGTGCTTACACCGCCTCCCACCTCGCAGAAAAACTGCTCAAAACTAAGTAGTAGGGCCTGTGATCCGCCCCGCGCTGCCCTGACCCCGACTACAAAGTGAACCGAGGCGGGAGGCGGGGGCGGGGCTGCCCGCGGGGCGGGGGGATAGCGGGGATAGCCGCGAGACGTAAAACCACAACATGTGCAGGCAGGCCGGGCCGCGCACCGCACGGTCTGGTCTGGCCTGGCAGAGAGTTGCCATGCTGCCGGCACGCTGCTGCCAGCCGCACTAAAAGGCCTCGGGCTACAACCCCCACTCACCCACCCCCAGCCGCTCTCGCTCTCGCGCGCGCCTCCCTCTTTCCTCTCGAGTCTATCTCGCTCCCCGCCCGCCCCCTCCCCTCCCCGGCCCGCTGGTCGCTGGTCCAGCCCGGCCCGGCCCGGCCCGGCCTGGTCCTCATCACGGTATAATTTCCCCTCGAAGGGGGAAAGACAGCGGGATTACACAGTAAATTAAACTATCGATCCCGTCGCTCTCCCGCCCCGCCCCGCCCCGCCCCGCCCTGCCCCGCCCCGCCCCGCCCCGCCCCGCCCCGCCCCGCCCCGCCCGCGCCGGCCGAGCAGAGAGAATCGCTGTCGCTGTCGCGCTGTTGCGAATCGGTTTCGGAGGCCTCTCTGGAGAAGCGGCGCCGGCAAGGGACTTATTTTGTCCTAAAGCAAAGTTTGAGCCTGGGCCTGGGCCCGGGGACTGGGCGCGCAGAGCCGGGCTGGGCTCTGTCTCTCGGCTCGTTTGTCACGGGGCGTAGCGGCACGGCAGGGCAGGGCGGGGTCGGGCCGGCCAAAGTCGTTAACACCGTTCGTTACTCTACTGTGAGTTTCATTTCATCTCGGAGCGGCGCGGCGCGCACTATACCTGGGTGAGCTGGAGGAAGGCGAGCTGGATGAGGCAGAAGGCCGACGTCAGGCACGGGAAGGCCAGGTCCCAGAGCAGCGCGCCGAGGATGCGCGGCATCAGCTGGAACAGACGGATCCTCGTCAGCACCTCCTCTGCTCCTGTTCGACCCCGGCCCCGGCCCCGGCCCCGGCCTGCAGCCTCCACCACTACGCCCCTACCTGCCGCAGGTTGTACGGGTCCAGCATCAGGTAGGCCGCCCGCGACGCGCCCAGCAGGCACAGGAACACGTTGATGGACGTCATGAAGGGCCGGCTGGAGATGAGCGCTCTGGAGGAAACACACACGCGTTCAGTGACACTCGTACGCTTTGCACGCCCCGGCGTGTGAACTAAACTCGACACGACTCACCTGAGGTTGATGAGCGAGAAGAAGGTGTACGTGGCCAGGACGCCGAACAGGCACGCGATGCCGTACACGTGCAGCATGAAGGCCAGCTTCATGTTGGCGAGGAGCGTCTCCAGGGCGGGCGCCACGGCCAGCGCCACGGGGTGGCCCAGCCTGGGCCTGGAGCACTCCCAGCCGCCGCCGCCGTCCTCGGGCTGCGTCACTGCGGGGCGGGCAGGACAAGTAGTGTGGGGTGGGGTCGTGCGACCAAACAAACTGGGCAGGGCGGGGCGGGGCGGGGCGGGGCGGGGCAATGCGGCAGTAAACTCCAGCAGGGCTGGAAAGGACGTAGGTCACAAGCGCTACAGATCGCAACCGCTACAGGTCACAAGCGCTACAGCTCGCTAACGCTACGGGTCGCAAGCGCTACGAGTCACAAGCGCTTCAGGTCGGTAGCGCTACGGGTCACAAGCGCTACAGCGAGAATCCGCGCGTTAGGCGGAGCCGAGCCGAGCCGAGCTAAACCTTGAAAAATTACAGCACGTGGCGTGAAAACATGGAAAATTTTGCGACAGTAAACCTCCCGAGGGAGTTGCGGTTCCGCCAGGCACATAGGGCTTTTACCCCCGTGGCAGCCAACTTCGGTGTTCTTATGGGAACCGGTGCTTCTCTGACTGCAGATCCTGTCGCGCGCAATTCGACAGATTTGACCCCGTACTGCCAGATTTAGTCGTACGGTGGTTAACCGAACCGCCTCTGTCCCCCTGGAATATTTTGGAGCCAGATTCTGTGACTTATGACCCCACGACGACCACCAGTCGTGGGCACGGGACGGAACTTCCTGGCAATCCCGCCGTCGCTACCAGTGAAGAACCTACCTGGGTTTGAACCAGGCCCCATGTGCCGAGTCTCACAGACATTCTTCACGGCTTTCGCGGCACCACTGTAACCATCGTCGGCTTATTCCACGAGGAGCCTCGGTTGATGGGGGGTTTGAATTCCACTCTCCAAATTGTTGTCCTCAGAAAATTAAATGGTTTGGTAAGATTCGAACTTCCGTCCTGCGACTCTCCGCGCGGACACTATGCCGGCACGGCTACGACGCCCTGGGTAGATACTGGATCATCTGAGTCATGCTGCGCGAGAAGCCACAGTCACCGAAGAAACGAACTCGGTGTTATCAGTGCGTTCGCTCTCTCGGTCAATGCTTGGCCGGCCGCGTAGCGTCATTGGTATCGTCGCTGCTCATAGCACTAGGGCGGGAAGTGGTTCAAAACCGCGTAAGTATTTTTCTTTATTATTTATTTTTTTGTTCGGACCAAGTGCTTTTCAGTGCCTTTTGACAGTTGCCCAAGTCACAAGGACGGTATAGCTGGAAAAAGCACTTGGTCCGAACAAAAAAAATAAAAAGAAAAAAACTTACGCGGTTTTTGAACCACTTCCCGCCCAGTGCTATGAGCAGCGACGATACCAACGACGCTACGCGGCCGGCCGAGCATTGACCGGAGAGCAGGCGCACTGATGACAACGGGTTCGTTTCTTCGGCGACTGTGGCTTCTCGCGCAGCATGACTCCTAGTGGTCCGGCTTCTGGTACCGTGGCGTCGTAGCCGTGCCGGCAAAGTGTCCGCGCGGAGAGTCGCAGGACGGAGGTTCGAATCTTACCAAAACATTTACTTTTTCTGAGGACAACAATTTGGAGAGTGGAATTCAAGCCCCCATTTCAACCGAGCTCCTCGTGAATAGCCGACGGTCTAGTGGTCTAGTGGTGCCGCGAAAGCCGTGGGGTGTCTGTGAGACTCGGCACATGGGGCCTGGTTCAAACCCAGGTAGGTTCTTCACTGGTAGCGACAGCGGTTGCCAGGAAGTTCCAGTCCATGCCCACGACTGGTGGTCGGTCGTGGGTCATAAGTCCTAGAATCTGGCTCCAAAATAGCTATTCCATGCTCTGGGGACAGGGCAGTTCGGTTAACCACCGTACGACTAAATCTGGCAGTACGGGGATCAAATCTGTCGAATTGCGCGACAGGATCGCAGTCCAAAAAGCACCGGTTCCCATAAGAACACCGAAGTAGTTGGCTGCCACGGGGGGTAAAAGCCCTGTGCCTGGCGGGAACCGCAACCTCCCTCGGGAGGTTTACTGTCGCAAAAATTTTCCATGTTTTCACGCCACGTGCGTAATTTTTCAAGGTTTAGCTCGGCTCGGCTCGGCTCCGCCTAACGCGCGTATTCTCGCTGTAGCGCTTGTGACCCGTAGCGCTACCGACCTGAAGCGCTTGTGACTCGTAGCGCTTGCGACCCGTAGCGTTAGCGAGCTGTAGCGCTTGTGACCTGTAGCGGTTGCGATCTGTAGCGCTTGCGAGCCACTCCTGCTGGAAAGTGTACATCGCGGTCAGGGCGGCAGCGCGGCAGCAGCACAAAGCCGCAGCCCGGAGGGATGGAGGGGGAGGGAGCCCTCCCGCAGGACGTGGAAGTCGCGTTGCAGTTCCCGCCCGCTCCCGCACGTTTTCGCCCGCTCCCACCCGCTCCCGCCCGCTCCCGCCCGTTCCCGCCCGCTCCAGCCCGCGCCCGCCCCGCTCACAGCCTCGCGGTGCCCTCGCGGCCTCCTCGCCAAGCCACGGCTTCATACAGTATGCGCGTCTTCCTGTAATTACGACAAGTTTGCGCGCGGCTGCTGAAAGCCTTGAACTTTCCGCAGAGTAGGGCAGGCAGGCAGAGCGGAGAAGTGTGGCCTCGTTGGCGGGGCGGGGCGGGGCGGGGCGGGGCGGGGCGGGGCGGGGCGGGGCGGGGCGGGGCGCGCGTAGTGTCTGTATCCCGTGCTGGAAGCATGTCGGAGCCGCTGGAGAAGCCAGGGCTCTCTGTGTCTCGCGGGAGGAAAAAAAGGCAAGCACCTCGGGCACCTCTTCAAACAAAGGGCTCTCGGACGGGACGGGATGGGACGGAACCCTCGCCGCGCTCTCGCTCTGCAGAGGGGAGGGAGCAACGCGATCGCGATTCAAAAGGGCTGCGTGTTTTATTTTTTAAAAGGTGAGACCCGAAGCGCCTTGCTTCTTTTCCTTTTTGCGAAAGAAAAAGAACACGCGGAGCTAGTATCGCGCTGGACTGTTTGAACGGAGCGGAGCGGAGCGGGGCAAAGTGCTGCCCTCCAGCTCCAGCGGTCCACCAACCTTCCGCTAAAAATAGCGAGCAGAACGGCCGTGCGGTGTGGACGGGCCGGGCGGGGCGGACGAGTAGACGGAGAGGGGCGAGGCGAGGGCCGAGGGCCGAGGGCCGGGCGTATTGACAGAGTGTTGTAGTGGTCCGCTAGAGGCGGCGGGACCCACCCGGGACCCTCCAGGGTCCGGGGTGAGGGGGCCGCCGAGCTGAAAGCTCTCTCACAACCTCCAAGGCCATAACGATGGACTCTCTAAAAAGGGACATCAGGTGGATGGCGCCGCCCTGTTGTCATAGGGCTGGAGAGAAAAAAGTGAGAAAGGGAGGTAGGGAGGGGTGACACCAGGTCGCCCCGCCCCAGCAGCCCAGGGAGGGTAAGCTGGAGGAAGGTGGTAGCGGTGGCGGCAGTGGGAGTGGCAGAGTGCAGGTGCATTCCACTCCGTAAGCACGTGATGGACAATGCCACGCCCACCTGTCACGGGCCTGGGAGTGTAACTGAATTGGGGCGCGCCCCGGGCCCCGGGCCCGTGGGAGCCCTCCCCACCCGGGTCCTGCCGGCGCTACAGCCCGCGAAATGAGAGTCCTAGTTTGCAATTTACTGTACTCAGGTTGTTTACAGTTGTTGCGGCCGCCCCCGCTGGGTCGGCTGCGCGAACGTCACCGCTCACTCACACACCCCTGCGCCCGCCCCACCCCGCCCCACCCCGCCCCGCCACGCCACGCCACGCCCGACAAGAGCGACTCGCCGTGCGGTGCGGTGCAACTAGATCCGGCGCCCGTCTACATCCCAAAACTTTCTGCAATTACGCGTTACACTGCGCAGCGCACGAACCTTGTGTTCCGCTTATTAGCAGCGCGGTTTCAATACCGAACACGTTGGGCGGGGCGGGGCGGGGCTTGGCGGGGCGTGGCGGGGATGGGCGGGGCGGGGCGCGGCAGGTACTCACCGTTGAGCCAGTCGATGACGTCCGAGGCGTTGACGCCGCCGGCCGCCTCGTGCGCAGCCGCGGGCGCCATCCTCGAGCGCGCCCTGCAACAGACGAGCAGAGGCAGGGGTGTCAGGCGCAGAGCGGGCATGATGAACGATGGAGAGGGGCGGGGCGCGGTGCGGGGAGGGGCAGGTGCAGGAGGGTAGTATCATCGCACGATCATACTACCCCCTAGTTCTATCATTCTACCCTTCCTGGCGTAATCGTTGTGAAGCGCGGGAGCTCGTGGAGGGAGGGTCGGGGCGGCTGGCGGGACGGTGAGAGGGAGTATTAGAGGCCGCCTGCCAGCCCCCGCCAGCCCCCGCCAGCCCCCGCCAGCCCCCGCCAGCCCCCGCCCTCCACCCTGGCGCTACGGCACGGCGCGGCCGCCCCAAGCTGTTATGCTTGCCAGTTCGGTTCGGAATGTTTCCGTGCGACCAGTCGTGTAATATCGCCGGCATGTTTGCAATGTGGAGCCGCGCGATAGGGACCCCCTCCCTTCTCCTACCGTACCCCTTCCCTTCCCGCATAGACACCCCCTCCTCCCCGTAAGTCGCCGTTTTCACGGGGGCGACGCGACGGCAAAGCGCCCCTGCATAGAGCCATTCGTTACATAAAGTCGGAGGCTGAATGAGAAAGGACGACCGGCGCGCCCACCCGCGCCCCGACGTCGCGCCGTGCTCGGCTGCGGGGAATAGGCAAAAAATATCACGAGATACTCTAGCGCTAACGCGTTAAACGACCACGGGGGCGAACAAGCATATGTGAATAAATTGGAGCTTTCTATTGATTATTCCTGCGGCGCGCTCCAGTGTGTTTGAGTTTTTGCGGCCGCGGCTGCCCGTCGTGGTTTCAGAATGCACGTTTAGTAATGCATAAGAGATAAGCCGACCGCCCTGCCCGCCCCTGCCCGGCCCGGCCGGCGCGGCGCGCAGAGTTCCCGGCCGTTTATTGCCACTTCTCGGTTCTTTGGCTCCCGCGGCGCGGACTGCGAGAAATGGTGCGGGACCACACAAAGACCGCCGAGACCGAGCCAATAAAAGAGGTTGCTCGGATGAAGTAAGAGAGAGCGAGAGGAGTGGGAGGGGCGGGGCGGGGCGACTCGAGCTAATGAAGGGGCGTGCACGTCCATGGAACAATGCGAACGCTCTCCGTGCCCGGGTCGCTCCGCTGGGGTGGCGGGCCGGGGTGGGGTGGGGTGGGGTGGGGCGTGGTGGCGGGCAGGTCGGGCAGAGCAACTCTCGGCTCATTGTGATATGGGCCCCGGGCCCCGGGCCGCCGCTGGGAATGCCACGGCGCCGGCAACATGCTGGAGGGACGTGCCTTTGTTCTACGCGAGGCGAGGCGCGGCGGGGCGTAACGGGGCGCGGCGTGGAGTTTCAGGGCAGCGCCTTCTCGCCCTGCACGTTCTGGCTGCCTTACTCTTCCACCACAGCTGCCGCCTCTTCACCCCCTCGGACACCCCCTGGTCACCGCGGCTACCTTCACCCCTGTCGCCTGCAACCCTTGCACCTCCACCCCGGAATGGCGTTCCCCGCGAGAAACTCGACATTCTCTCCCCTGGGCCGGGCGGGGCGGGGCGGGGCGGGGCCGAGACTTTCCCGCCAACAACAAAACCTCCCCATCCCATCCACAACAGGCGAGAGAAGTTGGGTCCGGGCGCCGCCTGGCCGGGCCGGGCCGGGCCGGCCGGTGTAATGGCTGGTGACGGCTGGGGGTGGAGTGGAGGTCAATGGGGAGATGAGCAGCGATACAAGACAAATAAAAAACACGGAAACAAAACAAGAGGCGCGGCTCCATCCGGTTCCCGCGTTATTAACGTTGTTGTCGTGCTTTCTGAGGCAAAGTGCGGGCCGAGGTCGGGAGAGGAAGCAATAAGCGGCAGAGTGTCTGTCTGCGCTGGAGGAGAGAGAGCGGTCTGGTCTGCGGCCTCGGCCCCGGCCCCGGCCCCGGCCCCGGCCCCGGCCCCGGGCCCAGGTACAGCGGGGCGGGGCGTCGCTAACAAGCCTGGCGCTCGAATAGACAAAGTTAGTGCGCGGCTCACTCGTGTCGGATTTATTTGTGTTTGCCCGTCACTCGAGGCCGGTCCCATCGTGTCCCCGCCCCCTCCCTCTCCTCAACACCCTCTAACCCCCTCGCACACATGCTCTCGGGCGGCGTCCAGCAGGGGGGGGGGGGGGACACGGCGACTGCTTCACAAGGCCATCAATGACGAAATACGGCTGGAGTTTGTTTGGCGCGCGCGCGCTGGCGGGGCGGGCCAGGGCGGGACGTGGACGTGCTCTCCCGCGGCCGCCCCGCCCCGCCCCGCCCCGCCTCGCCCCGCCACGCCCCGCGCACACGTGGCGGACTAGCGGAGCCTTGTGCCCCGTTCCCCTGGGACTTTGCTGAACCGGCGTAGCGGAAAGTCATTGGGGCTGCAGGCCCCATAGACCCCGGGGCTATGCGGCATACAAATTACGTTCACCGCCTCGGTGGCTTCGTGGCCCACAGTCTCGCGGCGGGGTGAGGTGAGGTGTGGCGGGGTGGGGCGGGGCGGGGCGGGGTGGGGTTGGATACGACCCGCCGCGCTTTACGCCACGTCGTAGCCGACCGCTCTACACACCGCGGCGGCGGCGGGGATCGTGCGTCAAATTCAATCCGCGGGAAGGGAGAGGGGAGGGGAGGGGAGGGATAAAGCTCGCTCGTCAGTCACCCGGGCCCCCGCCCCGCCCCGCCCCGCCCCGCGGGCCTGTCCTGTCGGCAACAAGTGCCATCACAGGGAGCGCGCTGCTAATTATTTCACGTCAAACACCGGGGGGAAAGAGATACTTGTAACAGCGCTGAAAAGTGATGGATGTTGTGAAGATGGAGAGTATTGCTGAACATCTGCACGGCGCATGATACAGAGACCTCTGATCTGTGATTGCCTCTCCCCCCTCCCCTCCGTGACCCACTCTTTCTGTCATTTCTCTTCGTCTCTGATGAGTCTCACTTGAAATGGAAAATAAGCAGCCGAAGGCGGGAGAAAGAGAAGCAACAGTTCAGAGATGCTGATCGCTCTGGGCGTGGCAGGGCGGGGCGGGGCGGACCGAGGCCACGGGGAAGGGGGTAGGCGAGGGGAGAAAGGTTTTATTTCCCATCGATTTTTCCACGCGTGCGTGTGAGTGGCAGGGGGTGGGGGCAGGGACACGTGTAATCAACGGAGAGGAAAAAAAGGATGATTGTTCTGCAATCGTCGCCCGGTAACGAGGCCTGACAGCGCAACTTACTGCCCCCCCCCCTCCCCCCGGTCAGACTCCCTTCCCTCCAACTCCCCGGGTGAACTCCCCTGAGCTGCGTGTGCAGTGCTCCGCGTCGAAACAAGTAGAGACGGCACCGGTACCGAGGCGCTGAAATACTCGGCGCGCAGAAGGACGGAGTTTTCCCTGCGGGCGGCGTAGGGTAGCGGGGCGGGGCGGGGCGGGGCGGGGCGGGCGCATGTCAGCTTAAGGGGGAGTTGTGTAATAGCAAACGGCAACCCCGCAATGTTTTCTTTTTTTTTTGTCGGATTATTTTGTTTTCTCTTTAGGTACCGCGCACTTTCGCGTAAACTTTATCGCCAAAGTATTTAGCGGGTGGGAAAAAAGTCGGCGAGGGAACGCACAGCAGGCCGCGGCGGCGGCTGAGTAGAGGGGTGTTGCTGGCAGGGCATGGTAGGGAGGGAATCTGCCGGGGAGAGAGGGAGGGAGAGAGAGAGGGAGAGAGAGAGAGATGGGGGAATATGCAGAGACGCACGCGTACACAGCCGGGACACCGTATCGACCAGGAGCTCCACACTGACCGTGATGGACGCTTATAGCCCTGTGTGATGTCGGGAGCTGGCTCGGGGCGTCAGCAGGGCGGCCCGGGCCCCTCCGCGAGGGGGATGGGCAGGGCACGGACATGCCATTCAGCAGAAAGAATTCAGCAACTATTTAGATTAACAAGGTATTCGCGCAAATATAGTTGAACTTGGAGGCGAATAAAACGAGTTCGCAGCAGCGCAGTGCTGTCAGTAGAGGGGTGTGCATTGCATGTCTGGCCTTCCGAGAAGTAATCCGTAAAGCTGAAAGCAAAGCGAATTGCCGAGCGGACCACACGGACACAAAGCGGGAGCAGGGCGGGGCGGGGCGGGGCGGGGTGGGGCGGGGCGGGGCGGGGCGGGGCGGCCCGTCAGCACAGCACGATGAGGCCTGCCTCAGCCCTGCCGGCCAGGGTTGGGAACGTTAATTTCAAAAAGTAACGGATAACGTTGACGTTGATCGGAACCAAAAGTAACGCGTTACGTTTACGTTACCGATCCTGATTAACGTAACGCGTTATCGTTAGTCGTAACGATTTAACGGCGTTAACGTTTAATCGATTTTAAGGGTCCCCTTCTGCTGAGAGAAAAGCTGCTCATGCAAAGCTTTTATGAGACTACAAGTGGGTCGGGGTAAATAGTGTTCAATATGTCAGAAAGCCAAATTTACTAAATATAATAGTAAACCTTAAACAAAATAAATTAATGCACAGTACAGTACAGGACAGTCTATGGCACAGCGCTCCATATTTTAAACATCTTATGTTTACTTTTACAAGAACTTCTTTTTCTAAAGTATTGTCAGTTAAACGAGTGCGCAGCTTAGAAAAGCTGTGGCGGAGGGGAGAGTGAGATGCGCGCGCCGACGTGTTTGCCTCGGAGCCGCCGTCGCTCCCTTGGTTTCGCAGCAGTACTCGGACGAAAAGTAACGTTAACGCCGTTGCGTCGTTAAGGACAAAAAGTAACGCGTTTACGATATCGTTACAGGCACCTAAAATTTCATCGAGTTAACGATAACGTTAATTAACGTTAACGAAAACGCTGTAACGCCGTTACATCGTTAAAGTAACGTTCCCAACCCTGCTGCCGGCTAGGCGTGGCGGTCCGCACCTTGATCACCTCGAGGCGGGGCGGGGCGGGGGGGGCGGGGCGGGGCGGGGCGGGGTGCGGCGCCTAGGAGGCCGGGCGGATAATTAACTTAGACTTGCTCCGCGGGAATGAGAACTCCTTCTAAAACAAGTTTCGCCCAACCCCGAACGCCCCGAGCTCCGCCTCACCCCACCCCGCCTCGCCCCGCCTTCCGCCCCACCCCGCCCGTGCTGCCCCGGTCAGCTCATCAAGCGATGGGTGAGCAGGGCGGAAAGCAAACAGTGCCGCTGCAGCTGTAAGCCCTTCCCCCGGCCCGCCCCGCCCCGCCACGCCTCGCCCCGCCTGAGCACAACTTTTTTACCACCGTGTACGGGCAAAAGCAAAAGGCCTTTCCTATTATTGTCGGCTGTCGGTCGGGCCGGAAAAGCGCTTTCAAACGTATAGGTTGAAAAAGGGGAGCGCTGATGGCTCGGCTCGGCCCCGGGGCGGCACAGCATAATGTTATGGTAATCGCAAAGCGTCTCCGCGTGGCCGTGAAACGGTATCCGCTCGGCAACCTGGTATTACTTCTTACCACATCCCTATAAAGTCCACGACGACATGCAATCAATTTAGCAAGCAGGGCGAAACTGTCGGTCTGGTTATACGGCGGCCGTAACCTCCGAGACGAGAGACTGCTCCTCGCTCCGCACCTCAGCCTGCTACATGCATCCCCTGACCATAGTAAGCTGCTGCCCCCCCCACCCCCGGCCCCGGCCCCCTGCTGTGACCCCCCTCTCTTTCTGTACTGCGGCCCTTTTATGTTCGACCAATCGAAGTTGGCTAATGCGCTGAAGGGTCCTTGGACTCGCTCGCCTCTCTCCCGCCTCTTGCACTTCGCCCGATTTTGCGACTCGTTCCTAGATTTTATTCTTGTACTGCTGCCGTCTGGCGTCTGTCCCCGTCCCACCAGCAGGCCTTCCACGGAGGGCGCCCGGAAGGTAGGCCACCTCTCGGCCGGCCGCGCACGGCTGTCTGGCGGGTCTGCCTACCCTGCCGACTGCAGGCGCTCCGCAGGAAGTGCCGCCGCCTCGCCCGCCTCGCAGCGGGCCCAGCACGGAGGGCGCCCGGAAGGTAGGCCAGCTCCCGGCCGGCCGCGCGCGACTGTCTGGCGGGTCTGCCTACCCTGCCGACTGCAGGCGCTCCCCAGGAACCGCCCGTCCCGTCAGCAGCGGCCGCCGGCGCGACAAAATACTGCGTAATAATGAATGTGGCTCCGCAGTACAGCACAGTGCGGGCGGCCGGGCCGGGCCTGTCCTGTCCGCTCCATTTCTCCTGCTGTGCAGGACGACTCGGGGGAGAACGTGACGGCGGCGACGGGGAAAAGCGAGAGACTTTCGGAAACGGGAGAGAGCGTGACGGGGCGGGGCGGGGCGGGGCGGGGCGGGGCGGGGCGGCGTGACGGGAGCACATGAATCATTCATGAGGTCAGTCATTACGCCGCACCGGCCCGGCACGGGGAGAGCAAACAAGTTTTATTTCAGAGTGTGTTTATATTTTTTGTTTGTCTCGGTACGGCCTAAAAAAACCGCTGGGACTGAGTTGGTTACTGAACGGGATGCGAGGAAATGGAGGCAGGAAAGGAAGGCAGGCGCCCTTCCTATCGCGATAGCTGTAGCGCGGGTTATATAAATCGGACATGGGGTGGGTCTCAGACCCGACGGGCGCGTAGGCGCGACGTCGCGGCGAGGGCGTGCGCAGGGGCGTTAATCCCTCCTGTTACACCGTCGGGCCCACCCCACCCCACCCCGCCCCGCCACGGGTTTACTGGTAATAAACGTCATTAACGGGCCTGCTCCCCCCGGGTGGACAATAACGGGGACTGCACTGCAGAGTGGAGTCCCGTACGGTCCCGTGGTTATGGGTAGGGGGGGGGGGGAGAGAGAAAAGGCGATGCCGGGAGGGGGGAGGGGCGCCCAGCTGGAAGAGGTGGGGGAAGCGTCTTCACGGCTCACTTCTCGCCCCATCATCCATAATAATAACAAAGCCATCGGGGTGGAGGGGAAATACTTTCCGCAGGCGAGGTGGTCGAGGCCAGGCAGCCGTGCTGAAGGTGGAGGCCGCGCTGGCGGTGGCTGAGGTCAGTGAAAGTTTATGGGCTGAAAGGGGGGAGTGATGCATGGCGCCGGTGCCTCTCTTCCGCCTGAAGCCTACCGCCGCGCCCCGCCGCGCCCCGCCGCGCCCCGCCACACCCCGCCCCGCCACGCCACGCGCACCTGGCACCGGGAACGGGGAGCCTGCCAGCTGCAGGGGAGAGAATTTTGGGGACCCGTGTGGGTGCGGGCCGGGCGGGGCGGGGTGGGGTGGGGTGGGGTGTGCCTGGAGACCCGTGCAGCCAGTGGCACTCCCAACCCCCACCTCGTTACACCCCACCCCACCCCGACTCCCTTCAAGGCCCGCCCGGGCGGCCGCGGCGCGAATACTGCTCATATTGTATTCGCAGTGCACAGCGCTGAGCGCTGCGATGCGCTACCCGCCCTGCCCCGCCAGACTGGTATCCCCGTCGCGGCGTGACAATAAAACGACATTAAAATGAAAAGACGGCGAGAGAAACCACTGGAGCGCGCGATGCGTTTTATAAAGAAAGAAACGTCATCTTCATCACGTGCAGCAGAAACTCCGCGGAACCTCGCTGTTCTATGAATAAATTTTTCGCAAGACGATCAGCCTCCAGCAGCTCGGCTCGGCTCGGCTCGCGTGCCCCTCGGCGCTGTGGCGCTGCTGACAGGAGGGGGACGGGACGGGTGCCATCGACAGCCGCCCCCCTGGCCCGGCCGTCAAAACCGCGCCGCCGCGCTGACCCGGACGGGACGGGGCCGGGGGCGGCCTACCCCAGCTGCCTTACTGACGCGCTGTCCCCCGTCCCCCCGCCCCCCAGCGGCGGATTACCGTCCCTCACCTGGACAAAGCCCCGGAGGGACGGAAACAGCGACAGCCAGCGGCGGTGCGGTGCGGTGCGGCCGTGACAGCGCCACTTAGCGCCGCGGCGCTGCGAAAATACGTCAGCGTCGGCGTCGGCGTCGGGCCCGGCGCGCACCCCCTCGCGACTCCTCGCGCCCCGTGGAACTTTTCTTTTCGCGCCGAGTTAGTTTGGATTATACGTCTGCTCCCTCCTCCGCCGCTCGTCGTCTCGCACACTACGGTCTCTTTCTGCTCCTTTCGGCCGTGATGGGATGAAAAAATGAAAACCTCATAAGCGAGGCGCTAAACGTGAAAATAGTCGGGGGAGCGCGCGCCCCGCGCTGTGCACAGCACGCGGAGCCGATAATATGGAATCCATAAATCTGCTTTCCCAATGAGATCAGCCAGCTTGGGGCAGCGGGATTGGAAAGCGATTCATCGCACTCATGACCTTGCGAGGAGGCCCCCGCGCTTCTCTCCTGTACCTCGCGGGACGGGAGTGCGAGTGGGAGAGAGAGAGAGAGAGGGGAGGGTGGTGGAAGGAGGGAGCAGAGACAATGAAGGAGAGCGGCCTGGCCGGAGGGTCGTCAGGGAGCGCGGGAAGGAAGGGTAGTGGTACGCTATGAGGAGGGTCCACGTAAGATGAGCGGAGCGGACCGGTCACAAGAAAAAAAGCAGTAGAGGTAAACCAAGCTGATGAGTTTTTGAGCGTGGAAAGGTCGGTGAGCGGCGCGGGGCGGGGCGTGGCGGGGTGGGGCGGGGCTTGGCGGGGTGGGGCGGGGCGCAGGAGCGGCGGTGGCGCGCCTGGGGCGATGATGTTCACGCCCTCCCCTCCGGTCCCACTGCAGGGACAGCGACGCTGTTTCTTTCCCCTTTTTCCTCCTCATTTTCTATCGGACAGAAGGGGCGACGGCGCAATTCCAGGACCCGTGATTGGCCGCGTCGTCGACCCGGGTGCCTGTGCCTATTGCTCGCGCTACGGCGATGGGGAGATAATATAAAAGAGCACCATCAGCTACGAGACGAGACGAGAGAGAGAGAGAAAGAAATAAAATAAAAGGAAGTAATAGTCTTTCGTTCCGGACGGAGGCTGCAACCAGGCGGAGGAGGAGATGCGTGTAACGCCAAAGGCCTGGCCTGCGCCTGTAGTTGGGTTAGGCGGGGCGGGAGCGTTTTAGTAAGTTAGGGGCCAGGGCTGGCTTTGATGTTCCGCCTCTCGACCCAGACCAGCCCCGCCCCGCGCGGGGGCTCTGTGTGCAGCATGCAGTGAGCAGCCTGGTCGGGGTGAGTGGAGCGGGCCATGCAAGCGCCCCGCCACGCCCCGCCCCACAACCCCCTCCGTACAACACGGCCGTACAGTGGCGCGCGAGAGAAAAAAAGAGAGAGTGAGAGAAAGAGAGGGGGTGGCTGCGCGGCGGTAAAGGCGGGGGAGACACGCTGGACAAACACGAGCGTTTTTGTGTGGCCAGGGGTTTCCTGAATAAAAATTAAGAAGGAGTGGTGAGGTAAACAGCGGGAAAAGTTGGGAGAGGCCTCGTGAAAAATAGTAAAATTTTTAGCCTCGCGACGTGTGTGACTTCAAGCGCGCCTGGCGGGAGTACGGAGAGCAGGCGCGGCCAGGTCATGGGGCGGGGCGGGGCGGTCGCGGTCGACGGCTGGCTCTTATCTGATAGGCTGCAGTGGTGGAGAGAGACAGTGCGGACGCCGCCCGGGCCGGGGGCGGCGATAGCGGCCGGCGCGCCCCGCCCGCCCCACCCCGCCCCCGCCCCCGCCCCCGCCCGCTAGCCGAATCAGCTGTGCTCAGCTCAGCGGCACCACATAATGGAGCCTTTAGCCCATGCGTGCCCAACCACCCCGCCCCGCCCCGCCCCGCCCCGCCCGCCGTGTTCTGTGTCCATAATCGCAGATTCTGTCCCAAACAGAGGCGCGGTGACCTTCCTCTCCCGGGCGAGCCCTCTTCTCTCTTCTGGGACAACATGTCGCATGCAGCGCTGCTCGCCGCGGGGAAACAAAAATACACACGGCTCTGTAGGCGGGGCGGGGCGGGGCGGGGCGGGGCGGGCGGGGCGGGGCGGGGCGGGCAGCGCTTGCATTCTCCGCGTGAATGGCAGCTATGGCGATGGGGTCGATACAGCCGCGAGGCCGCGAGGGAGACGCCGGCCCGGCCCGGCCCGGCCGCTGTGAGTTACACAGGTGAGGTGTTATGCACCACGTGTGTGCAAAAACTTCGCCCGCAATACGCCCGCGAATTGCACAGAAAAATGCGCGCGGGTTCCACAAAAAAAAGCATTCTCGTGTTGTGGTTCGTTTTTTCGTGACGCGGGAAGCGTTTCCTGTACACGCTCACGTTCCGGTAGGGTAGTGCACGCCGCTGAGCGTGGACCGAGCGTGCTCATTGAAACAGCACGGCTCCCTCCCCCGCGCAGGGCCTCCGTGCTCCCAGCCCGAATGCATTTCCATTAAATAATGGATCGCACTGAGCGTTGGCCCGGGCCCGGGCCCCGGGGGTGGCGGCTGCCCGGCCCTGCCCGGCCCTGCCCGGCCCTGCCTGACCCTGTGCTCTGCTCTGCTCTCCGCATCGAGTGGCGTGTGCTTCATTAGTCCGGGATTAAGCCCGGACGGGGGGCGTGCACGTTTACGGCCAAACTTGACGATGCAGACGACGCTGGCTAGGGCGGGGCGGGGCGGGGCGGGGCGGGGCGGGGCGGGGTGGGGGGGGGCGGGGCGGGGGGGGGGGGGGGGGGGCGGGGCGGGGCGGGGCGGGAACGAGTGCTGATGGCCCCGCGGACAGGGCGGGGCGGCCCCTGGCTCCCTTGGCTGTGCAGTAATAAGGTTTACATCATGGCGTGATGGTCCTTTCCCGCCCTGGCAGGGCGTCCAGGCGTCCAGATGGCCAGGGCCGGCCGGAGGGCAACCACAGAGCAGTGCTTGATGGGGTGCGCGCCCGCAAGTTGTGTGTGTGTGAGAGAGAGTGTGTACACATGCTACCGCAAAAGTCTTGTTTTAGAGCAAACACTCCGTGTCCGTGTACACACGCGCGACGAGCTAGGCCCCTCTCTGCCTCTCACTATTTCACGGCAGAGATAATATTATTTCTCCGCCCCCTCCCACCCCGCCACCTTCAATACCCGATGACAAAAAATATATATGAACGGAGGGCTTCGGCAGAAATGTCGATGTCGTTATAAATAATAATGATTCGAGAGGAAAAAAGGTCTTTTTGGCCGGCGGGGATCTCTCTGCCGATTCGTCTTTCGTTTTCGCTCTGCTGCGCACCGCCCGGCCCGGCCCGGCCCGGCCCGGCCGGGCGCAGCCAGCCCCAGCATAACATTTCTCTCTCACTCTGCTCTACAGCGGCGTTTAGCTCCATCCCCCTAACCTCCCATCCCCAGGGGCCGTGTCGTGCTCCTGCAGCTGGCTCCTCAAACAGACCCGCTCACCTGTCACCACCACCGTGAGCTAGGGTGCTCGCCACCCCCACACCAGCAGCGCGGCCCCAGCCCCGCCCCGCCCCGCCCCGCCCCGCCCCGCCCCGCGACCGAGAAAAGGGTGTCGTCACCGCTGAATATTTAAGAGGCAGCAGGCGGGACTGGGACGGGGGCGAGGAGCGTGGCCGTCTTGCCCTGCCCCAGGATCGGATAGCCCGCCCCGCCCCGCCCCACCACTACGCTGGCTGGGCCCAGCCCAGGGCCCAGGCTTCGGACGTCTGCTCCGTTTGCTCGCTGTTATATTGAAGACCACATCGACCAGGCGGCCCGGCCCGGCCCGGCGCGGGGGCCCCACCTAAACCTAAACCCCCACGAGCTACGCTGCGCCTCAACCCTCGTCCCCCCGTCTCTCCCTCACCGAGCGAGTGCGTCTCGTATTTTTATTTGACATCCCTCTTTCATGCTGCACCCCCCGCCCCCTGCCCCAACCCGCATGGCACGAACGAACGCCCTTTTTGTTCCATTCTAAGCGGCGCTTAAAATTGGCGCTACTCTCGCTTTAATCATTCACTCCTCTGGGCCCGCGGCCGCCGCAGCAGCAGCTCAGCGAGAGCAAACGGGCCGTGAGCCCTGCGCCCCGCCTCGCCCCGCCCCGCCTCACCCCGCCCCGCCCCGCCCCGCCCCGCCACGCCCGGGAGCCGCTGGGAACCAAAATAAAAATGGCTTGAAACTGGTAAATAAATTATTCAGCTCTGTGCGGTCGACGCAGACGCAGAAAGGGGGAGAAAAATAATAGAGAGATAGAGATGGAAGAGGTGGAGAGGGCGGACGCGCAGGATGACGAGGCAGAGGTAGATGGAGGAGGTGAGTCGAGGGCAGAACAGAGGGAAAAAGAGATCAACATCGCACACTCGCGCTCCGCCCCATACCCAGCTCTTATCCGAAATGCATGTGCTCCGGCCCGCCCCGCCCCGCTACGTCAACCCACTCAAGCAGGCTCAACCGCGAGCTGCTCCCCGCAGAACACTCGCGCAGAGCAGCGCAGCGCCGGACCGACCGGGCCGTGCCGTGTGCGCCAAGGCATCTGGGATGAATAAGAAACGCGAACAGGAGCCCTGCCCTGGCGGAGCGGAGAGCGAACGGACAACTTCGTCGTAAAATCGGACGATATTTCGGACTGCTCTGCGCCTTCGGCACGGCAGTGGTTCGTCCTTACCCTCACCTATTCCGTTCCTCTTCCTGCTCGTGATGGGCGTGAGTATACCCGGCTCACAGTTTCGAGAGTAATTGGAATATTCCAGGCCCCTCTGCAAATGACCGCAACCCAGGGGAAGGTGACCCGCCGACGCTGACGCCGGGGCGGGGCGGGGCGGGGCGGGGCGGGGCGGGGCGGGCGCCGGGGGTGGCTTACCCGTCGGCACATAGCAGCGGCCATCGCCCAAAACAGCCCCAGCCCGACCCGACCCAGCTCAGTTGGTTCTCTGTCACAACCCCCCACCCCCTCCCCTCCCCTCCCGCCCCTGTGCGCTCCTCTCCTCCCCTTTCCTCCACTCAATCTGGTAACCAACACCGGGGCAGGGCAACCCGCCGCCCCACCAAAGCAATTACTGCTTCTCATTTTGCTCCAGCCAACTACTATAACCTTCACCGCCACACCCCGCGCCACCCATTTCGACAACACCAGCAACACCCGACACACATAGCGAGAAGCAAAAAAGGGATAAAAAAGCACCAAGTTAGCGGTGGGTATTAGGGGTTGGCTGTGGGATGGGGAGAGAGGCCGGTTATCAGCCAAGCTGGTGGTGTTGGGGAGGGGCGGGGCGGGGCGGGGCGGGGAGCAGAAGGGTGGACCGCCTGCTCCAACGACAGGGCGCAGTGTCTGGAGGGAGGGGGCAGGGGTTGGGGCTGGAAGGTATATAGTGACTACTTGCCCCAGCCCAGCACGCCTGCCTCGCCTCGCCTGCTGTTGCTGCTCCAGCAGTTCCAGAGCGGAGGCCCCGATCCGAACCCCTCCGAAACTTATAC
Organism: Frankliniella intonsa; assembly: GCA_033675135.1. NCBI lineage: Eukaryota > Metazoa > Arthropoda > Insecta > Thysanoptera > Thripidae > Frankliniella > Frankliniella intonsa. The sequence goes on along the minus strand of CM066245.1, from coordinate 9,648,384 downwards.
CTCCAACAACCCAGCCAGCACGCCCCACGAGCAGGAGACGAAAAAAAAAAAAAGAAAACAGGGCCGGGCCGAACCCCTCCGGTGCCATTACGCCCTTCCACTCCCTCCCCCTATGGCGCCACGCACACATACACACACATTTCCTCTGGAGGCGACAGGCCGGGGGGCGGGGGTGACACGGAGCATCACCGACAATCATGCGCCCCACCCCGCCCCGCCCCGCCCCGCCTCACCCCGCCCGCCAGGACAGAGAATGATGGACAGGGCGCTGCGCGGCGGGGCGGGGCAGCACGGTGGCGGATCTGTGGCTGCGCACCCACATGTTGACGTAACGGTGGAGGTGACCTTTTTACCACATAAATACATGAGGGTGGCCGAGGACCCCCCCCCCCCTCGCTTCAGTACGCGCGCACCTCGCAGATCGAGGAGGGCATTCCCTACCCCCTGCCCCCCGGACCCTCCGAGCGCCCCGCCACTACGCTCGGGGCTCCATGATGGGGGGCTGGACCTGGACCGGGCCAGGTGCTCGATAAATCACGTCGTACAGGGCGTTACGGTCGGACGCAAGCTCGTTAGTCTGTGGCCCTCTTTCCTTTTTGCCCCGGGTCATGTCGCCGTCCCGACCCGTTCAGCAGGGCCCTTTCAGCGTCCACTCGCCAAACGGACTTCAGGGGGATGGTCGGTCGCGCCTTTTCTTTCTCTTGGATTTTTTTTCTCTCATGAATAACCAAAACTCGGATTTGAACTGATAAAACTTTGGTTTTGGATCCACGCACTGAACGATTGCTGCGGTGAGGATGCAAGACGACGAGAGGACTCACCACGTGACCCTCGCGGTCGCAGGTCAGCCCGCCGTGGCCGCTCCTCCCCCCGGCAGCGTCAGGTCAGGCCGGGCTGCGGTCACGCTGCAGTCGCGCCCCCGCAGCTGCAGCGCTGGGGCCGGGCCCCTCGCGGGGCCGCGCACGGGGGCATGACGGGGGGCGCGGGGGCTAATTAGGGGGGCTGCCCCGGCCCCGGCCCGGCCCCGGCCCCCCGGGGGTGCTCTGCTCGACACGCGAGTCCGGCCCGGCGCGGCAGATGCCGCCCTGGCAGGGCAGACCAGCGTGCTGGAGCAGGAGGAGGGCCCGCGCCCGCACCGTCTGACTGTCTCTGTCGCACCGCTCCGCTGCGCTCCCCGCCCCCCAGGCCGCTGCCGCTACGCTCAGCTCCCCCGCCCCGCTCAGCGCTGGCCGTGAGCACGCCGCTCACGCTCACGCCCTGGCTGGCTGGCTGGTCGCCTCGCCGCTGGCTCCGCTCTCAGACTGGCTGGGGCTGGGGCTGGGGCTGGACTCGAGCCTGGCGGGCGGGCAGGCGCACCCGACCAAACCACCTGCTGCCCTGCCAGAGCGCGGCGCGGAGGGGGTAGGAGCGGGGGCGGAGCGGGCGGAGCTCTGGGGGGCGGCTCTCGGGGGCGGGGGCGGGAGCGACGCGGCTGCCGCCGAGAGCCGCCCCCGCCGCGCGGCTCGCATCGTCACGGCCAGGCAGGCCAGGGTCGAACCCCCTAACCCCCTCGCGCCCCCTTCACATTCCGCCCGACTGGGCCCCCCTCCTCCCCGGGACGCCCCGCACGCCCCGCCCGGACGCGCCCCTCCTACACCCCACGCACCCTCACCCCTACGAGCCCCATCACCACGATCAACAAGGTCTGGCTGCAGCCTTCTCTTCTCTCGATCGGAACGCGGGAATCACACCCAGAGAAATGAATGCTAGGATCGACCGTCTGACGCGCGTGGGTCTAGTATACGCGATACACTTGCTTTCCCGCCAAGCGTACTACGGCTGATCCAGGCATAAATGCGTGGGCCGAGAATACGAAACCTTGATGAGAGCATGAAAGGTGCTGGGATCTCGCACTGATGCGGAGATCACGCATAGGATCAAACGTTCAAGACACATCACGCAGTGGTGCAAGTGGCAAATTTACACAGCTTGCGCGTGTAAGGTTAGCAAAGCGTGTCTGCGTGTGAGCGCATATCGCCGGGAATAGATGCGTCAGTGGTCGGAAATTCGCGAATAAACTATTATACTAAAATAATTTATAATATTGCTCGAAGGATTTGGCCTACCTGAAAAGGAGACAGGGTAGTAGCAGGCTGTGCGGGTGCTCACCGTCACAAAACACACAAAACTCGAGAGGTTCGACTGGGACGACCACGACCGTTCGGACAGTTCCCGCTCCGGACAATTGGCACCGCCACCCTACAAAGCCGATATGGCCGGTTCACGCCAGGGCAGGGTGGGTATCCTCACAACATTAAAGCGTATGTCTATGGGCCGAGTTTTACGCATAAAAATATACTGCTGCGATAATATACCTCTTACTACTACAGCTGATTAATTTTCTTGGTGAGGTATTCGCTATAGCGTGAAGCGCCTGAGATTGTTACTTGTTACGTTGTAAATTTTTATATTGGCCTTAGTGCTTGAATTTTTTTTGTCGATGTCGGCTGCCATCTGTGTGTGTACTCTGTTCACGTTCAACTCTGTTTGCCGATTGCACGCCGAACAATGTCTGACAACAGAAATAACCCAAGCAAATCTCAGCAAGACGACAATGTCACCGGAAAATCGGAGGTTTATCCTGGCTTTAAATCCATGAAAGAATTTACACAGGTAACGCTGCGCAATGAAAAATACATGCTCTTTGGCTGCCTCTTGACCACACTTTGTGTATAGGTTAACTTCTTTTGCCATTGATAATATAGTTTCCTAAAGTGCTATTCATATATCAATTTGGTGTTTTCAGAATGGGTTAAAACTTTTAATGGAAAATATAAGAGAATCAAACAGTTTGCCTGCAGGTCAAAGATGGGATTATTACACAAGTTTTCCCTCATTCAAAACTGTTATGGACTCTGAAGGGAAGAGAATTCTTCACTTGTAAGTAATTTTACTAACATTCTATTGATCTGAACTTTGATTTTTTTTCTATATATTATATTTCTGTTTTAAATTTTTGGATTCAAGGATGAATATGATTCTGCGTCATCAAAGCATTCAAGGAAATATTCTCCGGAGAGACATTGAAGAGAAATTTGAATTGCTTGTAGATGCCAATGATCAAATTTTTGAGCGTGTTGGGAATACCCTAGATGAAATTTTGGGCATCAGGAAAAACCCAGAACCTGTTTTGGTGGAGGCAACAGGCAAAACAAGGGCAGTGAGTGGGAGCTGGAATAAGGGGTCATCAAACAAAGTAGATTCAAATGTTCCTTCTCAATTCCAACCACAATCAGTACGTCTTCTAACTGCAAAAAATATTGAGAGACCCCAAGCCAAATTCAGGGATAAAATTGACAATAGTAATACTCCATGGGAGCCTCGTATTAAAGAAAAACCAAATTCCCTGAAACCTCTGGCAATCCTGGTAGAAACAAGCGAAGATGGGGAATGGTAAGTAAAGTGTTAATATTATTCTACTTTGTTGCCCTACATTTTTAACACAAAGTTTATCCTTGTGCATTCTAGCTTCAGCCATCCTTATGAATTTGAACTAGACCGCTTCACTCCACCAGATGACCAGTTGAAAGTATCAGAACCCACTCCTTTTAAATCCATGGAAGATGTTCCTCTGATTATGGTAGAGAAGCAGGATCAAATTGCACCTCTTTTGGATGATCTCTTGAAGTGCAAAGCTTTTGCTGTTGACTTAGAAGTAAGCACTAGTAATTAATTAATTGTTATTACTGTCGCAAAGGAAAAAAATAGCTTTGTCCTGTAATATTTATTAATTAATTTGTGTAACATTAATTTCATTCTTTCTTTTGTAGCATCATTCATATCGAACTTTTCAAGGATTTACTTGCCTTATGCAAATATCAACAGGAGATAAAGATTATCTTATAGACACACTTTCATTACGTTCAGATTTATATGTCTTGAATGAGGCATTTACTAATCCCAAAATTTTAAAGGTTGTTCCACAGTTTTTCTTGCTTGCTTATTAATATTGATCCACAATTGTGAGGAATTTGTGGTAATTTTTAATTCCCTCCTTTGCAGATATTCCATGGAGCTGAAAGAGATATTCAGTGGCTACAAGGAGACTTAAGCCTTTATGTTGTTAATATGTTTGATACTTACCAAGCAGCTAAAGGTTTGAATTTTGCTGGGTTATCCCTTGCTTTTCTCATGAAACATTTTTGTGATATTAATGCTGACAAACACTTTCAACTTGCTGATTGGCGGATAAGGTAGTAATGACCTTCACCTCAAAATCTTGTTTGTTGGTGCAAGCAACAATTTTATTTTACTATTTCATGAAATTCCAGACCCTTACCAGAGGAGCTAAAACTGTATGCAAGAGCTGACACTCATTATTTGATATACATTTATGAATGTATGCGAAATGCTTTGATCAATGCTGCCAATGGTCAGACAAACTTGCTTTTGGCTGTATACCAACGCAGCACTGAAGTATGCAAGAGAAGATTTAAAAAATTCATCCTTCAGGATGATTCACATATGGAGCTATACCGCAAAAGCAAGAAGATGTTCAATAATAGACAAATGTATGCCCTACAACATCTATTTCAATGGAGAGACAGAGTGGCACGTGAGGAGGATGAGAGCACTGGGTGTGTATTTGCTAACTTAAAACTTTTTATGGTAACCCAGCTAACCTTAATAAATGAAAAATTTTCTTCTTGTATCTTTTGCTAGATTTGTTTTGCCAAATCACATGTTACTGCATATTTGTGAACTACTTCCAAGGGAAATTCAGGGGATACTCTCTTGCTGTAATCCAATTCCACCACTAGTTCGTCAACACCTTGTTGAAATGCATCAAATAATTTTACGAGCACGAGAGCAGCCTCTAGTAAAGGTAATTTTAGACAGAAATGTACCTCTCCAACCTTTAATAACCATAGCAAAGGGTCATCATCATTTTAATTGGTTTAATTTAATTTTCAGCCGGTTGTTGAAGAGGAATTACGTCAAAGACCAGTTGCTGAAACATGGGCTAAATTAAATCTAGAAAATCCTTTACATTGTCCACATGATATGTCCTTTCAAGTGGATTTCCGAGATGATCTTCCAACTTTATTGAAACCTTGTATGTTACAGTGTTGCCTGGCATTATTCTTATATGTGTAACATCCACATTATCATTATTACCATCTTAGAAACAAGATGCTTTCCCAAATCCTTTACTGTATTTAATCTTTTTTTTTAACTTTCTTTTTTTAACTATTTTACAGTAGAAAATGGTGAAGCGGAGGACATATCTAATCAAAGTTTGTGGATCCGAGCATCACTTCCCCTTTTATCTGCTGTAAATATGACCCCAAATTCCTTAGAAGTTGACAAACCTAAAATAGATTTGGGGCTTTCCAATCTACCTGAGAATGTAAGATTCATCTTTTACTCAACTACTGTTCCTTTTAATTGTTGTAGAACTAACTTGATTTGTTCTGTGCCCATTTAAATATTCTCCATCAGGCCTCTGAACAAGGACCTGACCTCAAACCAGAGTTGAAGGAGCTAATTGCTAAAGTCAACTTTTTAAGTCCTTTTGAATGCTACAAAAAAGTCCGACCATATTTGGACCACTTAGATCAAGAAAAATTACGGAAGCATCAAGAAAAAGAACATGAAAGAGAACGTCAGAAAGAGGCTGCTAAACAGGCATCTGATGCTGCTGATGATCTAACATTTGAAGAGAGAATAACAAGGGTAAGCACCTTCCTTTCCCATACTTTATTTACAATTGACAAGAGAATTTTTAATGTACTTTACCCATGTAAACAGATGCAAGCTGACATTCAGCGAATGACAAATGATGCCAGAAATGCTGGACCTTCTACTCGTGATTCAGCTGGAAGCCTGGAAGAAATGTCCCTTTCCTCACAGGTAATGGAAAGATATCTCACTGTCATTAAAAATATTATCCATACAATTTTTTCTAAACAGCATTTTTTATTAACAGGGTAAGGGTGTGAAGAGGAAATCATCCCAATTAAAAGGCAAATCATTAGAAGATGATAATATTGAGCCCCAGCACAAGCTTAGAAAACCTGATACAAAATCTCCTAAGAGTTCTAAAAAGGGACCAGAAACAAATCTTTCTTCTAACAAGACAGGGAACAATAGCACTAGTGGGCCATCAAGATTTGAACCATTTGATTATCAGCAAGCTAATTATAATAGATTCCAAAGTAGGGATCAAAGACATAAAAACCAGGATGTTCGCTCAAACTTTGCAGCTGTAAGAATCTGATTTTCTGCTTGAGTTTTGTGATTATGATTTATTCTTCAAGTTTATTATTTCTTTTTCCCATTTTAGAAGCAAAAGAAGAACAAGAACTTTAAAGCTACTGCGTCCAAAGCAACCAGAGGAATAGAGGGGAGAGGAGATAAACCATCAAGGGGCCGAGGCCGAGGCCGTGGCAGATTTTAGAAAAAAAAATCATTTTATAAATACTTGTAAAATCTCTTGTTTTTGTTGTTTTTTATAAAAACACAATTCGCCATTAAATCTATTAATTTTCTGTTAATTATCCTTCTTTTGTATTTTTACAAAATTGTTCAAAGAAAACCTACTATTGTATTGGCCTAGGCTTATGTGTATTAAACCATTGGAATATTGTAAAATTAATTCTTGTTTCTGTTATATGACAATAAATTTCAACAAAAATGAGCATATGGAGTACGGTGTCTTTGGCCGGCCCTGGCGCCGGCGCCTGTGGGCGGAACGGGACGGGATCGCGCGCATGTTGTGCGGCAGGATGACCACCCCATGCGCCCCCGGTCGCCGTCCTGCTCCACGCACTCGTTGGCCTGCAGCAGAGCGCGAACCGAATAGAGGAGTACAGTGTTTCTGTAAGGGTGTTAAGTCATACCTCATTTTCATTTCATTCGGTCAAATTCGAAAAATGGCGCTTTCCCAGTGCGAGTGCTAGATTTGACTCCGTACCAGCCTTGTGCACGCCATCCCTGATCCGGGGCATCCCGGGTACAGTCAGACATGAGAAATTCGCCGCTCAGTACACATCGGCTCGGGTCGGCCTTTAGGTTCGGCCCTAGTTAGCTCTGGTTCGGCATTCATATACATTTTCTTGAAACATTGAAGATTTTTCAAATTTGACAAATAAGACCGAGATACGTCCCCGTTTTTATAAAAGTCTACATTATTTTTTTTAACTTGCTTGATCGCCTGCTAGAAAACGAGCCGAGGACGATAGTATCGATGTACATCGAGACCGGGCGTGTCGTTGTCGTTGGTTGTCGTTATCATTCAAACTTGAAACCTAACGGCAGCAACGGCCACTTCTCGCCTCGCCAGCTGAGAGAATTTCATACCCAGCCCCCAATTCAGCTGCATCTAAAACACTAAGCTTCATGTGACATTTACTGAATGCAAAACTATCCTCACACCTTCCTCATTTCTATAAAGGTAAGCGGGTTTACCCAATTTCATATGTCAAAACAGCTTTTTAAAGCCGATTGTATAGTAACCCCGCCCCATTCCTGGCTCCCCGCCACCCTTTCATGCACCCTTGTGTTTCCCAGCACCGTTATTTGCCTTTGAAATGTCCATATTTGTGCAGAATATTTCCCTTATTCCTTCCCCTTTCCAAAAAGAGAAGTGTTGACCCGTTTTCGATGTCGCAATCACCGGGGAGCCGCGTGGAACTTTGCAACTTCCGCACTGAACTGAATAACTTCTGTAAGTTTATCACTCTTATCTTGTCTTTCAGGCTTCAAGTGGAACTGCCGAGAGTTTAATGAGTGAAAAGAATACGCTTTCCCATGAGTGCGAGAGAGATACATAGCCTATACTTTCGGTGGGACGACCATATGCTGTGCTTGGCCACGCCTGTGATATAGAAGAATATAACCATCTTGATACAATCTAATTTGACCTGTCAGTTCTTGACGGTGTACTGTAATGAAGCAAACAGCTAAAAACAGATCGGTAAGTCATGATTGAAGATTTTTTTCTACCCAACCACCCTCCTTTATTTGTTATTGTCAACGTCTTCATAGCTGGAAAAGTGAGACAACACCCTTCAAATTTCTTTGTTTAGTCAACAAGTTTGCCTAAGTCAAGCTGGTTCTCTTAGTCCGGTCTAGCTGCAGCAACCACCTTGCACTTTCTGATAGAGCAATGCCGTTTTGCATGAGTGTTACCTATACCCATACCTTACTTTTAAGATCGGTTGCCACGATGGGACCCACTGCAGAGTGCCCCGTACAGCGGTTGCCTACTTTTCAGGGGCAAGCTACTACTTTCGCTTATAAATTGTCCTATATCTTGGAGATGGTTGACCTCACACATTTTTCGACGATGCCATCGGACTCAGCACACCTCAAAACATGCCGGTGCCGTCTGAGGACCGCCGCCGCCCCGCGGGAGGCGTTCGAATCGTCGCAACAAGGGCGTAAAGGTAGTTATCGTGTTTCTCGCTTGCGTCTACGCGAAATACCGTCGCCAGTGGTCAGCAAAACCATAATTTGCATTCAGCATCACTTTGGTAACAGTGCCGACTGTAACGACTGTCGTGGGAGGAAAGGCTGCGTCCGAAAACACCACCAATATTATTCAAATCAAAGAGGGAATGACACCAAGGAACAGGGCAGGGCGGCAGTTGGCAGTTTAATTTTGGGGATATGTGTGTGTGTGTATGTGTGTGTGTAGGTGGGTGGGTGGTGTGTGTGTGTGTGTGTGAGAGAGAGAGAGAGAGAGAGAGAGAGAGAGAGAGAGAGAGAGAGAGAGAGAGAGAGAAAGAGAGAGAGGGAGAAGTGTGTGAGACAGAGTGTGGTGAGCGTGTGTGTGAGAGAGCGTGTGGACGCGCGTGAATGTTCATAAAAAAGGTGGAATTTTACAGTGTACAACATAATCAATTGTAACCAAATTTGGTAAAAATAATAAATATATTGCATATATTGCACATATTGGTAAGTTCAATAATGGTTTTTCATTGGCTGAGCGAAGCGAGGCCTATTACGCCACTGAAGTGCTAAAAAAGTTCGTTGTCCGTCTGTCTGTCTGTCTGTCTCTGTGTGTGTGTGTGTGTCTGTCTGTTCGCACGATAACTCGAGAACGAGTTGAGATATCGAGTTGAAATTTTTACTGTAGCTTCCTTGCCCAAAAAGCTCGGTCAAGTTCGAAAATGGGCATTCTAGCTCAAAAATTGACACCGTTAAAAATTAATTTACATTTTCGAAAAAATAATTTTAAAAATAAATATTTTTTTTTCAGTGTCCTCAGGGGTAACTCGGCGAGTTGCGACCCTTTTGGCGAAAATTTCGTCCGTTTGGCCGTATCTCTTACCGTTTAGTCGCTACTGCGTGACTTAAGGAAGAAAAGTCCTAGAAATGCATGTTGGGTGTCGTTTCCGAGGTATTTTGATGAGTTGCGACCCTCTGGGCGGAAATTTCGTCCGTTTGGCCGTATCTCGCACCGTTTAGCCGCTGCAGCGTTAAATTTGGACAAAAAGTCCTTAATATACGCGTAGAGTTGTGTATTTCTCTGATTTTCGCTTATCACAGACTAGCATATCGCCGGAACCGTCTGCGCGAATGAAATTTAATGGCGCTTACTGTTTCGTTACTCGAAGCGTTTTTTTGGCTGAGCGAAGCGAAGCCTATTACGCCACTGGAGTGCTAAAAAAGTTCATTGTCCGTCTGTCTGTCTGTGTGTGTGTGTCTGTCTGTGTGTCTGTGTGTCTGTTCGCACGATATCTCGAGAACGAGTTGAGATATCGAGTTGAAATTTTTACTGTAGCTTCCTTGCCCAAAAAGCTCGGTCGAGTTCAAAAATGGGCATTCTAGCTCAAAAAGTCCTTAATATACGCGTAGAGTTGTGTATTTGTCTGATTTTCGCTTATCACAGACTAGCATATCGCCGGAACCGTCTGCGCGAGTGAAATTTAATAGCGCGTACTGTTTCGTTACTCGAAGCGTTTTTTTATGGCATCCTTATCCATACTGACAGCGCCGCAGGCCTAGGTAGATGTACGCAGGCGCGTCGCAGTGTAACAGTGTTTTGCGAAATATCGCGAAGCCTGTTACGCGAAACGTGGTCTGGCGTACATCTACCTAGTTAATATTAAGGCAGGTATCACACAAAGGTAACTATTATGCAAAGAAAGGTAACTAGGTAAAGTAGATAACTATTATACAAATTGCACTAATTTTCTGAATTTCTGGATTCTTTGCATTTGCAGGAGCACAGCTCACGGCATTTGATTCCTTTCTTTCGGCAGGAACAATTACCCGAGCAAGACTGTTTGCACTTGCACCTGACAAAGGCAGTCGCCAGATTGATGACCTTCCGCCGACTATTGATTCCTTGCTGCAGCACACACGGAGAGCTGGACTGCAGGCGCGGATTTGGAGACAGGCTTTGCAGACGCAGCAGGTCCTTCCTCTTGGAACCGACTGGGGTTGGACGCAAGAAAGCTCGAAATGGGCACCAGTGTGGAGAACAATCCCTGTGGCCGCTGAGTTCTGCAATGCCTTTGTCAGGTGCAAGTGCAAACAGTCTTGCTCGGGTAATTGTTCCTGCCGAAAGAAAGGAATCAAATGCCGTGAGCTGTGCTCCTGCAAATGCAAAGAATCCAGAAATTCAGAAAATAAGTGCAATTTGTATAATAGTTATCTACTTTACCTAGTTACCTTTCTTTGCATAATAGTTACCTTTGTGTAATACCTGCCTTAATATTAATGAAAAACCATTATTGAACTTACCAATATGTGCAATATATGCAATATATTTATTATTTTTACCAAATTTGGTTACAATTGATTATGTTGTACACTGTAAAATTCCACATTTTTTATGAACATTCACGCGCGTCCACACGCTCTTCACACACGCTCACCACACTCTGTCTCACACACTCCCTCTCTCTCTCTCTCTCTCTCTCTCTCTCTCTCTCTCTCTCTCTCTCTCTCTCCACACGCACACACACCACCCACCCACCTACACACACACATACACACACACACATATCCCCAAAATTAAACTGCCAACTGCCGCCCTGCCCTGTTCCTTGGTGTCATTCCCTCTTTGATTTGAAAAATATTGGTGGTGTTTTCGGACGCAGCCTTCCTCCACGACAGTCGTTACAGTCGGCACTGTTACCAAAGTGATGCTGAATGCAAATTATGTTTTTGCTGACCACTGGCGACGGTATTTCGCGTAGACGCAAGCGAGAAACACGATAACTACCTTTACGCCCTTGTTGCGACGATTCGAACGCCTCCCGCGGGGCGGCGGCGGTCCTCAGACGGCACCGGCATGTTTTGAGGTGTGCTGAGTCCGATGGCATCGTCGAAAAATGTGTGAGGTCAACCATCTCCAAGATATAGGACAATTTATAAGCAAAAGTAGTAACTTGCCCCTGAAAAGTAGGCAACCGCTGTACGGGGCACTCTGCAGTGGGTCCCATCGTGGCAACCGATCTTAAAAGTAAGGTATGGGTATAGGTAACACTCATGCAAAACGGCATTGCTCTATCAGAAAGTGCAAGGTGCCTCTGATTCATGCTACAGCCAGACCGGACTATCTCACTCGTCTGTGGAGGCACAAAGCAAATGCACAGGCTGTTCACCATACTTGTTTTGGCTGGAGGATGAAGTCTGAAACAAACCATGCTGTGCTTGGCCACGCCTGTGATATAGAAGAATATAACCATCTTGATACAATCTAATTTGACCTGTCAGTTCTTGACGGTGTACTGTAATGAAGCAAACAGCTAAAAACAGATCGGTAAGTCATGATTGAAGATTTTTTTTCTACCCAACCACCCTCCTTTATTTGTTATTGTCAACGTCTTCATAGCTAGAAAAGTGAGACAACACCCTTCAAATTTCTTTGTTTAGACAACAAGTTTGCCTAAGTCAAGCTGGCTGGAGGATGAAGTCTGAAGCAGATCTGTAGCAGGCACATACTCGAGGACATGGACATGGTATCAAGCCCTGAAGAGAACTTTGGTCTTCAGCTATGACCATTATTGAACCGTCAGATGCCTCAACACAATCCTTGCCCTTGCAATTAGAAAGCAAATGGTATGCACGCACTTTTAACACTTCAAATTTCTTTTTTTGTCAATATTGCAGTGTCAGCTGATTGCTACTACTTAATCAGTGAACGCTTACTTTCAATTCTTATTTTCATCATTGCTCGTTGTTGCAGGTGTATAGAGCCTCTACTCAGCTACATTAAGAAAGGATTCTGATGGAGGATGCTGCAGGATGGAGGACAGAACAGGCCATCTTCCCCCCCAGTGAGTATTGCCAAAGCAGTTAGCAACTACTTATTGTCAGCTGAATTTTTCTGTAGGCTAATTTTTGTATTATTATTTTTGCAGGGCCTTCTTCCATCTGAGTTACTGTCGCTGCTTGGTAACTCGGCAACCTGGTGAGTTCATTCTTCAGGGGTCAGTGTCTTCATTGCTGAAAGCTTCCCTTCGTTGAGTTAGGGATCATAGGGATAATAGGGATAATTGGGATTACAGGGATTATCGCACATCACACACCATGCACACCACACAACACTCATTTTCATTGTAAAAAAAATAAAACATTTACCTACGTGTACGGTGCTTTCTTACTTAAATGAGCTGAAGAATTTTTAACGAAGAATGAATCATTTCTACGGTTTTTGTGGTAAGAACTGTGAAGTGACTGGAGTATATGTACCATTGCCCCATTTTGAAATTTATTTTTGTTTCAGGATTTTTAAAAGTAATAAGCCATTCATTGCCGTGATCAAAAAATTAAGACTGTTTAGAGATTGACAATAATTTTGAACTTGTGTGCAGTTGCGCACCATTGGGCTTGTGTTCAAAGACTGAACTACTACGGATAAGGAAGCACAGTGGTATGTCAAGCCAATAATGCACACAAGCATATGTTTGAGACATCGCTGTTAAGTTTTATTGGCATGTTATTGGTTTTTTTGGCTTGTCTGAAGAGGCGAACGCCGAAGACACGACACGCGAGCATTAAGCGTGCCAAGCTTAAATGCTGAGGAGGGGGTTCTGGCTGCAACTGCAGCTTCGAGAAACAGTCGAGTCGGCCAAAATTCTTTGAGTGGCGAATTTTTCATACTTGAAGTCAAATCTAGCAGTGTATTGTTTTCTCTCAGCCAATCACAGCTTAGAACAAATGAAGGTAGCGGAATATTGTATGTTTACTTGAGCAATTCTGTTGGCATGTAAACAATACTGTTTTAATTTCAAGTGGAATTTGCTTTGTTGTTCGGTGATCTGCCTATTTCTCTCTTTTTTTATTAAAGCATCTTTTTGTTGAAGATGGATCAAGAAACTCTCGTCTGTGTTCCAGGTGAAAATGTTGATGTCACCTAATAGCTAACCTCCTAAACCGCATGTCGTTTGAGGGATGGTTATTGTTAGTCTTAGCATTTCAAGGATCTGTATCAGCATTTTATTGTGTAACTTTTGCCTCCCAGGACAACGCTTAAGCATAGCGGACAAGAACCATTTATCCGGCCGAGGTACTTACGAGCGCTTGGGGTACATCTATGCAACACTAGCTGGGATTGTAAAGATTGAAAAACAGGACAAGGTATGGGAAAAAAAAATATATGTATATATATAAAAATAAATACAATTTCTACTGGATTTTCATGTTTTTATGTTCATTATTCTAGGCATCATTAATTGAAGTGCGTAGTAGCAATGAACAAAGTATAGTTCCTGCTCCAGGTGACATTGTCACAGCAAAGGTATGTTATCCATTGCAGCAAAAGTATGTGTTTGATTCATTACTTTAAGTACTAAAATTTCTTCTGGGCTGGTATTTTTTGTTTACAGATTACCATAGTAAAACAAAGGTTTTGTAAATGTATCATTAAATGTATAGGTGATACAGTGCTTTCCCGCCCATACCGAGGCATTCTACGTAAGGAAGATGTAAGAGCAACTGAAAAAGATAAAGTTGAAATGATTAAATGTTTCCGTCCAGGAGATATCATTCTGGCTAGGGTCGTATCCTTCATAAGGTTGTTATTTGTGTATTGCTTGACCTTCAGTTAATATATTGTCAAATAAATCCTGAACTTGATAACAGTTACCTATGACAGAAGTACATTCCTACCAGCTCTCTACTGCTGAGGATGAGTTAGGAGTTGTAATTGCTGATAGTGAAACAGGTATGCAGGCATCAAATGCAAACAGATGGCTATCATAACAAATTTCTGGTAATAATTGTGAATATTTTGTCTGTTAACTTTTCCTTTTTTTTTTCTCTGTCAGGAACGTCAATGGTACCCATTAGTTGGACTGAGATGCAATGCCCTAAAACGCACATTAAGGAGCCACGAAAGGTTGCCAAAGTTATTCCTGAAACATTAGGTTCTCATATTGTCATTTAGATTGGTTTGGAAGGGTTTTAAAATTCTTTAACTGAAGCAAAAAATTTTTGTACCTTTAATATCTTAATTAGAGATGGGGCGAACTGTTCGCCGAGCGAACTATCCGAACCGAACTCGCCGATTTAGTTCGCCTTGCGAACGCGAACTCAGACCCTCAAATAGTTCGGGTTCCGGAACCCGCGCGAACCCGACTCTGCAACCGTTCGCCAGGCGAACCTTCGAATGCTCGCGCTCAGACCGAAAAATTAAAAGAAAGTAAGAACTACACCTTTGCCCATTCTATTCGTTTGTTTCCCTGCCTTTTGAAGCATAAAAGAAAAGAATTAAAAAGTTCGGGTTCGGAGTTCGCTCAGAAATTTTTTGAGTTCGGGTTCGCTTGGATTTTTTGAGTTCGGGTTCGGGTTCGGGTTCGCCAGTTAGGACTAAAAGTTCGGTTCGGGTTCGGGTTCGGTTAAAAAGTCGGGTTCGCCCCATCTCTAATCTTAATGCAGACTATATATACTTTTGATGTGAAGTGCTTAATATTACAAGGCAGTAATAATGGAAAAAAAATATAACAGGCAAACAAAATATTTCTCTCTGTATTTACAGTCATTTAAAATCACTATTTTTATGCCGTAACAACATATCTTAAGAATAAAATTACACAGTAGATGATACAGAAGTTTTGAAGAACAATTAAAAATACTCTGCACTGAGTAAAAATGAAATGAGGAGCAAGAAGTCATGATGGCAACTGTTTTTCCATTTCTGTCCGCACGAAGACATACTGTAACAGTTTGTGTTAAGGGCTTTCACTTTCCATAAGACTCAGCAGCATCTAAATGAATCATATCGTGAAACAACTAGTTAAATATCACAATCATTTCAAGTGTCTTTATACAATTAACAACACAATTGAAAATGCATTTCAGTTACTTGTTTGGCTTACAAGCATCAACATAAAATATAAACTATATTTAAAGATGGTATGTACATGCAAATTACTTTTTACTTTCTTGTAGAGACTAGAAATCCTATGCAGGTTCTGTGTTACCCAGCTGAAACATACCCTGTCAATTACATAATTCAGTAAAGCAACTGAATAAGTACAAAATCTGCTGGTTAACACACTGATATTCTCAATTCATCATCATTCTTATAAGATCATGAGTTAGTCTCTTACAGATTTAATATCACATTCTGACAATATAATGCAGGCATACACACAAATACTCTGTCAATATCATTCTCTTTTACACAAAAAAACAAAACTAAAAACTGACGGAAGAAATCTCATAAATAAATGTACCATGAAAGGGATACTGGTTGGGTCACACAAATTTCATCTTGCACTTCATTAAATTCATAAATTAAAGTGAGGTCATAGTTCAGTTTTTCATGAGTCAGAATTTAAATTCTTCTTTAACAGATATCAAAGAACTTGTGATGCTGAGCTCTGGCTCACATAAATTACTGCACCAGTAAAATTGATGCCAGCAGCCAACACAAACACTGGGAACCAACGACCATGAGATTGTGTCACAAGTTCAGCTGTCAAAGGTCCACATAAAATGCCTGGTATTGTTGCCTAGAAAAAGATTATGTAAGGTTAGTTAATGATAGTAAATTATTCCACCATAGCATTCAGTATGAAAACTTACCAGAGTATTTGATATGGCAAATGTGACACCTGCATGGTTAGGTGCAATGTCTGCATGATTACTGAGATGACCAGCTGAGTTGCATGCACACATCCCCATTGATATAGAGACAATGCTAGAAAAAAATTAATTAATTAATTTCAATTTTTTTTCACTTAATCATACACGAGTATGGATGATTGAATGGAAGTACAAAGTAACTAACATGACAGCCGCTAGCATGTTGTCCACAGCACAGAATGCCAACAGGGAAATTCCAGGTCCCAGTAGGCCTAAGGTAGTCATTAACCTGCGCACAGAGAGAACAGTCCATCGCCGCAGTACCAAAGTGTCGGCAAAATGGCCTGAAACTGATCAAAAACAATCAACATAATTTTTAAAATGTAACATTTAACAAAAAGTTGGAGAAAAAAAACTGAATATATAGACTTACGAATGCCAGTAAGAGAATTGACAACATATGGAACAGCTGTAAGACTAATACTTTCTTTGTTTGCCCCCAGATTTCGGGCAAGGTAAGTAGGGAGCCATTGCATTATGATGTAATTTGACCAGTTCATGGCAAAGTGTGCAATATATAGTGCCCACAGTGGCCAATGGCTAACAAATTCACACCACTGGACATTAGTATTAGTAACCTGAAGAAAACAAAGTATGTTTTATGAGTGTATCGGGACAGGATCTAAAACTGATCTTATTAGCTGCAAAATGACAAACTGATTTACCTTAGGTACAAAGAGCGGAATGTCATCTCCAGGGGTGTTTGAACCATCATGATAAAGTACTAACCATATAAGAACCCACAAAATTCCTAAAGTCCCAAATAAATAGAATCCTGTTTGCCATGCGAGATGGGGACACAGCTGGAAACAAAGTTATAGTAAAAATTACTGTGAAATATAAATGGTACGTCATATTAGGTATTGATAAGTGTTGAATAATTATTCCTATTCCATCAGAAAGAAAGCTGATATTTAAAACAGATGCTAGTTAAAGTGCTTACCACTGAGGCAGCAAACTGTCCAACTGATCCAGCAGCTACTAAATATCCAAATGCTCGAGATCTTTCCTCAATAGGAACACTATGAGCAAATATGTGAAATATTGTTGGCAATCCTGCAATTAAATAAAGCTAGCAATGTATAAAGGATATATATCTTATTTTCGAAGAACAAGGGGGTGCGGAAGACTTACCTAGCCCTTCTCCAAGACCGAGAAGAACCCGACAAAATATAAGTGCAGGAACTGATGTGGCTAATAGGGGGGTGATGGTAGTAGAAACAGACCATAGAAATACAGCAAACAGTAGGACAAGTTTTCCTCCAAACCTATTAGCAGCACATGCCCCAATAATCTGTGAGGGAAAAGTAAAGGAAAGACCATAAGTAAATAAAATACTTTTCACATTAAACAAATTAGAGCTAAAAGGCTTGACAGACAAAAAAAAATTAAAAAATTCTGAAATAAATACTTTTTAAACATCTCACTCGAAATAAAATTACCTGGCTTGTGAAATAACCAAACGCGAATGCTGATAATATCCACCCTTGCCAATGGAGAGACCATTTAAACTCATCTGTCATTGGCACAATGGCAATTGGCATGATGACTCGATCAGCAGCATTAATAAAATTTGCAACAGAGCAGAGTGCCACAATACGTGATGTTTTGGCCAACATTTTATGCCGAACCATATTCAGCGACGAAGACAAAATATTATCTATATGTATTTATACATTCAGAGACGAAGACGTGGAAGGCCTAGGTTAGCTATATTCTAATATGATTTGTCCATTTTAACAATGTGCAATCAACATTAAACAGAAAAGATAATCATCAAAACTTAAACCACACACGGTAGCGTTACTTAAAAAATTCAAAGTTGTTGAGAGCTTTGATAGATATAAGAGCTCAATATGTTCTGTTTGTGTTGTTTACGGTTAACTAGTCTGTGTTTAGTTTTATATGGTGGGTGTGTTCATGACTTGTTCAGGCTAAAGTCCCGAGTATATGCGGTCATTTTTTGAAGTTAGACTTGTTGGAGTTCAAAATTTCAGAACAGACCCATTTGGCGTGCCGGATTTTGTATTTTGAATGTCAGAACAGAAACAACTAGTGTTGTCATTGATAAGTGAAAATTTTATCCTTTGTATCAAATGTTGTATGTCTGTTTTCCCAAGAAAAAACTCTCGATGTCTCATAAATTTGTTTTGTATTAACGTGTCAGGATGACTTCTAGGGATTTACTTACTTCAAGTATCTCTCAAAAGAATCTAATGAAGGAAAACATAACCCCGCACAAAATAGCTCTAGTTTTATTTATCAGAGAGTTTTGTTTGATTAAGGCTAAGGGTGAGTAGTGGAACTGTGATTTGTTTTTAATCAAATTCATTAGTCCATCAAATGATTGTCTTCAATTTATATCTCTAGCTCGACCAGGTCAATTATTGACTTGTGAAGATGGTTCATTCTACAGTGTTGAACCTGTGCACAGAAGAGATTTTTGTATGCTCGTCCTAAAATTAATTCAAGTGAGTCGTTAACAAAATTTAAAGTACTGTATAATCCTGCAACAAATCTAACCAGTTTCTTTTTTCTCTCTCTCTTTTCTTTTATTTTTTTTTTCAATTATTTAATATATATTTCTCCAGTCACCTGATATGGAGTTGTCAGAATTTATGACTGTCTTGCACTCAGGGCAGTATTCATGGCTACCTGCTCATATATCAGCTTTAAAGAAGACACTTGCAGAAATTAATGATGGAGGAGTGTGTGCTATTCAAACACTTATTCAGGATCTTAACACTACCATATTTTCAGATTCTGCTTTACTTCAACCTGTTGTCAATAAAAGTAGCATAATAGGTAGGTGCGCATTCTCTTGAATCTTGAACATTTTATTTTTCCTGCTTTGCTAAATTTTGTGATTGTTATACTATACAGGCCTATTTCTACGACGCATAATCATATTTTTCGATAAGTTAACTTTCTCTCAAGTTGTTGCGGTTTATCGGTCATACAAAGCTTATTACTATAGAGCAAAATTAGCTGGCGCAGACCTTAGATTTGCTACTGATAATTATGCTGCTGGCTCATCAGCTCTTCCTGATTCTGTTTTATCAGAAGACATGGATATTTCGTCAGCAATTGGGCATGATATTGAGTACAAATTGCCAAGTCCCAGTTCCAGAGTCGCATTGAAGACTGATCTAATGGCTCTGTAAGTTGATTTGTACAGCTTCCAAGAAAGGTTTCTGATGAATAGATTTGTTGTTTTAATTCTTTTGAAAATTTTGAACAGTGAGGGAGAAGTTGTGAGTTGGACTAGAAGACAAGCTGAACTTTTCATTGCCCAACAAGTCAACCTACTTCAAAATAATGAAATCCTTGCTCTTTCCCCTCCAAAGCTTCAAGAAAAAATAAGAGATATTTTACAAGCAAATCCTGATTATGCTGAAGCGGTATGGTCTTTATTGTAGTAGTTTTTCTTATTGTCAAAGGTTTTAAAAAGTTGTAATGAATCAATTTTTTTGAAATTAATTTTTAATCTTTACTACTCTAACACTCAATTAATTTCTGGATAGCATTACCTAAGCTACCTCAACTGCTTACGAGTTCGTGAATACTGTGGGGCGATTGATAGTTTATTCCACTGCTTTGATCGTAACACAGCCATTGCTGCAAGTAGCACTTCAATTGATGACAAAAATAGAAGCTTTCGATATGCAACCTTGAATTTGGCAATTCTTCATGCTCAATTTGGTCAAAGGTAAACTACATGCTGAAGCACACCTTTTATATTGAATACTCTCATTTTAACTACAGTTATTAAATTCCGGGAATCTTCCAGGGGAGAAGCTCTTTGGGCTTTACGAGAAGCTGTTCAGATGGCTCATGAAGCCAATGATGACATCTGTCTTCAACATGCTCAAACATGGCTTTATCGGCTCAGTAATAACAACAAGGTAATATCCACCCTTCCAGTTTTATTGTCTTCCCATAGTGCTCTTACATGATGGGTTCAATACATATGCTATTTTATTTGACTTTAGGAGGTTTTAATACAAAGATCCATAAATAGGAGCTCTGACCTTAAACTGAGTTACTTGACAAGTTTAGGTATTCAGTCACTTGCCCAGTGTGCTGGTATAACTGGAACCAAACCAGCGTTAGTATTCGAGGTAAAACAGTCTTTAGAATAGAAAATTATGTAGCAGGGTGGAATGTGTTTGTTTTAAATCTGATTTATTATTTCAAACAACTCTTATCATATAGGTTTTGATGAAGAGTGACACACTTAATTGTCAGAACTCGGTACTTGAACTTTTGGCCAATAGCTTTGCTCAAAAGGCGGCTTTATGGCTTCTATATGGCAAGACAGAAATGAGTTTATTGGCCAGTCAGCTTTTACTTCGCCTTTATACTCTTGATGCTATGCCACATTCAGGGTATAGTGGAGAAAGCACTTGTCTTGCTTTGTGTTGTGTAGCCAATGCCTTCATACAGGAGGTAGGGTGGATGTATGTTATGTTTGGTTGTTGTGTGATTGTCTGGTTTTAATCATCTCCTTTCCAGGGCAAATACCAATTAGCATCAGTATTACTGCAGCATGCTCGTCAACAATTTCCACATGAGCCTATGTCTCATGCTTGGATGTATATTGAACAACTTCTGTATTTCTTTGAGGCCCTACACAATGGTCGGTGGCAAGAGGCAGAACAAGCTGTGGGTCGTATGTCGTCCGTGCATAAATGGGACAGCTTACTGAGGTAAAATACATGCCAGTTCATAAATTCCTAAAATAATTTTGGTTTTCACACAATGTGATATTTCAATTCACAGGAAAGCTGAACTTTTACTCTCCAAAGGTGATGCTGTTGGTGCTATTCATGCAGTTCACTCTGTTTTGGATGCTCCAGCAAGTGAGGGTGACATGGGGAGTGGCGTTGGTTTACATAGCACACACAGCACTGGTGGTGCAAGATTAGCTTTGCGGGTGCGTGCATTGGTTCTTAGCGCAGAGGCTCAATCAGTTAATGGGCCAGCTCCAGCAACTGCTGTCGGTGTGCTGACCACTGCCCTCGCCTTAGCTCAACAAAACTATTTAGATCTCCTTGCAGCCTTGGTTGCTTGCCATTTAGCCAATCTGCAGGTGATGATAACTAATTCTTCCTCATGCTAGATATGTTTTTTAGTCTTCTTCAATTAAATTATTCCTCTCAAATTTACAATATATATTTTACAGCTTCAGCTTGGACTACCTGCTCAAGCTCTCAGCCTTTTGGATGAGTGGTTGCTTGTTGTGTTGGCACATGGAGGGGCTTATGAACGTGGAAGAGCTTTACTTTTATTAGCAAAGTGCCGTGTAGCTGCATCAACAGCTGCACTTTGCAATCAGGAAGACAGATTCAGAGTTGTAACAGAAGCAATAAGTACACTTGAAAGAGCAAAATCTTTGTTTAACCAGGTGGAAGCTATCTCAAGAGTAAAAGATGTTCTCTACCTGCAGGTAAGGGGAACAAAGGAATTGTCAATTAAAAAAAAAAAGTGATCAACTTATTATTTATTGTCTAACACATTTTTCAGGCACTATTGTACAACGAAGTAGATAATGTGATAGGGAGGAAGAAATGTGCTCTTGAATTTCGAGCCCTTGATGAGCAGCATCCAACAAAAATAGCTACAACTTTATTAAATCGGTTTTAAGTAAAGTATGATAATAAAAAAAATTCCATGTTTTTAATTTTAAAAGGTAACAGCATAGAAACTATTGGAATGTGTTTCAAAACTAAAAATATAGTTTAGAAGGAGTCATGTGGGTATCCTATATCCAGTAAAAAAAAGTTAACTTCTATAAAAATTTCATAAAAATATGTGCAACAGCACTTTGTAAAAAAATTACATGATGGACAACAGAACATCACGAACCATTCCTGTGGTTTTTACATTTTATAAAGAATTTAAATATCAGTCAAACATTGACTTAATTATTGTATCAGTCTAGACAAATCACACAAAATTTAATGCCACTCCCAGTTTCTCTGTAGGCTTTTCAGCAATACCATCAATGATCAACAATTTTGTGCTGATGAATAGATGCATCTATTTCATAATCCATGTTGGCGCATCACCAACACCTCCAGCTTTCTGATGCACAAGTTTAGCTATATGCACAGCCAATTTATCAGCACTCGACTGTGTGTTTGATTCAGCATACACTCTAACAACATCTTCTGTGCCTGATGGTCTGTAAGATAAAAGAAACTTAATTAAAATTTATCCCTAGAAAAGTATAAACTCATGTCTTTAGGAATAAAAATTTGCCAACCGGACAAAAGCTCTGCCATCCGTAAACATTGAAATAAGTCTGTCAAAGTCTTCCTGCAAGCCTTCTGGTTCACTTATGTGGCACTCAGCATCAATTACTTTAATGACATTTCGGTCCTGAAAAATGAAAAATGTTCTAACATTTGCACCATCAAATGATTGGCACAGAAAAAATTTAAGCACATTTTCTTGTCACCTTTACAGTAACTTTTAATTGGCGGTTTGGAAGATCTATGTAGCAGTTTTCCCAATCTTCAACGCTCCAACCTCTTGCA